>OV656873.1:110212780-110812780 GCA_927399465.1 Sarcophaga caerulescens | reverse complement strand
GTTTCCAAGACCAATACGCCTCGCATGTGTTCCTATAATACAACAGCGCTGAGCCTGCTTCTTTGGAGCTTAAGCAGAGTCGCCGTGCGCCTCCTATCCAGCCTTGGCCAGATTTTCTGCGCCGCTCTGCCTTTATCCGAAGCTGCCCACCTACTGTTGACAAGGTCCACGATTGCATTGTCAACAGCCCACAGGTACTTAAAGGGATCCCCAATGTAGAGAATTCATCAGAGAGCTCGATGGTCGTGCCCCTTCTGGCCAGATCATCCGCTCTGCAATTGCCGGGAATGTCTCTATGTCCCGGTACCCAAGTGGTACAAACATCACATCGGTTCGCCATCTCATTGAGATATCTGCGTCAGTCGTACACTGTCTTGGAGTTTATCACATTAGAATCCAGTGCCCTGATGGCCGCCTGGCTATCGGAAAGTATAGTGATCCTTCGCTTGCGAACATTTTTGTCCACAATAATTTTCACCGCAGCTTGAATTGCCGACAGAATAAATTGTTTAAAAAAACAAAAATTCGAAATTTTGAAAGGTACTTTTTATACTACTTTGTTATAAAAAAAAAGTACTTTTCTACTACTATTTTAAAAAAAGGGAAATTGATTAAAAAAGATTTAGAGAGTTTTAAATATCGCGTCTTCCCACAGTGATTTCCGAACTACATACATAATTGGTTATTGCAACCCTGCAGTCAAGAGTACGACCTAGCTTCTCACACCACTTATGTTGTCTGCGTTAATTAGGTCCTTCGCCAGTCAGGGATAAAAATAACACACACAACATAGGTGGATGGAGAAACTAGGTTGTAATCCTGACTAAAGGGTTCTTATGATCTATTACTTAAGTAAGGTGAGTTAATATAGTTGAGAAGAAGTGTACATACATGAGTTGCTCATCATTTCCCCATCACTTTCCAAAGAAAATCCATTCAAACTTTTTGAAGCATTTTGGTACTTTAATTCGATACTTTTCTCTTTAGGTTAGGTTAGTGTGGTAGCTTTGATACCAAAAGCTCACTTGAGCACGCATAGCGGCCCGTTGTGACGCCACAGGTGAACGCAGTTTCTGTACTGACCAGGTTTCTCCGAACCAGGGAGGGAGAAGTTCAAGGAAAGGGCTGTACATTTAAAGCATGACTACCTCACGCTGGAAAACTAGCAAGCTTTCGGGCTAGTTTAAACGAGGTTATATCCTTGTCATCAATGGACGATAGCTCCGTCAAGCTGACAAGGGTTGGAGAGCCAAATAACCTATATCTGCACCTCGCAAGAGATGGGCATTGACAAAGAAAGTGGATAACAGTCTCCTCTTCCACAGCGGATCTGCACCCACGGCAGTAGTCGTTAAATGGGAGCCGCATTCTTTCCGCGTGTCTACCCATAACGCAGTGACCTGTAAACATGGCCAATGTGATTGAGATAATGTTTCAATGTAAGGCTAAATGTTTTCGGATATGTTTACATTGAGTTCCACTAAATACTCGTGTTGAAAACGATGCTTGAATCGGCAAGACTAAATAAGTAAAAATCTGTTATAGCTGAAAATTTGAGAAGCAAATATTGAGCAGCAAATGGCTAGGATCTCTCGCAGAACTCTGTCCTACGGATCATAGAAAATAGTGGCCAGAAAAGAGTGGATTTCGAATAAGACCTGGAGGCCACTTAAATATGTAGAACGACACAAGCCGAATTCAATAAAGAAAACTACTTGTATTGAATTACAGCTGCAGGCACAACATTGTGAGTTTGACAAGTAGGTAAAATGTAGAGCTAGACGGGGCAAGGAAACTTACAAGTGCCCACGCAACACAGATAACTAAAGCTGTGTAATGACGAACAACAGGTTGAGTCTTGTGTAGATCTCTACAGCCTTATTCTGCCGGTAAATGTCTTACAATTTTGCCGAAATGGACAAATTAACCATCCAAACAATTCGGAAGTGTCCATAAGAAATTCAAGAGTTTCTCTAGCCTATGAGCCATCCGTGCTTCGCAGCATCCATGCTTGGAACAAGGATTGTAGTTGCCAGATTCATCCTTAACGTGTTGGTTTCGTTAACATCAACTATGTTTCACGAAGGGAGGGATAAGTTGGTCAGCGTAAGGGCTGCAAATTTAAGGCACGACTACCCCACGCTGGAAAATCAGCACGAAACCGTGATAAACGAGGCTATATGCTTGACACCAATGGACGATAGCTCCGTCAAGCTGACAAGGGTTGGAGAGCCAAATAACCTATATCTGCACCTCGCAAGAGATGGGCACTGACAAAGAAAGTGGATAACAGTTCAGCGGATTTGCAGAAGTCGTTAAATGGAAGCCGCTTTCTTTCCACGTGTCTACCCACCATAACACAGTGACCTGTAAGCATGGCCACTGTGATCGAGATGATGTTTCGACCAAATCCAAATAACTGGTTGGTGCGCCTTCTATCCATTGAGGGCAAAGTGAGCCTAGCGATGGAGCAGGACTCTTTATTGATCCAGGATAGCTTGGCGTATCGGAAAAATGGCCAGCGTGAAAGAGGTAAGTGGTAACTTTTCCCGTTTGGGTACCTTCTTTTTGCCAAAATGCGTAACACTGTGAAATTGTTGCCTTCATTTAGTATTTTTGCATTATTATTGGAAATACAAAAAAGTTCAGTTTTTTTCGTTGCATTTGCTTCTGCTGCTTGCTTAATCTCCAATATTTGTATGTTAAAATATTTACTTTTTATTCTATAATGCATGTATGAGCTGAGTAATGCAACATCTGTTGCAAATTGCTTTACAATTTCATCTAGAAAAAAAAACAGAACGAAGCTGCAGCAACAATATATGCATCACAGTGTTGTTTTTGTTTTTTTTTTCCTTTTTTTTTCATTACAGATGAATTCCTTATCATTTTTTATTTCTTCACAATGTTGTTTTTGGTTTTTTTATTCCTATTTTTTTTTTTGTTCCTCGTGGCTTGTGTGCATACAGCAGCAGTTTTATTTCATGTGTAAATTGAAGTGGTGGCGCTTCATCCTGCTGCGTCCCTTGTTACACTGTTTTGTTGGTGGCAAATAAATAAAAATTTCCTTTTTTTTTAACAGGACGAATGAATAAATATACGTACGTATGTATGCATATATCTATGTATGTGTGTGTATATTTATAAGGCAATGTATGAATATGAATTGCAACAACACAAAATGCTAGTCACGTTGCAATGTTGTAAATAATGTATGACATCATGTGGAAAATATAACAAAAAAAAAAAAATGTCCATTTTTTCTCCTTTTTTTTAATAAAGCGTGATGAGGTTCCTTTTTTATTGCATTTCATTTCGCTTTTTATTTCCATTTTTTATTTTATTTTTTATTTTATTTATTTATTTTTGAAGCGAAATCAAATGCAAAAAATTCTTCTGCCATAAATAAATAAAAAATTTCCAGTGGTTTATGTTGCTATTGCAGCCCCTCCGGCTCTGTGTTGTGGGGCACATATTCGCCAACATGTTTTTCGCTTTCTTTTCTCCACTTTTTCACCGATTAGCATATTAATATGATTGCGTAGGGCCATGTTTTTTCGTAGAACTTTACAAATAAATTGACACCTCAATTAATGCACTAAAAGAAGTTTTAATAACCGAATATTAATTACATACGATGGTTGTACAAAAAGTAAATAAACCAACAATGGCTGTGAAGTGGCCGTAGTTTATTTAGCGAGAATCCTAGTTCAGACATAAACCCAGTGGTGTTGTGCTAATTTTTTTTTACCGGAACGCGTATATATAATTATATAGACAGGGCCGATCCTGGGTAGGCGGCCGCTCTGTGCGGTCTCATGTCCCAAATTTAACGACGGTGGTGATTTTCCATGATAATCCTGGCGGCAGGGTTTTATTTAGGTCTAATGATATGTATTTCAAAACGTCAGCCAATTCTCGTTATCAGAAATCATCTTTAGTTCCGGAACGCGTACCTGTCCAAAAAGGAAGTACCGGAACGACGTTCCGGAGCGTTCCGGCTCGACAACACTACTGCATAAACCCTCAACACAGATATGTCGAACAAACACGAAAGATGTAAAATATTTCTTTCGGTGACTTCCTCCCTGCACTCTTCTGGCAAAAACACTGGAAGTAAAATAAAACTGCCATGAAAAGTTTCTCAAATTAATTAATCAGACTCGATGTTAAACTGTGGGTCCCACCACTCATGGATAAAATTGACACACTCGATATAGGTGGTGTGAGAAACTAGGTTGTAATCCTGACTAAACGGCTTAGGTTAGGTTAGGTCGGAGTGGTAGCTCTGATGTCACAAAGCTCACTTGAGCACGCATAGCGGCCCGTTGTGATGCCACGGGTGAACGCAGTCCCTGTACTGACCAAGTTCCACCACAATCAGGGAAAAGGAAGAAGTTGGTACGCCTTTTATCCATCAAGGGCCAGGTGAGCCTAGCGGTGGAGCAGGACTCCTCATTGACCCAGGATAGGTTGGCGTCCCGAAAGAATTTCCGCGCAATGGTCAACTTGACCGAGGCACGTGGTATACCGACTTCAACAGAAGAGGATTCCGGAAGGAGCGCACCAGCTCTGGCGAGCTCGTCGGCCCTACTGACTAAACGGCTTGCAATGACCAATTATGGTAAACAGTAGGGGTGACAACCTATTGGAGTAATTGTATGAGTTCCTAGTCATCATGAAGTAATTGGAAATAAGGAAAAGAGTATTATATACCATAAGCAAAATGCCTTTCAGTGCATTAAAGACTTAGCTGAGAAGGTAGGCGGAAACGTCACATCCATTATTGGGGAATAATGAGCAGTAGTTAGAATTACAAAAATACTTTGAGTATTTTAAAACTAAATAAGGGCGACCTGAGCACGCTACTATACGTACTCACGGGACACTCAGTCTACCAGGTATTGGTGAATGCGGTAAAGACATCGAAACGATGGTGCTCTTCTTGTATCATTGCCCAGCTTCGATAAGCTCGAAATCCCATATTTTGGGAATGACAGATACATATAACACATCTCAGAGGAGTGGACTGGAAGAAGTTGAGGAAGTTTGTACAAGATACAGAATTCCTATAGAAAATAAAGTGATATTATGACATTATGGCTTAGGTTTATGTCAAAAGGCATGGGACTCTAGGTGTCCTCGCCTTCACCCCATCTACCTACCTATTGAAGTATATTGTAGCTTCCAACCTGTAATGTAATTTTAAATCTAGGAAGCGAATTTAGATATCACTGTAGCTACTACCAGCATTCCAAGGTCCATGAAAGATTTGAGGAATCTTCATCGAATCATAAAATAATAGAACTCTCGCTGAAGGATGCAGAGGAGCCTATAACCCCATTTGGAAACCCAAAGTGAACCAATCGGGCAACAAATAGAGAAACCTATGAGCTAAAAGCTGTCATAGCAATTTTATTGGCAAAAGATTGCTGAGAGGAAGTCGCCGCAAGAAACATTTTTTTTTCAGTTTTTGTTTTGTCCGAGATGTCTAAGCCAGGGGTTTGAAACACGTACTCTTGTTATATGAGTTCCAGGATGTAGGAAACAAGTCGGATGAACTGACTAGTTCCGCTATGAAGCTTTAAGTAGCCGACATATATAGGTTCTAAGTGTTTCAATAGTCTCAGTTAAAATAGATATTCTCCGCTCTTTTTATAGGTAGACTCAACTACATGGGCAGCAGGAATTGTAAGTGCAAAATTGTAAGGCTCGACTTTCTTCTTGTTTTTGTCTGGTCATCCCTAACGCTATAACGATTCTCCCAATGCAATGCGCAATGGCTTCTGCAGGAACTGTGAGTGCAGGATCAGGACTATCTTCTACTTCATGTATACACTGTACACGTCTCGCCGTAAAGGGGAGGAGATTCTTAACCTCTGATTTGCTCCTCACTGAACTCTTCAATATAAAGACTATTGCAATAGTAAGATTTCTTTTAGAATAGAGTGGCTTTAGTGTATGGGATGTTTGATCCATGGTGTGGATATATTAATATCATTAGATGGTATCAAAATGTGCCCTAAAGCTGACAGTCGTGGGATCTTGTTCTATATGTAGGAAGGCCCCTACTGCTATAGGAATGTGAGACATGGAAAGCCAAAGGATGTTTATAAAGGGTGATTTTTTAGCTATTATTTTTTTGGCAACACTGGTTTAACCAGCTCACGCACGTTTCGTGTTTTATTTCACTGTCAAACATCTTCAGTTTGGTCTATAATTTAACCATGAATCGTCTTACAAACGAACAACGCTTGCAAATCATTGAATTTGGCATTATTGGACCGTACTTCTTCAAAGATGCTGCGAATCGTAACGTAACTGTGAATGGTGAGCGCTACCGTGAGATGATATCCAACTTTTTTTTGACCAAAATGCAAGAGCTTGACTTGCATGACATGTGGTTTCAACAAGACGGTGCCACATGCCACACAGCACGCGTAACAATGGACTTATTGAGAAGCGAGTTCGGTGAACATTTTATTTCACGTTCGGGACCGGTCAATTTGGGTGGGGCTATGTTAAAGCTCATGTCTATACAGACAATCCCGCTTCAATTGACGCATTGGAAGACAACATTGAAGCATTTATTCGTGAGATACCGGCCGAAATGTTGGAGAGAGTATGCCGAAATTGGACTAAGCAGATGGACCATTTGAGGCGCAGTCGCGGTCAACATTTGCATGAAATAATCTTCAAACATTAAATTATATGGACCGTACTATCGATTCAAATAAAGATTTCATGCATTTTTCTGAATTTTATGTGTTTTTTTTTTTGAAAAATGTTCCTATAGCTCTTAAAAAATCACCCCTTACAATACAATCAGTTGACAACAGCTGTGTACATAGCATATCGAAAATCTTTTGGTCTAAGCACATTAGTAATGAGGCGTTCTGCAAAGTAGGAACTAAACTTATTTAAAAACCAAAGTCTCTTAAAGATGAGGAATATAAAAATACCCGATAATATGTTAAGAATTGTCTCAGAATCGAATCCCCTTAAACTTGCAAAAAACGGTTACTGGAGTATGAAATTAAAGCGACTGCAAACAACATTCCTTTTAATTCCTAGTTTCCTTAAAGCTTGTAGTGATATTTGCTTTCAATTTTATTTCTTCATTGTATGGCCAATAAAGCTTAAAGAAATTGAAGGAAAAAAGAAAAGCAAACAGGAAAAAAATTCTTTTCTTTTGATTCGATTCCTTATCACAGGCAATTTTACGCTCTGAACAGAATATTGCGATTATCACATACATTTTGCTCATTATCACCACTGGTGTTATAGCACATACACACACACACACGCAGAGGAAAGAAAAGCAAAAAAGGAGAGTGAAAAAGGACGAAACAAAGAAGTGTTTGGTTATCTTAATGCAGGCATCTTAAATGCCTTAAAAGCAAGCACACACACATACAGCGACAACAAAATACAAAAACAACAAACACCTACAATAACAGTTAAGGGCAATATAGATTACAGTCAACCCTGCTTACAATAGCCCGTCTTGGTTAACGGGAGAGAAAAATTATTTCAAAATTGGAAAAAAAAATTTAATTTTTAACCACAAAAGTGTGTTTGGTTTTCTTCTAACAATTGTCCCTTGTAAACAGGTTTTACTGTGTATTCTTTTGCAGTGAAAAACGCCAATTTGAGCTCATAAACAGCCTGAAAAACACTTCCATTTTTGGCCAATTGTCGTTTACAACATCGAAAACATCAGAAAAATAAACAAAAACAGAAATTTCCCCGAAACAGAAACAGGCCATAATAAAATAAAAGACATTTGGAATAAGAGAGACAAAGTGCAAGAGTGAGAAAGAGAGAGAAAGAGAACACTGTTCGACATTTGTAAAGCACCTAAAAGTAGACACTTAAAATGTTAAAGTCATTACCTGTTCGCTTACCCTCTCTCCATGACTTGCCTTGCCTGGCTTCTTTAGCTTTATTTGCTGATGTTGGTAGAGGAAATAACTGTTCTGTCAGAACAATTCAAAGGCTTTAAATATTTTTAGGGGGGTAACACATTAACGGGACCAACGGAAAAATGTGAGAATTCTTTTTCAACAGTTGATATATATTTTTAGACAGGGTAGGTGTCCTACCTATGGTAATTTGGAGAGCAGACATTTCACATTCCTTCTAATTTCTTTCGCACCAAAAACGTCTGACTCTGTGGGCAGCCAAGCATCATTTATATTTAAAGCCCATCCACTTTTCAAAGCTACTAAACCTGGATTTTTCAACATCCCAGCAATGGCTTGCCAGAAGAGGTGATTTTTAAACTAAAACCACTTGCCATGAGTCCTAACCTGTTATTTGTGTTTATCAAGCCTTCTTTGTGAATTCGGCACTAAAACACTAGGAATCCGATAGAAAGACACACTCTTGCATTGGACAAGGTAGCTTCCTACGTGAAGAACCGGACCATGATGGCTTACATGATCTGTCTGACACAACTATTGAATGCTCCTACGAATTCTTGACTTTGGGAACCCTCTCGACAACCTGAAAGCTTATAATTGACAATGGGATCGTAGATTCCGTAGGCGGTTTCGTGCACGGGCAGAACAAAAATCTGTTGTGCGGAGTCAATACTTTAAACCGTAGATCTTGCAAATCATGGACAAAATTAACACACACAACGTGGTTGGTGTAAGAAACCAGGTTGTAATCTTGACTACAGGGTTGTAATTACCCATTGTACAACGTCCTAGCTTCTCACACCGCTCGTGTTGTGTGCGTTAATTTTATACATGAGTGGCGGGACCTATAGTTTAAAGTCGACTCCGAACGACAGATTTTTGAGAAGCTTTTCATGGCAATTTTTACTCTCAGATTTTTTTTTTTGCCAGAAATCTGCTGAGAGGAAGTCGCCGAAGAAATATTTTCATATTTTCGTTTTGATGTCTGACCTGGGATTTGAACTCGGGCCTTTCGTCTAATAAGCCAACACACTACCTACTAGACCACGGCGATTTCAAGCAAGTAAGTAAGGATAGAGTGAAAACTACTCCATTAAGATTTCGGGTTGCGAATAGAGGGTTTTGTTTTGATTGAACTAGGTCCCAATCTCAGCTGAGATTCCAGTAAATTAAATTATAATACCACTGTCTGCACCTGTAGTCGCCGTAGTCTAGTAGGTAGTGTGCTGGCTTATTAGACTGAAGGCCCGAGTTCAAACCTCAGGTCAGACATCAAAACGAAATATAAAAAATATTTCTTCGGCGACTTCCTCTCAGCAGATTTCTGGCAAAAACTCTGAGAATAAATAAAATTGCCATGAAAAGCTTCTCAAAAAATCTGTCGTTCGGAGTCGACTTTAAACTGTAGGTCCCGCCACACATGTATAAAATTAACACACACAACATGAGGGGTGTGAGAAGCTAGGTCGTAATCCTGACTGAAGGGTTGTAATGACCAATTATGTATGTATGTATGTCTGCACCTTTAGAGTTGTTAAAGCGACCCACCTCACCAAGTTGGTAACATTATGGTGCCTTGTTTTTGTCCCTAAAAACCAAACGTTTATGTTCAAAATACCGCAAACAATTGCTTTCGCACTTTTCGTATATATGAGAAGGACCCCCTCCCCCCCGGGCCAAAAAAACCCATAATATTTTCGTTAATAATACGTTACAGAAGAAGAAGAAATTCACCCTCACTCTGTCACAACATGCTCTTACTGCTTGCAGTTAAAGCCCAGGCATAATAAACAACTTCCGTTTCCTTTAAGAATTTTAAAAGAAGGAAGAAATCAACAACACCTTGCATCTGTATTACAGGAATCACTATCAAAAATTTAATTTTTTTTGTTTTTCTTCGTTTTCTTCGTTTCCTTCGTTTTTTATTTAAATTTTTGGAAAAGAAAACCCATTACCCTGGTTTCTGTAAGTTTGCGCGTTTAATGCTTTAAGTAGAACCTTTATGCAGCCAGCCAGTTAGGCATTAAAGGGTGGGGTTTGTTTTTAAATTGTTATTTTATTTAAATTATTGCTATTGTTGTAGTTGTTGCTGTTGTTTTATATACTTTTTTGTATTAACGTTTGCAATTTCCGTTTTCCGGTTTAACGCCTTTAAATTGTTTCGTTAACTGCTTAACTTCAAGTTTTTTTTTTTTTTGTTTCTCTTTATTGCTTTTGTTTTATTTGATTTTTGATGTCTGGCCAGGCTGGCCATAGTATATATTGTTGTTGTTGTTGTTGTTATAAATTATGTTCATAAACCTCGTAATTAAATCCTTAATTTTTATTTAATTATTGCTTGGGAAACATTCTCCTGCAATTTGTTTTATTTCCAGCAATTGTTTCCATTTTTTATTACAAAAAAATTTGTTGTTGCTTTTACTGCTGCTTTCACCAGCCATTAAATATTTGTTTAATAGTGCCGCAGGAGCTGAAGGCTTGCTCATAGCCTCTATACATAACTGTTTTAATTATGGTCATAATAATCTGAGGAGTTTAACTTCAGCATCATTGTTTGCTCATGGCATGGAATATTTTTTGGGTCAAACCACAGCAGCATTTATTTAAAGTAAATAACAGAAACAAGGACATGGGATAAATATACTTTGGCACCATACGGACCATTGTGATACCACAGCCTTCTCTAAGACCACTTAGACTTCTAATATCCATTCGCAACAAATCTGAGATAATACTATATCTGCTTAATAAAACTCCAGGTACCTTGTCTTTGTCTGACGTAACGTTGGGGATTCACCCAATAGTATAAGAACAGTTCCCTTCTCTTTCCTTCTTGTATCTGAAACTACTGCATAAGTTAGTAGCCATATGGCCGAGACAAATTTCTTTCGCTTCAGTACTTATAATTCAAAGCCTGACAATGAATTCAACCACTACGCTGAGCATGGTCTCTTTAAATTTGAGCAGACAATCCCGTTGCCCTTCATCTAACTGGTCTGTATTTAATCCAAGACGGATTACGAAGCCTTTCCTGGTAAGTTTAGATTCAGGTTCAAGTCGGAGTGGCAGCTTTGATATTACAAAGCTCACTTGAGCACGCATAGCGGCCCGTTGTGATGCCACGGGTGAACGCAGTCCCTGTACTAACCAAGTTCCACCAAAATCAAGGAAAAGGAAGAAGTTGGTCACCGCAAGGGCTGCACAACAAAAGCACGACTACCCCGCACTGGAAAACCAGTCAGAAAGTTTGATGAACGAAGCTATATCCTGGATGTCAATAGATGATAGCTCCGTTAAGCTGACAAGAAATGGGGAGCCAAATAGCCTATATCTACACCTAGCAAGAGACGGGCACTGACAAAGAAAGTGAACAACAGTCTCCTCTTCCTCAACGGACCTCCATCCACGGCAGAAGTCGTTGAAAGGGAGCCTCATTCTTTCCGCGTGTCTACCCATGACGCAATGACCTGTAAGCACGGCCACTGTAGTCGAGATGACATCACGATCGAGACCAAGTAATTGGTTGGTTCGCCTTCTATCCATCTTGGGCCAGGTGAGTCTAGCGGTGGAGCAGGACTCCTCATTGACCCAGGATAGGTTGGCGTCCCGAAAGAACTTCCGCACAATGGTCAGCTTGACCGAGGCAAGTGGCATACCCAATTCAACAGAAGAGGATTCCGGAAGGAGCGCACCAGTTCTGGCGAGCTCGTCGGCCCTACAGTTTCCCGGAATTTCACTGTGCCCAGGGACCCATACCAGAGAGACACTGGTGAAGCGCCCCGAGAGAAGGGTCGAGACAGCGGCGACATTCCCTAACGATCCTAGAGTTATTCACGAAACCCGATAGAGATCTTATCGCGGCCTGACTATCAGAAAAGACCGAGACGCGAGTGAAAGGAGCATCGTTGACGAGGATCCATTGAGCGGCCCGGTACATTGCCCTCATCTCCGCCTGAAACACGCTGCATTAGTCCGGCAGACGGAGAGAAATATTCAGGTAAAGTTTCCCAGAGTAGACACTGCTTCCAACCCAATTATCGAGTTTAGAGCCGTCGGTATATATATCCAGGACCTCCGGGGGGACGACCGTATTAGGATTCCACTCATCCCTACTCGGAATCAGAGAGTGGAAACATCTGTCAAGACAATATTCAGCAGGGAGATAGTCCATGTTCACAGGGGCCACCGGATCAACCTCCAGAATAGTGGAGTGACCAGAAGGTACAATGTGCCAACGAGAGAGAGCATTAAGTCTAGTCGCAGCAAACTTGGCCACCTGCTTAGAGAGAAGCACAGTAGGAAGCCAGCATTGCGAACAAGGCTTTCGTGGAAGTGGTGCGTAGAGCGCCAGTTATATAAATGGCGGCAGACCTCCTGACCTTGTCACGAAGTCTGACGTTGTGTTGTTTGTCCAGATGCTCTGCAAAAAATTTTGTATCGTTCTGTCATAAATCGGCTGAGAAGTCGCCACATTATCACTCAGTATTCTGACAGCCGCCTGGCATTCATGCTGAGCGCGCTGTCTTTGAATTTGAGCAGTCTTTCGCTGTGCCCCTTCATCTAACCTATTGCGTGTCCCAACAACGAAGCATCCACGTAATCTATTACTACTGGTTGGATTTTTCACTCTCTACAATGAGTGTCGTAGCGCTCTGCCAAAAACCATCTTAGAGGTCAACACGTTTTACAGTCCAAAGCTCTGACAGCCGTCAGGCTAACAGAAAGTATTTACGAGTGGCGAATATTTTACTCTAGGACACCTGCTACTGCTGTCCTATTATCTGTTCTTGACTCATTCGTAGACTAAAGATTGGAATCTTAAAAGAGTATTTAGCCTGTAAAGTGCTCCATTCACTCTTATTACCACGAAGCATTTCCCAAAATTATAGAGTTTACTGGTATTGGTATAGAGGACAGTTAAGGAGGAAGCTGTCGAGCACTTGATGTCCTAAAATAAAACTCGTTTTACGCTTGTCTCCAATTATCCTAATCACAGTCTTGTTGGTGTCGTTACTAGACATTTTATTCTGGCGACTCTTGCGACAAGTATTGACCTATGGCACCTAACCAATAAGTTGTGATGAAGTTCCAGAAACAAAAAAGAGAAGAAAATAATTTTATTTCTACTGGATAAATGTCTAGCGTTGTATTGGGAAGGAAGAACCACGTAGGCTTCTATTATGCAGTAGAACTTACATGCCTGTCGGATGCAGGCGTTAAGAAACTCAGCGGCTATAACACAAGCTCCTGATGATTTCAGTATTAGCGAAAGTAACGGACCCATACTGGCTTAAGTGTGTCTATCATTTCTGTGAGGATAGCCATTTCTATCTACGTATGTACCTAACTTAAAGCTCGAATTTCCAAGTCTAACAGACTTGTTGACTTTACGGCGCCCCTAAAATTAAAGGTTACGCTACGGTTAGAAGCTAGGTTCTAAAGCTCAAAGCTTTGAATAAATTTAAGGAAAAAAATTCTCAAAATTCTGAAAGTTAGTGAGTGAACTCAACTGCTTTAGTTCTCGGGTGACTATCAAATGAGTCGCATTTGGTAGTTAGGTGAGTACAAAGTGCTTCCTATTAAACTTTCGTGCTTTCAAAATCTTTCAAATAAATGTCAATCGAATCTCTCATTACAGACCCCTTCAACAGTTTTCACTTGAGTCAACCTTTAATACGCTTATGGTCGCCTTAAGCAGGTAAATGTGATCTGATCGTTGAAATACTCTACCCTCCCTTATTAGCTATTAAACAAGGATTTTAATATTTAACTCCTCCTTATGATTGAATGAGGAGAACCTCTTCAATTATTTTCCCTTTCTGCTTTACAAAACCGTTATGAAAGGGGGAACATTTTCAATATTTTCTCTTTATTTTCTTCATCGTTTTTTTGTTCTTTTTTTCGCTCTCAACATGTGTCAACTAAAATTTATTAAAATATTTATGGAAGAGTGTAGAAGAGAAAAGAAAATAAAAAAAAATTTAAAAGAATTACTGGGGAGCAGCAGATATATTTTTTTTTGATGGTGTTTGCCAAGAAAGGAGTTTTTCTTTTCACACATGCTTTATGGCCATATAAAGAGGAAAAGTAAGGGAGAGAGAGGGACAAAGAGAGCGGAAAGAGTTTTTCCTTTTCATATCGTACGTATATTGAAATTATAATTTAAACTTATAATGTCACTCACACTACTTAAATAATTTATATTTTATGGAATACAAACACACACGCACACATTTACACATACACTCTCATATGAGAGTACCGTAGGGTATGTATATTATGACTTAAGAGCGGAAGCATGTTTAAGTGTGTGCATTTCAAATAGGAAACGTTTCCATTCAAACATTTTTAACTCCTTTTTCTTTGTTTGCTTTCAACTTTTATTGTTATTAAACGAAAATTAACTTTTCTTTGGCTTAAAGTTTAAAATAAAAACCAAATTAAATTGAATAAATAAAGTCATTGAGTGCAAGAATATTCCCGTTCTGTTGCCAAAATATTCAGAAAACTTTTTCATCCGAAGAGAAATTTTTTAAGAGAAGAGTGTTGCCATTAACAAATATAGATTGTTTAATAACCGAAAAACTCGTCAAAATCTGATCATCAAACTGACTACCAAGAAGGTGATTCAAAAGTGGCCACTTTTCAAGCAATAGATTTTACTTGAACCAACTGTGCAGCGAAATATGCAGCCATCAGTTGGGTAGTCTGAAAACAATTCTCATGGAGTTATAGAAAATACCAAGAGCAGTATGTATTGGCATAACTGGGAGTATGCCAGCGGCGTTGAAGGCTCTGTTTGATTTAAGTCCATTGCGCATGATAGCCAGGGCCTGAGCTTTGTGAACCATGGTTAACATAATGGGAGACAAGTCTAAAGCGGCTATTACACTAGCAAACTTTCCCTGCAAACACGAGCTGACGAAAAGAGTGTCCTGCTATTACACTATACAGCCAAATCTCCGCAACTTTCAAAACACGAACTTTGCCCTGTTACGCGAGATGGATGCCTTTCCATCAGGTCGTGTTTGCAGGCATAGATCGCTAGTATAATAGTCGCTTAAGATGGAGTGCATCAAAGGACATTATAATATTTTTTTTATCTCTCCCCTGAGCAGAATCGGTAGATTTTATAATTTCCGGAATTGCTAATACAACGAGACTTCTGTGGTATACGGATGAGTACAGAAGAGATATTTGGAAAGGAGCAGAAGTTTTTGGTCCCAGAGTGAAATATTCAGGAACCAGTAGTGGCACTCGTAGGTATTTTCCAACCGAAAGTCTAGACCATTGAAAAACATGCCCAATTCAACAATGAACAGAATACAAAGCGCCGTACATAGCACTACTATCTGATAATCAAGACGTAATGTTTTAAGCCCTCGGCTTTTATGAGTTTAAACAGTATGGGATTCAGCTAGACAGGGGAAATAGGTTCACCCTTAGCTAGGTTCGAGGTCATGTGAAAATTTCAGCAAAGTCCGGGCAAATAAGCCTGTGGGGAATAAACCTTGCAAGCTGCTGATGAGACCAGATCTCTTCTGAAAAGTGGGAAAAGTTGTTTGTATGGGTATCCTCAGCGAAAGAGTAGAAGAAGATAAGCGTAAACCCTTCTCATAACATATGAATTTGAGGCAATCTAACATTTTGTTGTTTAATTTCAATAGTACAAGATTTAAGTCACCTGGTTAGTCAATGTAAACTCACTTACACAGAATGAAGATTGACTTGTATGTAATTTATAGATTCAGTGATGTTGAGAATGAATCATTAGAACACAAACTTGGAAATTGTTCGGTATTAATACATACTAGAAGGAAGTACTCGGCTGCTTGTCATACCATATCAGCAGTTCGACGTATCTTACGATTCATTTTGCATTTGAACCCAAATAAAATCCAACTCATGCTAGAATTCTGATTATAGAGAAAACATCCAGAACTTCCATGGTTCATCTGCTCTGCAGGCTATCTACAGTGATATGAATCTTTGTCATCTTGCTAAGAGTCTCACAGCAGCTGTAGATCGTCCCAATGGATCTTATGTTAAAACACTATCTCGACAGCTGCCAGTAGCTATGGTAGTATTTTTTCCAGAGATATTGAGCATCCTCATTATCGCTACGTGTATGACCAATTCTTTCGCCTCAAAGCTATTGTAATGATACGGTAGCCTTATCGAATGAATTATACCTGACGACTCTAAAAAAATGTTTCCACCCAAAGCTCCATTCAGTTTCCAAAAAGTGAGTGAAAATATGTATGCGAACGTAGGGGCCAAAGTATATCATGAAAAGAATTACGACCCACTTAATCCGCTTTAAGTTAATCATTTACTTTAGATAATGCTGGACAAATGTTCTCTTTAATAACAAAGATAGTTAACAATTTATATTATCCTAAAAGTATACTTTAAATATTTTAAATAAATTTAAATACTTTAAAATTTATTCTCGTCTTCATTAAACCACTTATTCCTTATCTGAACATTTATATTGCACACAACATAATAACCTAAATATAGGCAACACATTATATTTCAAGATAAACTGCACCTAAAAGCACACCACAAAAAAGTAATAGAAACAGGAAATAAGTGACACAAATGAAATGACAAATTAGAAATTAAAATGCATCATTTCATTTAAATTAAATATGGACTACAATGTAAAGATATGGAGAGAGAGTGATAGACAATGAAATAAATTTCTATTAATTTGCATAAGATAACAATTATTAGATTTCCAAACTGCAACACTCTTAAAAATCTGTTGGTTATTCGAAAAACGTATTTTATTCTGACATTTTGGCATTTATTACGATTTAGAAATCATTTATTTTCTCCGTCTATTAAATGACATACGAATTTCATCAAGTTTTATTTATTTGCTTTTGGGTTTTTTTTTTGTTTTTTTATGTTGCCTACATTTAGGTATATTTTAAATAATTTATAGTTTAAATAAAAATAATAAAATTCACAATATTTCCTTAATGGATTTTTAAATGACATGTCATTTTATGTAAAATGTAGAAAATTTATAACCATTAAAATTAAGTGAAATTTATTGAACTTTAATGTTATTTATTACAGTTTCTTTAGCTATGCATTTAATAGCCTGTAAGTAGGCTTGTGTTTTCTTCTTCAATTTCTTTTTGTGTGTGTGTGTGTGATAAGTCACACAAACACTCACACACTCAAGTTTAGAGCAATGTACAGTGGTGTCATTAAAGGTGATTAAATGGCAATAAAAAGAAAATGAATTAAAATCTTGGAACAATATAAGAAACATTAAATTCTTTAAGCTTTAGAAAATAAAGCATACTTTTAGATTGTAAGGAAAAAATTCACTTTATAACACTGTCTATACTTTTCTAAAGCTTTAACATATTTATTCGAAAAAGATGTGAATATTTTTTATAATCTAAAGCCTATTTTAAGGTGCTTAAATAGAATACGGAAATATACATGAATAAAATTCTTTTGAAATATTTAAAGCGCTTTAAAAAGTATTTAAATTTTATTAAAGCTTTTAAAGAATATATTTCTTTGCACCAACCACTGTTTCTCCAATAATTATAGCATTCCTAAGGAATTCCTTTAATGCGTACGTGTCTATAATGGTCATTTTAATTTATTTGATATTTTCTAATTGTATTATTAATTAAATTTATGAATAATTTGTGTTCATTTATTTAAACAATTCGTTATTGTTAAAGACAAAAATTGTAGTATACTTTTGGGATTTAAGCAATTTAAATATGAAGTATACTTTAAGTATAAATCTTGCATTTTAAGGACACAAATCCTCAGGTATTAAAATTATTGAAAACATTTTATTTTAAATTTATTTCCTAGAAATTCGTAATTAATTTTCGAAATTTAAATTTGTCTTATTTTATATATTCTGGCTAAAAACTTAGTTTTAATTGATAATTTATTGAATTTAGAATTTTCGAACATATTCGAAATCCCTAAGAAATGTAAGAAACACTTTATTTCAGTGCATATTTGTTTTCTTCTTTATTTTTCTTTAGTTTTACAATGCATTTTCGGTATGTTCGAAATTCGAATTTGTAGATTTAATATAAAAATATTACAAATGGTTTATGATTTCATGTATAATTTTCCCCAAATCTAAACCCAAAGTCCTTTCAAAAGTAATAATTGTTTTATTTTCGAAACTAATTTCGAATATGCAAATTATTGAAAACTAGCTGTACCCTGCGCACGTTGCTACGCCTCCAACTAAAACAAATTTGAATAATTTTATTGATTTTGTTCATTTAAAAAAAAAGTGACATAAACTTTAGAAGTGTAGAAATTTTCGATTATGAACATTTATTGAAGTGCTGTCGGAAATTGGTAATACCAACTTATAAGCCTTCATCGGCTCATGCGCAACAACTTTGCTAAAGATCATAACATAATGAAATGCACAGTTTACGATTTAATTCATTTTTAGTAATTCTCAGTGGCGCCACCTGTCGGAAATTGGTCATACTAACTTATAAGCCTTCGTCGGCTCATGCGCAATAACTTTGCTAAAGATCATAACATAATCAAATGCACAGTTTACGATTTAATTCATTTTTAGTCATTTTCAGTGGCTCCACCTGTCGAAAATTGGTCATACCAACTTAGAAACCTTCGTCGGCTCATGCTCAACAACTTTGCTAAAGATCATAACATAATCAAATGCACTGTTTACGATTTAATTCATTTATAGTAATTCTCAGTGGCGCCACCTGTCGGAAATTGGTCATACCAACTTATAAGCCTTCCTCGGCTCCTGCGCAACAACTTTGCTAAAGATCATAACATAATCAAATGCACAGTTTACGATTTAATTCATTTATAGTAATTCTCAATGGCGCCACCTGTCGGAAATTGGTCATACCAACTTATAAGCCTTCGTCGGCTCATGCGCAACAACTTTGCTAAAGATCATGAAATGATCAAATACACAGTTTACGATTTAATTAATTTTTAGTAATTTTCAGTGGCTCCACCTGTCGAAAATTGGTCATACCAACTTAGAAACCTTCGTCGGCTCATGCTCAACAATTTTGCTAAAGATCATGAAATGATCAAATACACAGTTTACGATTTAATTCATTTTTATTAATTTTCAGTGGCGCCACCTGTCGGAAATTGGTCATACCAACCTAGAATCCTTCCCCGGCTCATGCGCAACAACTTTGCTAAAGATCATAACATGTTCAAATGCATAGTTTACGATTCTATAAAGTACATACAAACATACATTCATTTTTATATATATAGATAATAGGCAAAAATTGTATTTTAACACCAATTGTTCTATTTCTAGATTTTTCAAATCATTAAAGTTGCTTAAGGCATGTTCGAAAATTCGAATAAGTAGTTTTAATGTAAAACTATTAAGTCTGATTTGAAATTCTATAAGAAATATAAGTTTCCTCAAGTCTATGCCAAAACCATAACAAAAGTTGCAATAGTTTTGTTTTTGAAATTAATTTCGAATTTTCGAAATTGCAAGAATTGAAAACAAATAATAAAAAAATCCATCAGATTAACAACAATTGATTTATTACTTAATTTTTGCAACGATTTCAGCTGGTTTAGTTATGTTCGAAAATTCGAACTTCAGTTGGAATCTGTTAGTTGCTTTAAAATCTTTGAATATTTTAAATTCATAAAAAAAACTTTTGTTTTGCTAAATGCACTATAACATCTTACAAAAATATTAATTTTTTGACTTTCGAAATCTATTTCGAACTTGTTTAAAAACGTTAAAAATACTAATAAATCTTTTCTTCAATACGTTTTTAAGTTAATTTAGGCATGTAATTCTAGTGCTTCTAGTGGGAAAGATTTCATTAAATTTCCTTTAGAAATTTCTCACTTTTCAAACCAAGTTTTTTTAACCAAATTTCATCCTTTTGTTCTATGTTTTGAACAAATAAAAGTTCTCTAAACAATAATTGCATTCATGTTACAAAACTGTTACTCCTTTACTCCTTTCGCAATACCTTTATTTTCTTTCACTGCCAGTTTGTATTACACTTTCGATTATTCTCCTAGAGTTGTTGCCATTTCAAATGAAATTTTACTGCTGTTTCAGTCTATCGGTCTCTGTGTGTGTGTGCGAAGAGAATATGAATTTAATCGAATTAATTATGCTTGAGTTTATATACAATAGAGAACATGGCAGCCCCTGAGTCTATTGCTATGTATAATTTGATTAATTAACGCCTAAATGTATGCAGACAGTTTTGCCAGCATTTTCAATTTCACTGGATTCACTTGTGACTGGTTTTTTTTTCTCTTTCATTTTTCTCTTTTAAAGCAGCAACATGCCTTGCGTTTGGTTTTATGTTTTTTGGCCCTAAAAACAGGCAACTGTACATTATTTTTAAGGGCTAGGGCAAGGCGTTAGAGCTGTCAAGAGCTGTTAAAAAGGTTTATCTTTTGCTTAAAAGTATCAAAAAAAAAAGAAGAAAACATTCAGTCGAAAATAGATTTTTCGAACAACAAACATGATACTCTGTGGCTTTATTAACAACTTCCCCTTAAAAGCAATGGACAGTTTCATGATTTCAACAGGATTGTATTCATAAACGACTTAATGTATGCAATATAAAATTGTATGAAATCCTATCGTAGATTATAATTGTAAATAAAATTGATTTTATTGGAGAAAAGTGTATAGGAAACAGTGAAATCTCTCAAAAATATATAAGAAAAATTGTAAAAAGTCAACAAAAAGAAATCTTTTAGCGTAATTAAATATTTGTAAACATTTTTACTAATTTTAGTCATGTTCGAAAATTCGAACTTGTTTTTAATAACTAAAAATCACAGTTTTGCAGTTTTTATGGGTTGCTGGACATTTTTGAAAGAATTTAGGTTAGAGATGCGTAAATTAAAAAATTTTAAAAAAGAAATCTTTTAGCGAAATTAAATATTTGTAAACATTTTTACTAAAATTCGTTCTAAAATTCGAACTTGTTTTTAATAACTAAAAATCACAGTTTTGCAGTTTTTATGGGGTGCTGGACATTTTTCAAAGAATTTAGGTTAGAGATGGATTTTCAAACTTAAGTTCGAACTTTCGAACTTGCTGAATAGCTTAAAAAATTGTAGAAAATCCATAAAAAAGAACATTTTTTGTAATTTCTAAGTTTCGAAATCCATTTAAAACATGTTCAAAATTTCGAATATGGAAAATTCGAAAGAACAGGATTTCGAATTTATGTTTGAATTTTCGAAGATGCCAAAAACAGCCTAAGAACTATAGAAAATGTATAGGGGAGGTTTTAGCAAATTAACTGATTTTAAAATTCTATAAACGATTTTAAATATTTTCGAAAATTCGAATATATATTCGAAACTTAAAAATAAATATTTTAATGATAAATTCTCAATAAAAATTTAAGTTTTTATTGAATTATAAATCTTTTTAATAATTTTACGGTAAAAACAGGTTTTTGTAATTAGTTTCGAATTTTCGAATATGCTAAAAATAGCTTAAAAATTATACAAAAGCCATAGTAAGGTAAATTTAAAGTAATTTAACTGGTTTCTAAATTTTATAATCAAAAACATATTCGAAAATTCGAAAGTTCAAAGTTCGAAATTTTAAATTTATTGTTTTAGAAGTAAATTTACATAGGTTTTCAACAAATATTGAAGGTTTTATAAAATTTTAAACCTCTTTTAGTCATTTTAAGAGAAAAGTGGAATTTCGAAATCATGTTTGAATTTTCGCAATTTTCGAACTTAAGTTCGAATTTGAAATTTTTAAGGAATTTGAATTTACATTGAAAAATTTGTTGTAAAAATTTAATTTTGTTCTTTTTTAAACAGGTTTTACTGTATTATTGCTGGATGGCGTGAGGCTGTCCCAGTGCACAATTTTATTCAGGATTCTGTTTTTTATTATTTTTTAATTTCAATGTTATTATTTTTTTATCCTGTACAGTATTTGCTTTTTTTCCTGTTTATGTTCTTGGGGCCGCAAGCCCTTTATTGCACTGTTATGAATTAATTTTTTATATTTTTCCAAGCCATCAGTTGGTGTCATCAGTTTTTCCTATTTTTCTCATTTTTTTTTTTTTCTAAAATACCACTCAAAAGCAAAGGGTAGGGTTTTATAACCATGTTTTCGTTATCATTTTTTCTTTCTCGTTTTGTGTGCCAATGTTCTATTGATGTCTATCATCATTTATATGTACAGGCAGTTTCCATTAGTATTGCTTTTTTTTCCATTTCTTTCATTGTAGATGAACGGACTACCATAGGCAGTGGTTGACAGATAATTAAGAAAGGAATTCATTCCAAAAAAAAACTTAATTTTGTGATTCAATTGATAGAATACTGAATGCTCGTGCAATATATAACTCTTTGCGAGCTTATGTACCGCTCCCTTAATTCGTTTTCTACCACTAATTTACTGTATAACCCTTGGTTTATTTACATGGCTGATAATTTTTACTGTATTGTCAGTCTAATGGAGTAGACCTTTAATTGAATGTTTAATGAAAGATTTGCTACCTTTTTACCAACTTTTTTCTTTCATTTTCTGCTGACGATCAGTGTATATTTATGAGATTTAATTGTTTGGAAAAATAAATGCAAATTTAATCGTTTAAGTATCCTATAAGTATGCAATAGTTATTAAATGCAAGCATTTTTCACAAGCATTTAAAAGTATGCAATGAAAAATGTTTAATAAACGTCAAATAAATTTGAAGGAATTTTAAAAACGCGTATTTAAAATATTTTAAATAAATATTTGAAATCATTACAAGAAAAGATGTCAAAAAAATTCTTAAAAACTAAAGCACACTTAAGGGTTAAAATTGTTAAAATCGTTCAACAAGCGAGGAACTCATAAAAACAATTAAAAAGATGCTACACAAAACTAGTGATTCAACCGCGGACATCTTTCGAGAATTAAAGGCTTATTATGACCGTCATAATCGACGTAATGTGCAAGGAATTGAGAACATTATAAAGAAATTTGAAGAGACTAGAAACGTTACAGAGATGATCAGGTGCGTACATCATCATTTGGTCATTACAACCCTTTAGTCAGGGTTACAATCTATTTTCTCACCCCACACATATTGTGTGTGTTTTAATTTTATCCACGATTGGCGGGACATACAGTTTAACGTTGACTACGCACGCCACATTTGAGAAGCTTTTCTTGGCGATTTCATTTACCTTTAAAATTTTTGTCAGAAAATTGCTGAGGGGAATTACTGAAAGAAATACTTTTATTCCGTATTTTCGTTTTGTTCGAGATGCCTGAGCTGTGGTTTGAACCACAGGCTCTTGTCTAGTAAGCCAACGCACTACCTACTAGATTGCGGCGACTACAATCGTCGTACAACGCAATGTACTCATTGTCGAAATTATCGCTCCTATTAGAGAAAGTTTAAAGGAGAAAGGGGAGTGAAGTGTCCATGAATGACTTGGATATTTGGAACTCATACAGACTCCCAGGTCATTACACTATCTTTAAGGCGTGTGTTGTGGCCACTCTCATGACAATTAAAGGGCTTCTAATGCATTCAGATAACATGGATCCCACAAGTCCCTTCCGAACGTCATATCGACGTTTAAACTTGTCTAGACTATTTCTCGGTGGTTTATTTCAGGGTCTCCATTGTTTGGATATCTGGTCATATTGACATATCGGGAAAACCATTGCCATACCCGAACAAACTGTTCAGAATTGGTACCATAGTGGAGAACTTCTTGGCTGTGAGTTGGTTGGAAATAAGAGAGAAATTCCATGCCTTGGTAAAAAAAAGGGATCTGTTCGATTGCTAGGTTTAACTAGCCTAATCTTAACTGGAGGAAGATGAAACAGTTTATTTTTTCGTTGACACATATTATGTGATCTCCGTCCTTACTGGATACTGTCTAATAGAGAATCATGCGCGCCTGTTAAGTAAGCTTCCCAGCGATTTCTACAGGAGACTCTGCTATCAGAGAAAATTCTGCTCAGTGTTCATAGTTGGACTCTCTTCAGACAATTCAGAAAGATTGAATTTGAATCAAACACTGGGTTTCAACAACTTGGTAAATTAATATCAGAATGGACCAAAGAATATGCTTTGGGTCGGCGAATGAAGACAATCTTAAGCTCAATTACATGCTGCACCCATAATCTGCACAGACAACGGTATTGAGTGAACATAACTTAACGAAAACAAGGTTAAAACATCACCATCAAAGAAGGCTGCTGGAGTCGATGAATTAAGCGCGAAAGAATTCGATGTTTGCATTCGATACTCTTATACGAGCATAGGCATTATTTCAATGCTGAATTTTGCATTCCTACAAAGATGATAAGATGCTAAATGAGACGAGATTATCAGTTCAAAAGCACTTTTCGGAACCAATTAATATCAGACGGGATACAGTTCTACTTGCGAAAGCGGTTTATATTGATAAGATGGATCTAACAGTATTAGACGGGAATAATACACTTTACATATCGCTCCTTTATTGCAACATAGTCATATCTCAAAAAAACTTGAACTTGGCAAAATGCGATTTAAGTTTTCAAGACATAAGTCCTATGATCTAATTGCCCCCAAACACTTTTTGCTATAACTTCGGTTCAGCTTGGGATATAAAACTGATTTTTTTCAACATGTACAGAAGGTCTAAAAGAGCAGTTTTGCTTAAGTAACTACAAATTTTTAATTTTTTGAGATATGACTATGTTGCAATAAAGGAGCTGTTTGTGGAGGTGTTTGTGGACATCTCAAGATGCGAACGGCAAGGAAACGCGATGCTGCTAGGTGACTATAAAATGGCCAGTGCTATACCTTCACCATTAGACAGTCTAGAGCAATCGTCCCCAAGAAGCCCGCACCTTTCAGTCCTAGCTTCTCACACTACTCATGTTAAGTGATGAAACTTGGGTTATTAGTTGTGAACTTAAAAGAGAAATTCTTCTTGAGAGACTAGCTGTTGCAACGATCTTTAATGTCATAGGTGTTCGATAGGATTTCAAATTGATTAGGGTAAGATATAAAATATGAAAGCCATTTATTGGCAAAATAATGTATTTCTTTTTACTACACCTTATTATCAATTACATTTTTTATTACCCATTTTTAAATACCCCAGTTTTAGCATAGTTTTTAAATAATACCTTTGGCATACCTTAGGGATTAATACATTTCTTAACAAATTAAATAATTTCAACTTTTACTCACCCTTTCTCTCCCTTTCTCGTGCTCCCTCTTTGCTCTGTTAATAGTACCATATCACTTTCATTTTAATTATCGTACAAATTACATTTGATTTTCGTTGGGGGACCAAAGGAATTTTATTTAATTTTCCACTTAAACTATGCACAGTGGGGGAAAATCCCTAAAAAAAAAATAAAAAAAGAAGAATAAAAGATAAATAAAAAATAATTTAGAAAATGAAACAAAACAAATGAAAATACTCTGAAACAATAAAGCGGATAATAAAAATGAAAAAAGAGTTTCGAATCTACGTTACAAGTTTAGAATGCCTTTGGATACGACATCTCTATCGTAAAGAAAATATTATTCTTCGCAGTTCATTCATTTTAATTCTTTAAGGATAATAAGCTAGGTAACAACAACAATGGAAGTCACAACTTCTCTTCGAAATACCCCAGTAAAAAATTTTTAGGTTTTAGGAAGCTAAAAAGGGACTTTACTGCTGCTGTATTCGCTTACTAGTAAGCCTTACTGAAAAGCACGAAATAAGCTAATACCATTGAAAGGATTTTTGTATTAATATAAGCGAAAAAAAATTAAAAGCTTACTACTATCCCTTCCATTGGAGCAGGTTGTAAGGTTGTTGTTTCAAAAGGTAATGCTTCCAAGTGGGAATTCGCCATATAAAAATCATGCCTTCTGGAAGCAGGTTTGTAAGGGGGAAAATAGCTTCTCTCCCTTACAAACCTGTTTACATGTAAGCTCCAATTTTTACTGGGACGTTATCGATGATTATTAAAGAGCCATGCAAACCTCGGATCTTGATTGCAGTCTGGATATTTGCATAAATATGGAAATTTTTAGGGAAAATTCTTTCACTTGCCATGATTTTAATATGGACTATAGTGATCAGGAGAAAATCTAATGTTAGAATCCTTAATATATGCGTATATCACAACCTACTCTGTCTACCATTTTGAAACCGTCGTCACCTATGTATACCCGAAATGAAAAGTCCGGTTTTCATTCCGGCAAGCCTGGTATTGATCACATTGGTCATGAAACAATCTAATCATATCTAAAGCATTTCGACATATAGAATGCCGGAGAATACGAAAGTTACTCAGATCACTAATTATCTTCCTGTTGAGGAACGCATTGTGTCACACTGTTATGAAAAGCAAGCGCCATAAGTGTGAATATCACTCCAGCTTGCCAAAATTACGGCAATAGTTACACCAACGGCAAGGGACATAACCTGGCGTTTAAATGGCCGTCCTGAAGATCTAAACTATACGGAGGATATGTAAGATATACTCTTCGATATGGACTGAAAACTAAGCAAGTTGTTGACTGGTGCTGCACAATATAGACTCAAGATTATTTATTTTGTGTCCAAAACCAAAGCCATGAGCAGCATTTTCACATTGCAACAGCAGTAGATTGAAAACGTCCGGTCATTTTGGCATCTTGAAAGCATTATTACAATGAACGAAGGCTCTAAAGATGAAGCTGAAACCCGAATTAACAGATTCAGACAAACCTGCGCTTCCAATACATTCCACCATGCACTGTATGCAATCAGTTGCATTGTGCTTAAGCGAATTATTGAACGCACACACTTGTTGTGATCTCAGGGTAATCCAGATTTTTGTCAAATGGTGTCTGAGACGAATCCAGACGATATTTTTGGCCAAACACTATCAGTAATATTCTTCCCTGTGTAAACACCAGGCAGACATCACTTGAAATCGTAATTTGTAAGCGGAAATGCAGTTGGGTCTGATATTTTTGCAGAGACCACACTGTCCTATACAACCTCGATGTGAAACTGGACGTACTACTTCGTTCAAGAATGTTGACGATTTTTGACAGAAATTTCGGCTCATTTAAATACAACTCTTGTATGTGTTCCACGTCATAGGAACATCGTCGAAAATGGCGTTGCTTATGAACGGAATCCTAACAGGTTACATGGCATTGGCATTGCCTCAGTTAAACTAGTTTGTCTGCGTTCGGTGTAGAAGAAGCCTTAACTTGGCTGTTAGCATAAGGACATGTGCAGTATTGCTAGGCTCTTCTGGACCAATCTGTATTAGATGAAGACGTTTGGCTTATTTCCTTAGATCTTATGGTTATCCATCGTGCTATTAAGGTTCTTATAGCTGACTGCCTCTTTGAAAGGAATGCCTATAGACTCGTGCTTTGTATTCGATACCGTAAACCGTCGTCTTTCACTGACACAAAGTTCTCGAAACTATTAACAGTTCATCATAACCCTTTGAAGTTCAACTAAAAGTGCTCTGAAGTATTATTTCCCAATTAGTTTTCCTCCAACTACTCCACTGTACCAGGATTAAATGCATCCGCATGCTATACGGTAACAATTCCTTTTGCTTTGTTTTAAAGGATTTTCAAAACTATTTGAACTTCATGCACACTCACATACCCACGTCAGTATAAACGTTTAATTGTTGTTGGAGCGCAATGCTTTTCAATGCTCCCATTTTGGATGTGCTCAATGGTTTCAAAGTAAATTTAAAATGCGATTGTGTGTTCTATAAAGGGCAAGTAGTTGGCTTATGGGGATAAAAACGGGTACATATGTATATACCCGTGTATTTGGGGATAAAAACCGCAAAATGTTTGACTGCCAAAAACAAAAATTAACAGCAAAAATTTAGTTGTAATCGCTGGGAAATAGAAGAAAAGAAGCACCAGGTAAAAGTAGAAAACGTGAGCAAAGGGGCCTCGAAGAGTGAGAATTTAAGAAATTTGAGGGTTTGGGAGTTCCATCCAATTCTATGGTAAGTAAATAGAAGTGGAGCTTAGCCCAAAGGCTTGCCGTGATGCCACAGTGGACCTCTTTCCGTAATTCTGGAATCGTTCGGAGCCCATGATAAAGCCGATGAATTTTACAACTTGTACTTCCCATGTTCATGAAATCGTACCATGTAGGGCCTTTTAATTCCATTAATAACTGCGGCACTGTATCCCTTATCCCTTTAAAGGCTGACAAAGGAAAAGAACTCCAAAATAACCTTTGAACGATGAAACAACTACATTACGAGCATAAAGTGAATGAATGTTGGACTCTCAATTGAAATTCTAATTTGTTTGACTATCGAATTTTTCTGTAGGATTTGATTTTGTGGGTTTTTAATGATTATTTAAATGGTAGGTAGGAGTAGAACAATACTACAATAATACAAAAAAAATATTGCATGCATAGCAACAACTACAATTAATGCTTAAATTTACGCAACGAACCAACACCACCTCTACTAGCAGAAGATGCAGCACCACGACGAAAACGTGAATGGGAACCAAATTGTTTGCCAGCTGCTAACATGGCAGCGGAACCAGATATTTCATCTTTCTCAGGTAAATGGGCGACATGTAAAATATCCCACAAAAGTTTGGCATTTTCCTTGGACTCCAAGAGAGTAGAGAGATCCTCCTATTGGGTAATTAAAGCGAAATTATTTTTAATTTCAAAAAATTATTTAAATTTCCATGAAATACCTGGGATTTCTTTAATAATTCCTTTAAATTTTTACAATTTCTCATTAATTTATGAATATTGCGGGTATTAATACCGGGCAATCTCAAGAGGAAATCATAAATATTGGCATTAAATTTCAAATCATCATAGCTTCCTGTTTCATCACCTCCTAAAGAGGCCGCCTGTTTGGCATCTGGCTCTAGCTTGCCCAATTTCAATTCTTCAAATAGTTGTGCCGTAGCATAAGGACTGGGTGACCATATAAGCCTTAGTTTTGGGAAATGTAAAGTAAGTAATTGCAGCTTTTTTACAATGTCCTCATTGGTAGATGAGGTATTTTGGGATAGCATGTATTTGCCTTGCAAATGGAACGGCTTATTTTGATCGAATTCTATAAGTAAGATAGGCTTGGCATAATAACGCTGCATTTGTATGCATTGATTATACAAACGCCCTGAATTAAGGGAGCCTATTAAATCAGAAATCGATTTACGTTCTACACATATCTCAGGGGTTAATATGTAATCGCCTATCTATGTAAGAAGAAAGTTTTAAGTTTTATTTTAGGTGGCCCCAAAAAAAAAAAAAAAGACTTTCTATGACTTACTGTTATGGTAACAGGCACCACTTCTATGCCTCTTTTGTGTATGAGACAAGGCAAATCGGAACGAAATTCACGCATATCCACTATTATTTTTGGTATAACTTCAGCTTCAGATTCCTGCCCTCCTGCCTTACGTGTTTGAGCATTTTCATTTTCCGCAGGATCTTTAAAGGTTTTCAATAAAACAAAAGCCTCATCAGTTTTGCCATCTTGATACTCTGGTATAACCATTTTCTAAAGAAGAACAATCAGTTAAAAGCTGTATATTTACTTGCTTCATAAAGAAAAACCTTACACTCTTCGTTTCGATAATCAATTCAAAAGCTTGTTTTTCTCTTCTTAAACTGGTTAAGTAGGCCTGCTCCTCCACCGTTTGATTGTGTATTAAAAAGAACACTTTCATTCGATTCTTAACCTTACGTCTTTGTCTAGCCTCATAGATTTCCAATTGCCTAATGGCCGTAACATTACAATGATACATGATTACATATTGGGGTTGTATTTCATCCAGAATTCTTTCCAAAGCCATAGAGCCTTCTTTCTCTGTTTTAAATGTTTGCAAACATATCAAAGGCTGTTTGCGTGCCGCCACAGCAGCTGTTATATCCAGATTTTCCATTTCCGGAAACGATTCAAATATGGAATTGTCCAAACTGTCAGCATTGGCTTTATCACTGTCATTCATTAGCGAAAAGTCCATATTATCTAAAGCAGCTTGGGTCATGGTAAGCATATAGCTTTCTTGGAAATAATTTTCATCTAAATCATCCATTTCCTGGCCTAATAGTTGAGTAAGCTCATCCATTTGTTGTGTTTTATCACCATCCTGCTCTTCTGTTTCTTTCTTTTCTAATTTCGTTAGTTTTTGTGAAGCTTGTTTGTTTTGCTGTTGCTGTTGACTTAAGCCTACGTCCAAGTCTTTGCCTGCCTGTAGTTTCTCAAATGTTTTGCCCAATTTACCAATAGGAATCTGTTGGCGCATGGCAGTGTATAATAAGAAACGTTCACCACTTTGTGTTAGAAATTGTTTCAACTGGTAACAAGTTCTACTATCTTGGCACAGAATAAGTACTTTGGGTGGATCAAAACTATCGGGGTTTAAGCGTTTCATATCGCCGGGTATTTCTACTTTTAAAATTTCCGTTAAATATTTCCATTTGGGACATAATTCCGGCTCAAATTCTAAAATTTAAAACCACAAGGGTTAAGGAAATGCTTTCTCACTTTATTGAGTCCAAAAATCAATTCCAATTTGGTATTAACAACTCACCTCCTTGTTCGTTATATACCCTCTCCTTGGATAACTTAAAAATTTGCTCAGCGGAATCCAATAAAGTCCAACCCGAGTTACCCATGGCATATTCGGTAGTCCTATAGCGTTTGATTAGAGCATAAGCAGTTACCGCATCATTGTATATGGTGGCTCTAAAAACATAACGTTCATTCAAAACATAAAGCTCTAACAAAGCTATTCCTTCTTACTTACATCATTAAACTCCTCAAGATCTTCAGATCTGTTACAATCAGTTTGGTTTGTGAATTCAACTGATGCCATATACAATCCAGTTGGGCTTGCAATATCTTATGAAACTTTTTGGTGACACAATTTTCCACTGTAATCTCTTCCATATCCACATTACGATTGATACGTTTTATTTCACGTACCAAATAGTTCATTATATCCAGAATATGGGTCTGTATCAGTTTCATTTTTATGGTTAATGGTACATGCAATTCGATGCTTTGAGCCTCATAGGGTTTCAACGAAGCTTGTACGGTAGCATGAAATCTGGGCCATATAAACAGTTCTTTAACAAATAAATTACGCATAACACGCTCAATGTGACCATAACCAATGGTAAAGGACTCTGCACTGCTGGTAAAGGCTTTAATGAAACCGGTTTTATTACGTTGCCTGTACAGGCGTAAGGCAAATGCTTCTTGACATGATTCAATAATGGTATGGGCTCTTAATACCACAATACCGGTTATAAGTTCTATGGGGATACGTTGTTTTAAGAGATCCACCACCAATATGCGCGTGCTTATGAATTGTATGCCACCTTCAAGATAAACACGTTCTCTGGAACGAGGAAATTACCATCAAATAAATTCAGTTAATTCACGCAAAAGGATGGATGCATATAATAAGATTTGAGGACATCATCCATGTTCGTTCGATTCATATTTTGGTCAAATGTAAGCAGTCACAGAAGCAGAATTAGTCAACAGTAACTATTGTCTACCAATCATCTTTATAGCAGATCATCACAAAATGAATGCGATCAGATTAGGATCTTCACGATTGGATCTAAGCCGGCAGTGTTAAAGGTGTGTTATATGTCAGTAAAATGGACAGGAAGATGAGCTTTAGTCTAGTGGTGGACTGCAGTATTCTAAATTGACTACCGAGTAGACAGTAGATATACTCGGATCTCTACGCAACAGTCCTAATCACCATCTATCCTGAATAGTTGCCGAAAATCTCTCAGTGAAATGACAAGTCAATCGGACGTTACGTTTGATTCGAATAAATGGAAACTTAGGCTTATTAAGGCAGATACTAAGCTTCCACTCATTTACATTGATCAGACAATTGTTGTTCCTTTCATCTCAGTTACTAAGTTGGGCCAGGGAACCTACATGTACTGTACGCAGCAGATCCGGCAGCTCTGTAGCTGGCTGGAGTGAATACTGGTCTGGAGTTGCAACGATGTTTCGCTGTACAATGATGTTCACAAATAGAGAAAGATTCCTGCATTGGAACTGTCTGAATACTTTTACTTTCGAACACAATTTTATATTTTTTTTAATGATCTTCTCTATTTAATTTCAACACAGGATTCATATGTATTGGGTCAAGGACTTCTGAACTTTGACAGTTGATACTACATCTGTCAAATTAGTTGTCAGTTATTCAGCCTGCTTTGGCCAATAACCATAAACGACCAGAGGCAATAATATGTGTTCGCTGAAAGGGCTTTGGAGCATATTAATCACCACTTGTGAAATATTTAAGCGCTAAAGAAGTCTCTTTTAGACACTAAATACTAATATATTAATGGATAACAATGATTAAATACTGCTTCCTCTAGTCCTGACTCATGTTTAGTATTTATTTGAAATCATTTCCAAGTCATAATAGAAAAAAAAGGAATTTCACAAGCCATTTCACCAATTGAAACCTCAATAACACTCACAAACATCCCCCCCAACAATACCAATTGTACAAAACTCACCTCTCTGTAGCAGTATTGGCCACTTCATGTACAAACTTCTTCTCCAATCGTGACTTATAATATTCCTCTTCCCAGTCGGAGTTATTAATGACCAGAATTAAATTGCCCGCATCACTAAAAACTTTTAAAATATTCAAAACCACACGTTCATAGCTGAGACCTCTGGAAACATTATATGAAAACGCAAATGAAACACACAAAAAAAAACTCTTCCCAAGCTCAAGGACTTACTTGGCACACACCATTAAAGCATCTGCATTTATCATATCCAGAAACATTTGCCTCTCATAGTCCAAAAGTACGACATCTTTGCGCATTAAATACTCTTCGGCTGTAACAATATTTGCCAAATCCTCATCATCCTGTTTTTCCTTTTGTTCTTCCGTAGTTTTGCTGCAAGAAGGCAATTCATCATCTTCAGGAATAACGGTAGATTTGGAATCTTGCTCAGGGTAATCCATTTTATTAGAAATAAATTTTGTTTTGCGCCTTTAAACCGGTAAATTTTTTGTTTTTGTTTATAAGGGCATACAAAAGCAAAGCAGAAAGTAAAGAAGTCACAGCTGATTTATGGGAGAAATTGAAGTACTGTATACACATAAGTATTGTATGAATGAGGGAATATCGTACAGAGTTGTATTTATTTGAAACGGTTGTGGGTAATTTGAAAAATGCTTCAGGGAAAATTATTATTTTTAATTTTTTACAGGAAAATTTAACGGTTATTTGAATAAATACCTGAATTTTATAAAAACAAAAAATTCTAAATTAAAATTTGATGGGTTGTTCGTGTGTTATTTATTTATAGAAACAAAACCCACAATCGGTTATTCGCTTGATACAGCTTTCGCTGAGTTGACAATCCTTGGCCGAATAAATAATTACCTGAATTTTATTAAAATAAAAAATTCTAAATTAAAATTTTAAGGGTTGTTCGTGTGCTATTTTTTTATAGAAACAAAACCCACAATCAGTTATTCGCTTGATACAGCTTACGCTGAGTTGACAATCCTTGGCCGAAGACTGATCGGGTTGTTCCGGAGCGTAGATACGATTGTCGTGGGAACGTTAAATTTATTTTAAGTGAAAACATTATTCGTTAACCGCTTATAAAAAAACATTTGTAATAAATAATAAAAACGTTTTACATTTTTACTATTATTATTGTATGCTATTTAAATAAATACCTATTAGGTTATTCGATTAATATAAAAAATGTAGCTTCTAAGCTGAAACTCTCTCTATTAACTCATTCAATTAATATAATAAATTACAAGGTTTTTAAATACTTTGTAGTAAATCAAATTTTTGGTAACCGGTTACCAATTATAAACAAAAAATTAATCGATTTTTGTCTAAAATAATTTGTGAAAAATTTGAATTTAAAGAAGCATTTAATTATACAATTTACTTTCCAATATTTTTGGGAAAAAACCGGTTTATAACCGGTTACTCGTAAGTGGTTAAAATTGATATATTAATTAATTTATTAATATTAAAAAAATTTTGAACTGTTTTAAGTTGTTTTTTTAATAAAAATTTTGTACTCGGTTACCCGATTAATTATCTATAAATAAAGTATTTGCATTTCAAAGGTATTTAATTTTAATTTGCGAAAAATTTTACTTTTACTTTTATTTACAATTACTATTTGCTATTTTTATTTTTTATAACGAAAATACTTTTTTTGTAAAAGTAATCGATTACTCAAGTATATTTTATGTGATTTTATGTGATATTTAATAATGTAGAGTATAAAACAAATGCCGAAATAGCAATTTTAATGAATATTTTGTAAATAGTATTAAGGAAATTAGGGATAAAATAGAATATGTAACTATGTAAACTATAGATTCAAATTTCGTGCAATATCAAATTACGAACTAAGAACAATTTGCAAAGGTATAAATAAGAAACCGGATTATAACAGCGTAAATATTAAAATGATTTTAGATAATTGGAATACAATTGGTGATAGAATGCTGAAAATTATAAATGTGTCTATGGAAACGGGTATTTTCCCGGAAAATTGGAAGACGCCAATGATAACACCTATTGAGAAGGTATCGGGAAGACATAAATGTGAAGAATTTCGGCCGATAAATTCGTTAAAATTATGTGAAAAAATTCTTGAAAAAGTAGTAAAAAAAACAACTCGAACAATACATGGAAAATAACAATATTTTATCTAAATATCAATCTGGGTTTAGAAAACGATATTCATGCGAAACAGCGGTGAACTACGTTATCAATAGATGGAAAAACATTAGCAGAAATGGGAAAATAATGGCAATATTTCTTGATTTTCGAAGAGCCTTTGAAACGATAGATTAGAGACATTCTGATACAAAAATTATACAACTATGGAGTACGAGATAATGAATTGAACTGGTTTAAGTCTTATCTGACAAATAGAAAACAAATAACTAGAGCCAACAACGTAACTTCAAGTGAAATAAAAAATGATTATGGGGTTTCACAGGGATCAATCCTAGATGCTCTGCTATTTATAATATATATTAATGATATGCCTAATGTTTTACAAAAATCTGAAATAATTTTATATGCGGACGATACTCTTATATTTAATATATCGGAAACGGATGAAGAATGTCAAGTGAACTTAAAGTATGATCTTAATAATGTAAATAAGTGGCTGAAAATGAATAAATTGAAACTCAACGAAGACGACAAAACAAAAATTGTGGAAATAATAGAGATTAATAATAAAATTATAGAAAAGGTGGAAAAAATTAAATATCTTGGTTTTATAATAGACAATGAGATGAATTTCAAGAACCATATTTGATTATATTTGTAAGAACTAGAGGTGTGCACAAGACATATAAAACTGCACACTAAGTGTGAAGCAAACATAGAGTACAAAAAAACAACTGCACTCGTAAACCATTGTACAACAGTATAAAAGATAGTTGTGTGAAGAGTGCAACAAAAAATATTGTACACTTCATAGTCACAACATGTATTTGTTGCTGTTTGTTTTTGTTTTTACAACAATGAATAAGAAAGCTCCGAATGTTTTGCTCTCGGGAACCGAACATCTTCGACGACGCCTGCATTGCCAGTAACTTTTTTAAAATTTTTATTTCGGGGAAAAACCTTTTTTATGAGTTTATGGCGAAAGCAAGTATGTATAGAAACACTTATGTACACATATTTTTCAATATGGCAATACTGAAAATGTAGCTTCAGTAGTAAAATATGCTCTTACAACACAAAGCATAGTTCCGTTACTTCACAGATAAACGAGTGCTGTTGTATACATTGAATAAATGAGAAATACACATTTCAGTGCACTCGTAAAATCAAGAGCAACAGAAAAGAGTACACTACAGTATTGCATTCGGTGAAGGGTAATGTCTTGTGCACACCTCTAGTAAGAACATATAGACAATGAGATGAATTTCAAGAACCATATTTTTTGTAAGATTATATTTGTAAGAAAATTGCTAAGAAAATTAACTTCATTAGAAGAATAAGAAGAAAAATATCAACATTTAACTGCGATAATTATATATAACACAATTATTAAACCACATTTTGAATTCGGTTCAACAATATTATATACGTGATGCACTAATGGTCAAATAGAAAGGCTACAAAAATTACAAAATAAGGCTATGAGAACAATTATAAAATGTAATAGATATACACCAATACAATTTATGCTGGATATGCTGCGATGGCTTAACATTGGACAAAGACTACAACTAAATACGTATTTATATATACATATATAAGATGAAAACAGGAAATGCACCGGAATATTTAACACAACAATTAACTTATGTAAACGAAATTCAGCCATACTACCTCAGGAACGCAAGCGATTTTAGATTAAATAAAGCTACAAACACCGCAATGAAGAGATGTCTACTATACAAGGGTCTAGTACAAATGTTCAATAAGCTGCCTAATGAAGTAAAAATTGAGAATAATATATGTAAATGTCTTTAAAAGAAAATGTATTTATTATATCAGGAATATTTATTTCATAAGAGCTTTTGTCAATTGGTTAAATTATTTTACAATGTTTTAAACAAAGTATTACAAATACTCCTAAATAAATAAATAAATGAACAAAGTATATTTTGTACCCAACATTTGGAAATTTACTATTGTGAGTTAAAAAATCAATATGTCTGCTCTTAAATATCATGTTTTTAAAATCGGTTTAGTCTCAACATATTAATTTCCATACAAACGGAATACAACACTGTATTCTTTTCATCGAAAGTACAGATTTTCTCAACTAAATTGATGAAATACTAATGATGACTAATGATCGATAGATAACGTCTTTAATTAAAAGGGAAAATACCAATTTGTAACAGCGCAATAAACTTATAGAACAAATATAACGAATTTTCTTAACCACAGTGTTAAGACAATAAAACCTATTTTTTAAGTGCTTATCCCATATGATATATAATTGTATGAATAAGTAAGTAATTTTTTAAAATTATTTATATAAAGCCAACAAAGCGGTATGTAAAGATTTTTTTATTACATTTAAGTATAGAAAACGATTGATATTTTTATTCGATTATTTGTATTTGATTCAGCGTTGCCACTGAAAAAATTTTAATCCTACCAAATTTTTGTCAAAACCTACCAAAATCGTTGAAACCTACCAGTTTTTTAAATAATGTAAATATATATATTTTTTTGAGAAAAAGTATGACTTTTTTATTAAAAAAGTATTACATATAATTGTACATGTATTAATAAGCAACACAACACAACAATATAACCAAAATAATTTATAAAATTCATTTCTAATAACATTTTTAAACTAAAAAAATTCTTTTTGATCCAACCTACCAAAAATCAATTTTACATACCATCCTACCAAATTAAAAAAATCCTACCAAATTTGGTAGGAAAAGCCCAAAACGGCAACGCTGATTTGATTATATGTATTTGCTGGTAGAATTTTGTTATTTTATTAATATGTATGTAGAAAATGATTAATCGAATATTTGGTCATTCTAATAATCGAATATTGGATTATTCGATAAATTAATCATTTCGGTTATTCGATTAATCGGTTATTCGATTAATCAGTTATTCGATTAATTAGTTATTCGACTAATCGTTTATTCGAGTAATTAGTTATTCGATTAATCAGTTATTCGAGTAATTAGTTATTCGATTAATCAGTTATTCGATTAATTAGTTATTCGACTAATCGTTTATTCGAGTAATTAGTTATTAGATTAATCGGTTATTCGAATAATCGGTTGTTCGAATAATAGGTTTTTCAAATAACCGGTTACTCGATTAACCAAGTATTCGAATAATAAGTTATTCGAATAATCGGATATACGATCGATCGGTTATTCGTTCAATCGGTGCTAAAGTACATATACATATATACATACTACCATATTATAATTTTAAGGACTGTTAATCGGTTATCGAATAATCGAATTTGCGATATAGAAAATTATTTCATTGAGCAATCACACACGAAAACAATTATGTTGGCACAAAATGGCAGCTTGTAGGCAAGAGAGGTTTTTTGCTGGCATAATTTTTCAACCAGCTTCTACCCCGCACAAACCAATACATAAACAACACAAAACCAATACACATACATTTATAAAACAGCAGGTTCAGAAAATTAAGTAAAAAAAACTAATATGTACATACTAGAGGTGTGCACAAGACTTCACCCTTCACCGAATGCAATACTGTATTGTACTCTTTTCTGTTGCTCTTGATTTTACGAGTGCACTGAAATGTGTATTTCTCATTTATTCAATGTATACAACAGCACTCGTTTGTCTGTGAAGTAACGGAACTATGCTTTGTGTTGTAAGAGCATATTTTACTACTGAAGCTACATTTTCAGTATTGCCATATTGAAAAATATGTGTACATAAGTGTTTCTATACATTCTTTGCTTTCGCCATAAACTCATAAAAAAGGTTTTTCCCCGAAATAAAAAGTTTAAAAAAGTTACTGGCAATGGTGGCGTCGACGAAGATGTTCGGTTCTCGAGAGCAAAACATTCGGAGCTTTCTTATTCATTGTTGTTAAAAAAACAAAAACAAACAACTAAAAATGCATGTTGTGACTCTATGAAGAGTACAATATTTTTTGTTGCACTCTTCACACAACTCTCTTTTATACTGTTGTACAATGGTTTACGAGTGCAGTTGTTTTTTTGTACTCTATCTTTGCTTCACACTTATTTATATTTGCAGCTACAATCAATATTCGGTCTTGGGAAAAATACAATACTGTGCAATTTTATATGTCTTGTGCACACCTCTAGTACATACAAACAAAGCCGAGTACATGTATACAATTTTATGCCAGATGAAATAGTCTCGCGTGTGACTGAAAGAACAAAAATTGTGCGGCTTAAAAAATAGTCTCGTGTGTGAAAGCACATTAATTATTAGATTGTTCATTTATTCAATTAATCGATTAACCGAATAAAAGTATTTTATTGTATCAATTGTAGTTTGTGAACTATTTATGAGAGTTGTGAAAATGCATTATCTTTCCCCCCCCCCCCCCCTTGCATATGATGCTATAAACAAAATAAACACAATGCAGCAAACTTAATAATTTTCCAAAAGCAGCAAAATAAGGAGATTTATGTATTTATGTACCGCACTTTAAAGTTAACGATCAAAATTTTTTGTTGTTTCTCTTAAAATCCGATAAAATCCCAATGTTTGATCGCTATTATTACCCTCTCTCAACTACACATACATATGCATATATATGTTTGCATGGTGCCATGGTGCCACTTGTTGTTCTAACCATAAAATACGAAGATTTGCCGAACTTTAAGCTACCACAGCAGTATTGGGACTATCCCAATATTTTATTGCATTTTTCCTATAAATGGGTTGTGGTTTCTTGCAATTTCAAACAGTTTACAGAAATCGGTTGAACTAAAAACATTACAAAAGGATTTTAAAATAAAAACTGGTGGAATTTTTATGTGATTCAATTGTTTGTTTTTTTTTTTTTCATTGAGAAAAATTATTTCAATATTCAACGAGAGCAAGAGATTTACATACGTTAAAAGTTTGTTCAAACAATAATAATAGAATTGTAACTGTGCAGTGGTGTTAGTGCTGGTTACGGTTCTTTCACGTGGTGAATATAAAAATAAAACAAAGCCAACGTATAAACAAAAACAATAAAATTGCAATTAAACAGTAGTGTTAGTGGTGAATATAAACAAAAAAAACAAGAGATAAACACAACGAGCGTGAAAACGATCACACTGTTATACGGGTGAGACAAATTTTTGTTTACATTGTTTGAAGCTTTTATTTATTTTTGTTGTCATTGTAAAATAAAAGCAAAATATATAATATATGCATGCAGTGGGATGTTATTTTAAATAAAGGGAAGATGTTTTAAAACACAATGAAAACGCCGGGCGTAAATGCAAATTATTGGGTTAAAATAATGTTTTTTTATGCATAAAAACAATTTTATGAATAAAAAAAATTATTTTTTTATTTTAATTCATTCCTTTAAAATAATTTTACATTAAATAAAAAGAAAATAAAGCATTACTGTGGCCGCAATTTTTTTTTTTTTTTTTTACTCACTTTGAGGTGAAATTAAATTATGAGTGCAATAGAAATTTTCTCTTCCTCCAAATTGCTACATTGTTTGGCGAAATTTTTGCTCTATTATTTGTTCTCCGATTTCATCATATGTATAATTTTGTAATTGAGCTGCTCTCCCTATATTCCATATATGATAAGATTAGCTAAGTAACAAAAATTAAATTAAATTTAATTTAATTCAGTAAGCGCATTAGAACCGTAAACGACGGTTTTATGAAAGAAAGTAATATTGAAAAATCGTTTTTTCTAAGAAACATAATAAGTGTGTAAATAAAACTCATAAGAAGAAAAAATGTAACAAATGTTTGCAAGTGACGATACTTCAAAGGTCTTATAAAACAGAATTCGATTTTAGAAAAACTTAAAAATAAGCCGGCATTTAAAAAAAAAAAACTAAGGTAATTTATTATCAACCGTAATCTATAAAATCATAATTATAAGATAAATAAAAAACGTCTGGAATTGTAAAAGTAGTTTTTTTTATCACATAAAAAGAAAATTTTATTACAATTAAATAATAAAAAAATAAAAAAAAAATTGTAAAAATTAAACAAAAAATAATTAAAAAAATTGGTGATGGTTAAAAAAAGTGGTGTGACCAGGTTTTAGATAGTCTTATAATCTATTTAAGTTATTTGTTTAACTAACAAAAAAATTATTTGTTAACATTAAAGCTATAAAACAAGATTTCTTAAAAAATTCTAAAATACTGTGAGTTAACTTCGATTTAAAATGCTCATTTAATCGGAAAAAAAGCAAATTTATTGAAAACTAATATGTTTCTAATCGTCTACCCGATTATATGAACTAACATTTTTGTTATCCGAATAATTGCTTTCAAATTTTTAACAATTTTGGATTTTTAAACAAAAACTATTTCATTTCACTTTTAACTAAACTTAATTTAAACTTCAAAAACTAATTTGTTTGTAACCGATTATTCGATTATTCGCTAAAATATCTATCAGTGAAAATTTCTTGAACATTATAATTAAAGCGAATTTTGTTTAAAATATAGTTTTTCTGGTTTTTTGGAAAAAAATTTTTTTTTTGTAACCGGTTACCCGAATAATCGCTGAATTTAACAATTTTATAATTATTTTTAACCGTTGAATGACAATATATATTTATCATATTTAGCAATTTTTTTCAAACTAATTTTTTTCGAAAATATTATTCGAATAATTGAGTACCATTTCCTTTTTTTAAACAGTAAATTAAATAAATTTTCTTTACAAAGACGTTTTACAACAATTTCTTTAAACTGGTTACTCGATTAATCGCTAAAGTTAACATATTATTAAGTCGCCGTGGTCTAGTAGGTAGTGTGTTGGCTTATTAGACTGAAGGCCCGAGTTCGAATCCCAGGTCAGACATTAAAACGAAAATATTTCTTCGGCGACTTCCTCTCAGCAGATTTCTGGCAAAACTCTGAGAGTAAATAAAATTGCCATGTAAAGCTTCTCAATAAAATTTGTCGTTCGGAGTCGACTTTAAACTGTAGGTCCCGCCACTCATGTATAAAATTAACACACACAACATGAGTAGTGTGAGAAGCTAGGACTGAAGGGTGCAGGCTTCTTGGGGACGATTGCTGTAGACTGCCTAATGGTGAAGGATAGCACTGGCCATTTCATAGTCACCTAGCAGCAACTCGTTTCCTTGCCGTTCGCATCTTGAGATGTCCACAAACACTACTCCCTCTCTTTCACCTTCCTATAACCCATTTTCCTAAAAAACCTGCACAATGCACTGCATGAGTAGGGGCCATTCCCTGAGTGCTGGTTTCACCAAAAAAAAAAAAAAACTATTGTTGAACATTAAAAGAGAACGTAATTAAATAATTTTCCTTTTCTATCTCAGAGGTAATATTGTTCTAACCGGTTACTCGATTAATCGCTAAAATTACACACTTACTAACGATTTTTAAACGTTAAATGAAAATATAATTAAAATACTTTTCTTTCTAAACGAATATTTAGATATAAAAAAATGTAACCGGTTACTCGGATAATTGCTAAAATTAACAAATTTTTAATCATTATTCAACATTAAAAGAAAAATTAAGATACATTTTGTTTAAAAACTGGGATTTTAGATCAACGTTTTTTTGTAATTGGTTATTCGATCAATCTTTAAAATTAATAAATGTTTACGATTCTTTAACGTTAAATGAAAATATTATTAAAATACAAATTTTCTTTTTTAATCGATTTAATCGATTAATCGATCATTCCATTAGTCAAATTCTCAACTAATCAACTAGCAGATTAATTATTAATTAATTATTCAAATATTTAACGAATACTCGTTTATTCGATTGATCGTTTATTCGATTAATTAATCGGTTATTCGATTAATGCGTTATTCGATATAATTAACGAATTATTGTGTTTTTTTGAAGGACTTTCGTATCCACCATACATCATATTAATTCTGTAAATATAATACTCTTTTAATCTAATATGTACTTCTTGCAATAACCGAGAGATCGATAAACTGTTTAAAAGACTCCTAGAATTAAAATTTTAATGCGAAAGAAGAGCTGCATTTTAATAAAAAAAAGGTATATAATTAAACCTATTTGTCATACAAAAAATAAATGTAAAAAAATGCTTTAAAAACTATCTGAACGAGGCCAAAAGGTCCACTTGTATTTCATCATCTTAAGCAACTTGTGAAAACTTTAAACAAAGACTGACAGGCTGACTTAAAAGAAAACCGATCGAATCATACAAAGTGACGTCACTTCCTGTAGCAAAATGGCAAGCATTAAAAAGCGTTACACAAAACCTCTACGCAACAATCTCAAACATTTTGGGAGAATCCCTTTTAAAGTAAAAAATTTTTGTTTCTTAATTAAATTTGGAACATTTTCATTAATTTGTAATATAAAAATCTGACTATAATTAATCAATATTATAAACGATTCAATGATTGTATCCATGTAAAGTAAATGCATATGTTTATTCTTATCAGTCTTAAACTGGCCAGGGGGATTTCTTGGAAAATGTCGTCATTTTCTCATTTTCTATTTCATTGTTCTTTAAAGATGTTTAGTTCGGTGCTCTATTAAAATTGCATGTGCATTTAACGCTTAAAAAGGGGATTTTATTACTTTGTTTTAAAGAAAATAAAAGAAATTTATTAAAATAAAATGAATGATAAATTACACAGTTTCCCAAGTAAATAATTTTTTTAATTTTTTTTTTTTGAAAAATTTTGTTTCGAAGATAAAAAGTGAAAAATATTATTGACATTTATTCGATTACTTAAATAATGTGATTAATTGTTTATTCGATTAACCGGGTATTCGTATAACCGACAAATCGATTAATTGTGAATTAATTGTTAATAGATTAAATAAAAAATATGTAGTTTACTCGTCTATTCGATTACAAGAATTATTGATTTAAATGTTTATTCGATTAATCCAGTACTCGAAAAAAATACTCATTTATTCGATTAATTGGATACTCGAATTTATTAACAATTAATTATAAACAGATTACATGAATAGTATTTTACTCGTTTATTCGATTACTGAAATTATTTGCTTAATTGTTTATTCGATTAATTGGGTGTTCAATTAATCGTTATTCAAGTAATCGATAGCAGATTAATAATTAATAAATTAAATAAATAACAATTCATGCGTTTATCCGATTATTTGATTAATTGACTATTCGATTTACCGGTTATGCGATTAATCGGTTGTATGATTAGTCCATTAATTATGAATAGATTAAACGAAAAATAGTTCACTCGTTTAGTCAATTAATTAATTAATAAACTGTTTATTCGATTAATCAGATATTCGATTAATAGTAATTCGAGTAATCAATTGTTCGATTAAATAGCATATTAAGTATTAATAGCATATTAATAATTAATGCTTTGATTAATCGTTTATTCGATTAATCGGTTATTATATTATAGATTGTTAGATTAATCAAATAGCAGGTTAATTATTAAATAATTATTAAGAAGAAATTCTTTATTCGATTAATCGATTATTCGTTTGTTATAATCGTTTATTCGATTACTTTAACAATCGAATACCCATATTTTTTACATTAAACTACTACTTTATTAATCTTCGAATAATTATTCGTTTCGGTTATTCGAATAATCAGTTATTAAGTATTTTATTCGATTAATCGAAGCTTTCTGCATTCGAAAATGTTGAAAACTTTCCAGAACTTGACAAGTTCGAATAATGTCTTAAAGTTCCCAACTCAACACAGCATTCTTTAGGTTAACGTTTAAGTCAGGATACGTTCTTTTTCCAGATAACACAGTTGAATCATTGGAATTCTAATTCTCAAAGCTCATCCAGACATCAGTCAATATGTATGAGGATATTGTACCCAAAAAATTAAATCCTCGGCAAAAAGCGAATATATTTTCGCAACTAGTATTTGCCTGGATTATACCCAAACTCTATAAAGGTTCCAAGCAAGGCCTTAAAGAGGACGATCTACCGAAATGTTTGCACGACGATGATAGCCAACAATTAGGTGATAAATTGGAAAGGTATGGATTAAGACATATAAAAATAGTTTCCCTAGATTGCACTTTTCAATACTTGCAGGCATTGGTTAAAGGAAACCCAATCAATGAAACGTCAACCCAGTTTACGCCGTGCTCTATTGAAAACCTTTTGGACTACGGCCTTTATAGATGGATCCATATGTCTATTCTACATCATGCTGAAGTAAGTTGAGAGGCCCATACTACATCCTCATCTTAATCATTTTGATTTGAAATGATTTTCAGATCTTTAATACCTCTTATCCTGGGTCAATTACTTAAAGAGCTGCAAATGGCACAAAATTCGCCAAAAACTTTTAATGGCAATACTTCCTTCAATGCTACAGTGGAATCTGAAGCCATGGATGTCAATGTTGTGACGAATTGGCGGTGGCGAGTTTGGCACGATATCTATATATTGGCCACATTATTGGTGGGCTCAACTCTTTGCGGCTGTTTTATCAATCATCATGTGGACCAGAGGCAAAAACGTATGGGTGCCAAGATGAGAATTGCCTGTTGTTCTCTCATACAGAGAAAGGTACATAGGCTTAACGATTCACAGTTTTCCTGTTTACATTACAATACTGTTCCATTTTTAGGCTACTAAACTTTCATTGAAGACTACTGGTGCTATATCCGTAGGCCATATTGTCAATCTCATCTCGAATGATGTCAATCGCTTGGATATTGGATTTGTTTTCGCCCATTATGTATGGATTTTACCAATACAAACCGTTTTGATTGGCTTTCTAATATGGCAACGCTTGGGCTATGCTGCCATTATAGGCGTGGTGGCTTTACTTTTGCAAACCATTCCAGTGCAAATGTGCCTCAGTACTTGGACAGCCAAGCTAAGACGCCGTATAGCCGAACGCAGTGATCAACGCATTAGTCAAATGAACGAATTGATACGTGGCATGCAGGTTATAAAAATGTATGTCTGGGAATTATGTTTCCGTAATGTGGTTAAAGAGTCACGGCGTTTGGAAATCCGTGAAACCCGTAAGGCCGCCTATTTAAGAAGTTTCTACTTGAGTAGCATGATTTTACCTGAACGTCTTACCCTATTTATTACCATCGTGGCTGCCGTTGAAATGGGCCAGATTATATCAGCTGATGCCATATTCGCCATAGCGAATTTATATCATGTCTTCCAGCTGGTAGCTGGTATATTTTGTCCCATGGCCATTTCATTTGCGGCAGAAGCTTTCGTTTCAATTAAACGCATCGAAGAGTTTTTGTTGCAGCCCGAAAAGCCCAAACCTCAAAAATCTACACCTTTGCGCAAATTGGCTGTGGAAATAAATAATGTTACGGCCAGCTGGGATTCCAAAACGGATACATTGAAAAATATCGACTTGCAAGTACCCAAAGGCAAGCTGTGTATTATAGCAGGTCCAGTCGGTTCAGGAAAGGTAAGTTTTAAATTAAATTTTAATTTTTTCTTAGAGAATCTGTTTTAACGCTAACTTTTCTCTTTCCGTTCAGAGCTCTCTTTTGCAATTAATTTTAGGCGAATTAGATCCCAGCCAGGGTAGCATAAAAGTCGTTGACAATGTGTCGTATGCATCACAGGAACCTTGGCTTTTTAGTGGTACCATTAAGAACAATATACTCTTCACTGCTCCCTATAAACCTGAGCACTATGAAGAAGTGGTGGAAAAATGTTCTCTTTCAACAGATTTCAAGCAATTAAGACATCAAGACGCAACACTGGTGGGTGAAAGGGGCACATCCTTGTCGGGCGGTCAAAAAGCTCGTATTAATTTAGCTCGTGCAGTATACAATGAGGCTTCATTATACCTATTCGATGATCCCTTAAGTGCTGTTGATGCCCATGTAGGACGTCAACTGTATGAACAGGTCATAGGACCACGTGGTATTTTAAGTAATGAAACCCGAATTTTGGTAACCCATCAAACACAATACATAACTGAAGAGGCTGACCTTATAGTGTGGCTAGATAATGGCTGTGTTCGTAGTGGCAATTGGCAGGAAATGCGTCATACTATTGAAACACAAATCATGAGTAACACCATCGAAAGCAAGCTAAAGGCGGAACAGAATGAACTGAAAACTTTGGAAGAAGTGGAAAAGGAAGTTAATGACACGGAAAAAGAGCCTTTACTGAATGGCTTCCATAAGACTGATACACAGGAAAATGATAAAGAACAAGCGATAGCTGAAGATCAGGGTCAGGGTTGTGTTAAGGCCAGTGTTTGGTGGGCCTATTTTCATGCTGGCAACAGTGTTTGCGGTCTTATTTACATTACTTTTGTATTATTGATCTCCCAGGCCATTTGCAGTGGTGCTGATTACTTTGTGAACATTTACACCAAAATTGTGTTTATGGATGCTCACAATCGAGACGCTTGGATTGATGAAAATCTCTGTTTGATTATATATTCTGTACTTATAGCGTCAGCCATATTTGTAAGTCAAATTTCCTGGATCATTTAAAAACTTACAATGGCTTTCATAAGCTTTTTATCTTCCTTCCAGATGATCATTTATCGCTGTTATCTGTTTTTGAAAACCTGCATGCATGCGTCCAAGGTATTACATGATCGTATGTTTGGTTGCATTTTAAAGGCTACCATGCGTTTCTTTGATACCAATCCATCTGGCCGTATTTTGAATCGTTTCTCCAAGGATATGGGCGCAATTGATGAAAGTTTACCACGTTTTATGTCCGAATTTACCCACCTGGCTTTGGTTATGTTGGGTGTATTGGTGGTCATATGTATTGTTAATCCTTGGCTTTTGATAGCAGTGGCTGTTGTGTCTTTTGTGGCCTTTTGGATTATTAAATTGTATTTACGTTCATCACAGGATCTCAAGCGATTGGAGGGCATACGTAAGTAATTTTATTCACTTTTTTATTTAAGATCGAAACTGAGCAATTGTGTTCTCTTACCAATTGGAAAGTCATGGGTTTTAAGGAATAATTCTAGAAAACGGGCTTTGTGGTAATAGTAATATAGGTCCTATAAGGTTTTTTAATAACAATTTGTAATCCTAAGGGCAGCTTTTCCCTATAAACAGCCACTTTCTTTTGGGCACCAAAGAAAATTGGAATTCCAAGAAATTGGCCTCGATGTTTAACTCGATAAGAATATTAGAATTCCTTAAGGACACAGTTTTCCAATTTGATTTTGAATTTCCGTACAAACACATGCTTTCTTTCAGGCAATCGCGCAAAATTGTCATCGTATCAGTTGTATGTACTTTTCTATCCGAAAAAATCGAATTTTAAGAAATTGGCCTTGAGGTTTAACTAGATGGGAGCAGTAAAACTCTTTAGCAATAAAATTTTCCAAGTTGGCTTGGATTTCCTCACCGAACAGCCTCTGGCTTTCAGCCATCTAAGAATTTCGAGCGCCATATCAAATATTTGTATATTATTATACGCCTTCAAACTAGCCTCGAGGTTTCACTAGTTTGGGGTACTAAAATTCCGAAGTAGAAACAATTTTTTTCTTGGACTTTATTTTCCTAGCAAACAGCTTCAATATGTTAAGGCAGAATAAGCTTAGCATAGAATCTAAGAACACTTTATAAAAGAAGGCAGCACTTACAGATACGACAAATAGATCAAAACTAAGCTTGCTTTTATGATAAATCGTTAAATTTTTTCATTTTACAGGTCGTAGTCCCGTTATTTCTCACGTTTCGGCCACTTTAAGCGGCTTGGCCACCATACGTTCGCATAAAAATCAGGACATTATGATACAAGAATTTGATAAACTACAAAATATACACAGTGCTGCCTATCATTTGACACTAACTTCCAATACTGCCTTGGGCTTATGGTTGGATATGGCTAATGTCGCCATATTGCTAAGCTCGGTAACATTTGGTTCTGTTTTCAACAATAATGGTAAGTCCTAAATGCCTTCAAAAGTGTGGCTTCGATGCTAAAATGTTTAATGATTTCTTTAGGTACCTATAGCGGTAATGTGGGTCTAGCCATTACCCAGGCTATGATGTTAACTGGCATGGTGCAGTATGGCTTACGGCAATTGGGTGAAGCTTTCCAACAAATGACCAGTGTGGAGCGTATTTTGGAATACACCAAACTGCAGCCGGAAAAAACACAAGGTGTTCAACCTGATGAAAAATGGCCCCAAAGAGCCGTTATACAATACGAAAACGTTAATGTGCGCTATCATAAAGGTGGTCAATTGGTTTTGAAAAACCTCAGCTTTGTGGTGGAATCTGGCTGGAAAGTGGGTATTGTGGGACGCACTGGTGCTGGTAAATCCTCTTTGATTTCATCCTTATTCCGTTTATGTGACTTCATTGAGGGTGTGATTACAATCGATGGCCAGGATACAAAAACTATGGACTTGGAGAAATTAAGAAGCAATATTTCGATAATACCTCAAGAACCAGTATTGTTTAAGGGTACTTTACGTTACAATCTTGATCCTTTTGAAAAGTATGCCGATCATGATTTGTGGGAGGTTTTAAGAGATGTAAGTTGGCGAAGGTGAAATGAAAGCAGGGTTTTCATTTATTGTTCCATCTCTCTCTCTATTTTTAGGTTAATTTAGCCAAGGATTTATCACTTGATTTTGAAGTAACCGAATTTGGTGGCAATCTTAGCATTGGTCAAAGACAATTGATCTGTTTGGCCCGTGCCTTATTGGGACGCAATCGCATTTTGGTTATGGATGAAGCCACTGCCAATGTGGATCAAAAGTAAGTGTTTTGGCATCCACAATAAATACTTTTTAAGTTTTAATATATTTTTTTATTACCTTAGCACCGATCATTTGATCCAACAAACCATACAAAAGAACTTTTCTGATCGAACTGTCCTAATTGTAGCTCATCGCTTGAAAACTGTTATGAATTCGGATCGCATTATGGTTTTAGACAATGGCGAACTAAAGGAATTCGGCATACCACACGAATTGCTGCTACAACCCAATGGCCATTTAAAGCATATGGTAGAGGCATCAGGTGATGAAGCTCCTAATTTACGGGAAATGGCCCGTATATCGTATGACACCCAAAGCCATTGACGTTTTAGAAAAAGGAAATTTTTAACCAAAGCAAACTGACTTTCAATACTTAATACATACATGCTTAAGTTATATTTTACGATTTTTGTATTACTCTTTACATTCTTTCAACATAACCTTAAAAAAAAACTAACCTAAAAAAATATTCAATATTAGAATTTTAAGCTTTCAAGTGATACTAATCCTAGATTATAAGAATACGGCATTTAAAAAATAAAAATAAAAAAAAATTTGGAAAAATAATAAAAGAATATTGAAAATCTCTTCCAGTCAATATCTGAGTCTGTGTAAAAATTAGGCAAACATAGACGCCGTAGGTAACTTCAGAAATCAGTTAAAATTTAAGCAGCTTAACAAGCCTTTTAAAGCGATTTGACCCACCATAACCGTTAACAACTGAAACAAATACGATCGTTTAGGAACTTTAGCCCTATCCAACCAAGAAGTATTTCCAACGCCACCTAAGCAATATCGTTATTCAAAGAGAGACTCTTCAATTGAACTGAGATTGGAGTCTAATTATTATTATTACCACATAGCGGTCCTAGAGTATTGTGACCATACATTCTTTGTACTGCCCTCAATGTAACCAAGGTATCTCTGAAATGCTTAACCTAACCGTGATGCCCTAATGAACATCAGGATGTTATTCAATGTCAGTAAGGATAGCTCTGCCGCCTAGTATTTCATTAGCAGTCAGGTGTTTCCTTCCGAGATTCAATTAAGCCACACAAGTTTCAATTAAAAGTTGTGATGATTTGTTTTCCTCATCACAGAGAATTTTCATATTGTTCTTGAAGCGATCCCTGATATGAAAGCATGTTCTTTGAATCTACAATGCCCGATCAGAAGTTTGATTATCATCCTACTGTAATTACCCAGCAAAAGTTTAATCTTTAGAAATATTTCAATAAATACCTGATTTTATTTTAAAATGAAAAAATGCATTCTTACAGAGACACCCTTTATTATATATTTTTAAAAAAGATATTTTTTTCGTTCAATGCTTGCGTTAAAACGCTTTTATTTGAACTATTGGCAGCCTTGTTTATAATTTTCATTGAACAACCCTGTACTTGCATAAAATATACAAACAACAAAACACACGTGCTGAAAATATTCAGAAATTGGAATTCTATTGCCAGCCACTTTGTTTCTTTTTTTTTATTGTTTTCTGGCAATTTTTACAGTTAAAACAATTCCAATAGGACTAGAGGGGTACTGTGTGGAATCCAATTAGCGGTATGTATTAAAATTAAAAATGGATCCTTACATGCAGGCCGTAGATAAGCAATTAAAACATTTTTCTCAATTTGCCGGTCATTTTAGTCAAGCGGTTATTCCGATTGTTGAAACAGCCATTAAAATGTCTTCAGGAGAGCCGGTCTCTGCTTATGGTGTCTTCAAGGCGGCCAAGGGATTAGCTGATGCCAAGAAAAAATCCAAAAACAAAACAAAAACAACGAAAAAAGATAATAAAGGTAAAGGCCCGAACAAGGGAGGTAAAAGAAAAATGGCTTGTGCTCCAGCCGCTGAAGGCGGTTCACCAAAATCCCAGACAGTTAAACAAAATAAAACAAAAGCCGCTGCTGGCAAAAAATCGAATGCCAAAGACTCAAATAAAAAAGAAAACGGCCCCAGTTTTAAGGGTTCGGGGATAACATCTTTGGTGGAAACATTGTACACAGACGATGACAGGAAGTTGACTAAAGCAGAGCAAAAGAAAAAAGATGAACTGGAAGATTATCTAGTGAAACAATTGGAAAGGGATGATATGACATTAGGCGAAGAGGAGGATGATAGTTTTGATAGTGAAGGCGACGAAGAAGAGGAATCTTATACAGATACGAGCACATATTCTGATGAGTATACCTTTGATGAGTCGGGCAGCTATAGTGAAGAAGAAGGAGAAGAGGAAGAAGGCTCCACAAGCACCAATGAAGAGGATAATCAAAAGGCTGAAGCCTTGGCCAAGGCCATACTCTCAAAGGCAAATAAAAAACGTAAAAGCCCGGAGACAACACAAATTTCTAACAAAAATCAAGTTGCAAATGGTAATTTAGAAGCTAAAAGAACTAAAAAAGCTGGCGAGGATACTCCAAGAAACTCCAAGGGAGCTGTGCGTAAATCTATGCCAAATGTCAAGGCAGATAAATCTAATGAACCACCAAAACAACGAAGTACTTCCTTAAATTCTCTAGAGGATAGAAATAAAAAAACTACAACAACCTCCAACACTTCCGCAGTCAATGTTAAATTGGAGCCCTTATCACCGCCCTCGAATGTTATTAAAATGAACAGTATTGAGGAGGGCAAGCGTGCCTTTAAATGGCTAATTAATCCTGTAAGTGTAGAGGATTTCTTTAAAAAATACTGGGAACAAAAAGCCTGTCTTATTAAGCGCCAACAGGATACCTATTTTAAACATTTGATCTCATTTGAGGCCATCGATCAAATGTTTATCAAAAATCATGTAGAATTTACGAAAAATATTGATGTCACCTCCTATAAAAATGGTAAGGAAAAGTAAATCAATTGCTGGGTGTAGTAGACAGTCTTTAATTTTGCTTTGTTTTTTTAAGGACAACGTGAAACTTTAAATCCCGAGGGCCGTGCCTTACCGCCCGTTGTATGGGATCATTATGGCCAAGGCTGTAGCATACGTTTACTTAATCCGCAAACATTTCTACCCAGTCTATTTAGCCTAAGTACCACCATGCAGGAGTATTTCCATTGTTTGGTAGGATTTAATGCTTATCTTACGCCACCCAATAGTCAAGGTTTTGCTCCACACTATGATGACATAGAAGCTTTTGTTCTACAAATAGAGGGACGTAAACGTTGGAAACTGTATAAGCCTCGTAATACCGCAGAGATATTGCCACGTTTTTCTTCCAAGAATTTTACCCAACAGGAAATTGGCAAACCCGTATTGGAAGAGGTAAGCTTTGTTTGTTTCTACACTAGAAAATTAAAAAAAATATCACATTCTTTTTCTCTCCTTGTATTAGGTCTTAGAACCCGGTGATGTTTTATATTTCCCTCGTGGCACTATACATCAAGCCTGCACCGAACCAGGCTATCATTCCCTACACATTACCCTGAGTGTTTATCAGAAGCAAAGCTATGCTGATTTATTTGAAAAAATGTTACCCATGATGGTGCAAAAGGCTATTAATGCCAATGAAGATTTGAGAAGAGGTTTGCCTCTTAATGCCTGGCATAATGCTGGTATAGCGTTCAGCGATAGCACCACTAAAGAGAGAGCCGATTTAACTAAAAAGGTTACCCAGTTAGTGCAGAAATCTTTGCGTGATCTGCCTTTGCAAGATATAATGGACGCAGCTATGGATCAATTGGCAAAAAAGTTTCAACATGAAGCCTTACCACCAGAAATTTTACCCGTCGAAAAACCACGCACTATCTTTGGTTCCCATAGTCGTGTCAATAAACGTGGTGAATGCGAATGCGATTATGATATCGATGAACGCACCAATGTACGTTTGCTTAGGGCCAATATTTTGCGTTTGGTCGAAGAGGAGGAGAAGATACGCATCTATTATTATTTGGATAATTCCAAGGAGTATTGTGAATATGAACCTAATTTTATAGAAATTGAAGCTACCGAAGCAGCCAGCGTAGAGGTGTTAATTAAATCCTATCCCCAATATGTGGGTGTCTCCCAATTGCCTTTGCCTTCGGATGATGCAAAGGTCACTTTAGTAACCGCCTTATGGGAACGAGGTTTACTTATGATGGAGAAACCTTTCAAATAGCCACGTGATTTTATTCTTTCAAAAGAAAACTTAAACAAAAGTCTGTTAGTTTAGTACACAAAAGAAAGTTTCCATGTTTTGTGTTTTCCATCTTCCTTTTGTATTGTTAAAGAAAATTTGTTTTTGTTTGTAATTTTTAACGAAATTGTGTCAAAAAAAAAAAAAAGAATAAAAAATTCAACTTTAAAATGTGTAAGAGAATATGCTTTAAAGCTTCAAGACTATTTGAGGAAGCAGTGGACAAGTACATTAGATGTGGGATATTGGAAACGTTACCACTGTATAGTAGGCAACACATCTAGCTGCCCTATGAGGCAGATCTACTGTGATAGCTCTTGTAGATTTAGTGGAAACCACTAGTGTCATTGAATGTGAAGGAGGTATCCATTACAGGGAGCATACGATAATGATGTCGCTGGATGGTAAATCAACATGAGCTCATATAGAAAACAGTTCAGGAAAGCCCAGAGGTACTACCAAATTGATATGCAGAAGGCTTGCAGAGAAATCCTGGGGAAGTAACACGGATATTGTTCACTGAATGTGTACCATAATGGTCACGCTAGTAGTGATCTATGGGGCTATTATCCGGGTAGAGAGAAAAAAAAAACTGAAAGCGGCTTAAATGGTGTTAAGCGACAGCCTGAGGAAGAGCCTGGGAATAGTAACTGACCTTTTGATAGAGCTTTATAGACTCAAAGAAGACTTTAGGACGCAATACGTAGAAACTATGATGATGATACTAAATCATTAAAGCATATACTTGGAGCCCCTGAGGCATTAACATATATCAGAAGGAAGCACCTAAGTGAATGTCAAATGAAGGGCAGGGAATTCTCCTTGCTGACTCTAAACAACATTCTGAAGTCCATTGGCTTGGAGGAGGCATTATAGGGGTATTAAAATAGATCGTATGGCCGCTTTTCTACTGCCGCAAGTGCTCAAACAAACTAAACAATATGGCGCCAACAGGCCTTTGCCTAATAGAGGCTTCATGTGTTCATGCACACTTGGCCCACTGCCTACACCTTTTTTTGTACAAAGTGTAAATGTTTTTTAAAGGAAAATACAATTGACTTATGGTACCTAGAGGCCTTTGCCTGACAAAGTTTCATGTGTTCCTGAACATTAGGCCCACTCCCTAAAAGCCTTTTGTACAAAGTGTAACGTTTTTAAAGCAAAATACAAAATTATTCACTTACCTTGCAATTGTCCAGTACTGGAGAGGATTTCTGCAACGAGCTTTTCTTAATAAAATGGCCGATTTGGTTAAAAAATTATAATTCGTTGTGTCTTGATTGATTTGTGGCGCCAAATCTTATTGGCGTCATGGGTCTCTATTGGTTCGTAAGCGATGGAGCTTATCATAACAGCAGCTTGGATAACTCCCGTCACCTATGGCTAGTTCCTGTCTTATGGAGACATTAAACAAGAAAAATTAATTAATTACACTGGAATATGCTGGAAAAATTACAAATTCTTATTAAAACCACCGAGTAACAAACATTGAAACCACTTGACTCTATAACTGAAAATTCTAAATGAAAAATTTTCTAACGCGCAAAAAAATACAACCTTGTGTGCTTTATAAAAAATATAACTGTATTATCTGTGCTATCGTTTCACTTGTGATTGTTATAATCACAACTGCAATCAGCTACAATGTTGCCAGAACACTGTCTGATCAGCTGTTTGGAAGAAAAACAACTTCTTGCCAGTGTTGCAAAAGTAAAATTTTGAAATATTACTGATGAATTATACTGAAAGAGTACTTTTTTGTATCAAATGGTAGTAGTTTTAATTCTTTAATAATTTTTCCTTAATATATTAGATCCGATACTAAATTTTAGATCGAAAGCACAAACAATTATAAATATTTCGACAAAGAATTTCCAATTTGCAAAAAAAGCATTTTGGGAATAAAACAACATTCATTTACAAAATAATTTAAATTTAATTATTTTTTGTATATCGCAGTTTTCTAATTTTAATTTTTTAGAATTTGAAATAAATGACACAATGGGAACATTGTTTTTTTTTAACCAGACATATAGGTGAATGCCTGCACTAACAGATGTGAAAATTACTTATTCTAGACACGCACCGTCCAAATCACGATGTACAGTATATGTATTTATGTTAATGCAGTACTCATTTCGAATAACGGCACTTTGGTGAGTTTCGATTTTATTCACCACACCGGATAAATTCACCACATTTTGGAAGACTCACCACACTTGAAACCCAACATACTTCGATTTTTTTATTCACCACACCAGATAAAAATTCACCACATTTTGTAAAAACTCACCACATTAGAAACTCACCACAACTACAAAAACAAAAACACTTCAAAAAAATTAAATTTTTTTTGCTCTTCTTTCCTTCCAACCAGCAGCGACCATCACCAATCCACCATCCCCCATCTTGTTTTTGTTTTGACTGAACCTAGGGGGTTGAACCGGGGGCCCTCTTTTTGGTGAGCAACTAAACAACTAACTACCTTTTTTTTACCTTACCTACCCACCCACCTACTTTTTCTACCTACACATTATTTATTTATTCACACATTTATTTTTATTTATTGTTATTGTTTTCGTTTTGTCTGACCTGGGTTTGAACAGTGACCGTTGGGTGTCTCTATCTCTCTAAATATACTTTAACTTGTAAAACTACTACTTATTAGACAGATGACCCACCACATAGTAATTAAACAAACCGGGGGTTATTCTTACTTAATAAACCCGGAAACGGAAAAAGAATGTGCGAATTATTTATTAAAATATATATGTATTTATTTTTTGAACGAACAAAAACACAAATTTGATGAAAATAGTACTGAAAGCTTGGTGGGTAGTACTGCGGTATTTTTGAAATGAAAAAGTACTGAAAAAAATACAAAAGTACTAAATTTTCCAACACTGCTTCTTGCACAATATTCTCCGAATTCTTATAAATTTTGTAATTTTTGGTAATTCGTGTATAAAAACAAAATGCGTCTTACGAATATTTTATTAAAAAAAGTTAAAAGCAAGTAAGTTTTATCGAAATTTAATTAAATTTAGTGCCTTTCATTGCGGTAATAATGTTTACTTTGTGTATTCCTTACAGACGCATTATGGTGGTGGTAGAAAGTGTGGTCAGTGGCCACAAATTTAATACTGTGCGCGAAAGATTAGCAGATAAAATTGAAGTGGTGCGCTTTGATCCATACAGTAAGTGTTTTTTGTTTTCATTTTGTATTTAGTTTTTGTTGAAACTATAAATATTAATTTAAAATTTGTAATAAAAACTTTTTAGTTCAAAGGGACTCTGTCTACCGGGAACGCAAGAGGATTCGCAGTGCCTAAAATCTATAGCTTGCTATTTTGGTATCCAATATGTTTAATTTTTAAAATAAAAGTTTTGTTAAAAATAAATCAATAATCATTGTTAAAGAAAAAATCTTCAGTACATCGTGTGAGATGATGATTGTCTTCAGAGAGGAAGAAAGGAAACAAAATAAGATGTCCGTCCCCCTTAAGAGTAAAAAGTTCATCGAATATCTTTATATCAAATTTACAAGCATTTGGTAGGAGAGGAGGCTTTGCTTTTTACAAAAATAATAAATTTTTGGTTGTTAATTTTACTTGGAGTAAATTCATCCAGAAAGAAATCATTATTTGATCCAAACAAACGCTTGATCAAAAGTTAAACAGAACATACTTAATCATTTTAGCCAACAGTTTAAGGATGTACTTTAGCAAATGCTTAAAGTTCACCTGAATATGTACTTAACACGTTCACGCCGGTGTTTTAATTCATGGTTGTCGCCTGCGGGCGGCTGTTATATTTATAAGACGTTATTAATTATAATTGTTATTAAAAATAAATGCTTTTAAGAGAACGTGGCTCTCGGGTATTTTTTTCGACAGCCGAAGTGTTAAAGATCTAAATATTTGGTATTACGACGTATCGTCTAATAATAACTTGATCAATTGCAGTTAAGTGCGGGTACACGCCGCCCGATAAGGTTGTCTAGTGCGGGCCACCGGTGGTACGCGCCGTCGTGAACGTGTTAAGATTGCTTAATTATGTCCATAAGTTTATTAAGAAGTTTGTTTAGTTAAGCGTGTTTAACACATTCGCGGACAGTTAAATTCTGTGTTGTCTCATTTTAGGGCATTGAGCGAAATCATTAGAATCAAGAATATAGTCATCATGTCAAATTTTTTAATAATTTTATTCAACGGGTAATGCCTGTCGTCTTGTCCCAGCGATAATATCAAGTTGGTAGCACAGGACAGGACACTCATTTTAACAAACCATAATTTAACATTAACTTTACTGCGTGAGCTACCGTTTTGTCCCAATGATAAATAATATTGGCGACGGTATATGCCGTCCTGTCCCATAATTTTGAACTAAAATTGACGGCATATGCCGTCTTGTCCGCGAATGTGTTAAGTTTTTAAGTTATTTTGTTTAAGATTTTTCCTAAGCCTACTTAAGCAATTATTTAAGTATTTTTTTAAGATTGCTAGGGTATTCCCTTAAGTTCGCTTAAGTATATAGTTAAGTAGTTCCTTAAGTTTGTTCAAGGATATGTTTCAGTTTGTTTAAGGTTAAGTTTTAGCTTGTTAAAAAATTTTTACAAGTTTTTTTTAAATAAGGGGTGATTTTTTAAGAGCTATAGGAAAATTTTTCAAAAAAAAAAAACACAAAAATTCAGAAAAATGCATGAAATCTTTATTTGAATCGATAGTACGGTTCTTATAATTTAATGTTTGAAGATTATTTCATGCAAATGTTGACCGCGACTGCGCCTCAAATGGTCCATTCGCTTAGTCCAATTTTGGCATACTCTTTCCAACATTTCGGCCGGTATCTCACGAATAAATGCTTCAATGTTGTCTTCCAATGCGTCAATTGAAGCGGGCTTGTCTGTATCACAGCTAAGCAGTAACGAAAGCAATGACATTTGAAAAAGGCTTTTAGCGTAAAAACACTGGTCCAATTAGAGGGAGAAAAAAAATGTTATAAGTGTTTGCGAACCAATTGTGTTAGAAGCAACAGATATACAGAGGGAAAACTGATGGATAAAGCAGAAAAATTAAATGTAAACAAACATTTATATTGTGTTAAAAAGGGAAAATTTAGAATATTTTTTAATTTCTTCAATGAAAATTTTAAAAATTCGTAAATATTTAATTATTAATAGAAATTTGTGTGGTTTTTGGTCACAACGAATATAGTTTCTTGTGCAAAAGATAAGTAAGAAGCTAAATATATCAAGATCAAATAACACATATTGCTCATAAAATTTTTTTCTTGTAGAACTTTGTGTATGTTACCAGTATTTATTAATTTCTTGAATGAAAAAGTTAAAATTCGGTCATTTTTTCATTATTAATTGAACTCTTAGCAATTTCTCTACATAATGAAACAAGTTCCGTGTGCAAAAGGTAAGTAAAAATAAAAATATATCAAAATATATACTCATAACTTTTTGTTTCAGGAATTTGTGAATATACCTCTCAATTGGTTAAATACTAAGTTAGTGACGATCGATAAAAGGTGTCACCAAATACGCTAGTTCCAAATTACGTTTCTCCAATAAAATGGTACATCTCCTTTCAACCAAGAACCCGTATTATGTGCATAATTATTCTATTATTCTACCACAATATCATCAATTTCTATCCAATAATAAAAATCCTCCCCGAAAACAAACATAAACAAAACAGAGTTACTTTTAGACAGAGACAGAAATACTTTTTGGTAATATTTGCTGTCTCTTTTACATTCGAACAGTGCTCCTGTTAAATTCGTTTCGTTACTGCTTATATTGTGGTCTGTATAGACATGAGCTTTAACATAGCCCCACAAAAAATAGTCTAAAGGCGTTAAATCGCACAATCTAGGCGGCCAATTGACCGGTACCGAACGTGAAATAAAATGTTCACCGAACTCGCCTCTAAAAAAGTCCATTGTTACGCGTGCTGTGTGGCATGTGGCACTGTCTTGTTGAAACCACATGTCATGCAAGTCAAGCTCTTGCATTTTGGGCAAAAAAAAGTTAATTAAACTTAGTTAACTAAATTGACCATAAAATGGAAGAAGCGCGCGATCAACTTTCATAACAGAGCACGCATTTTGATAATAAAATTCAATGATTTGCAAGCGTTGTTCGTTTGTAAGACGATTCACGGTTAAATTATAGACCAAACTGAATATGTTTGACAGCGAAACAAAACACGAAACGTGCGTGAGCTGTTTAAACCAGTCTTGCCAAAAAGATAATAGCTAAAAGATCACCCTTTATTTTCTTAAGTATTTCCTTAACTTTTGTTAAGCATTTCCTTAACTTTGCCTAAGTATCTTTTTAACTTTGCTGAAGCAGTTCCTTAATTTTGCTTAAATATTCCCTTAACTTTGTTTAAGTAGTTCCTCAACTTTGCTTAAGTATCATTTTGATTTTGTTTATGCTTTTCCCTAATTTTGCTTTAATATTTCCTTAGTTTTGTTTAAGTAGTTCTTTAACTTAGGCTTAAGTCGTTGCTTACGTTTGCTTAAGTATTTCCTTAACTTTGCTTTAAGGCTTCGCTTTAGTTCGCTTAATTTACTTAATTATATGTTGGATTTTTAGCTTCAGTATTTTCTTGACTTAGTTTACTATATCGCTTAACTTTACTTATTTATTTGTTTGAGCAATTACTTACGTATTTCTTTAACTTTGTTTAAGTATTTCCTTGACTTTGCTTAAGTATTTTCTTAAGTTTGTATTTCCTTAATTTTGCTTAAGTGTTTTATTTACATAAGTCTTCGCTTAAGTTCGCTTGTCTTACTTAATTATATGCCGGAGTTTACTGAGTAATTTGCTTTATTTAGCTTAACCTTACTTATCTATTTGTTTGAGGAAGTGCTTAAGTATTTACTTAAGCATTTAAGTATGTAACTAGTATTTACTTAAGCATTTAAGTATGTAATGAATAAGAAATTCAAACTAGAAAAACATTGATTTAACTGAGGTGTATACGTAATAAACAGTATTGCTGCTCATACGCCACCATATCTATATAGAAAAATCTCTTTAAGTACGGAGTCAACAATAAGAGGAAAAGAGACAACAACAGTAATAGTTTATTTGTAGTTGTAAAAAGCATGATTTTTTAAATACTTTTAAATTAAATTAATAGTGCTTGGTGTTGTTGTTTTTTATACAAACTTTCTGTATAACGCCACAGATAATTTACAACAACAACTTGTACTTTATATTGTTGTTGAAACAATACAAGAAATAACCTCAAACACCGGATGTTTTGTTTCCAATTGTTTTGTTTGTAACACACACTGTGGTGGAAGCCTTACAAATTAAAAGTTTTCCTTTCCTTCTTGTTGTTGTTCAATGCCAAGGTCGCGTTTTGTGTGGTCTTTGGAAAAACAAAAGAAAAGTAAACGCAGAGATAATGCATTTAATCAAAAATCAATTGAAGCCCTACAGCCGAAAAAAACAATGTAAAAATATTAGAGAGCCAAAGAGAGAGAGAGAGAGAGAAAAAAAAAGGACAAATAACAAGACACTGGCAAAGGTCTGTCACATGTATTTTTATGATAAACATTGGCAGTGACAATGATTTCCATTACGTTCACAATTTGTGCTTCCTCTTCTTATTGCTTTTATAGCTACAGAGGGTTTGTAAATTATGAGAAAAAAAAAACAGGTTTTTAATGAAGTGTTCAATGTTAAACAACAACACAGATGTATGCTGTGGTAAACTCTTTAAAAACACACTCTCTCTCACTCCAATGCATTCATGATTGATGACTCAGCATAGTGTTAAGCCATACCAATAAGATCTTATAAGTAAACAACTTCGGAAGAGATGTAAAGTTGAAGGGAGTAACAGTACATACATAAGTATGTTATTTACAGTAATCTTTCATGTTCAGGAATAAGTATTGTAAGATCAACAGCATTATTATTACAGTCTGTACAGTGACGATTAGTAGTCTTTAAAAGTGCTCTCTTGCATGTAATTATTTATGTTTGTCCTGTAACAATAACAACAAGATCTTATAAGGTAAGCATGTAAGTATGCAGAGTATAGTAGAGTACAGTAGAGAAGAGTAATGCGTGCTATATACTGGAAATTTCATGTATGTACGTATGCATACACTTTATTAATAATAAGCAGCATCATCATACATCAAATTGTATGTATGTATGTATTGGTAACATTTTGTATTTTTGTATTTCTGTAGCTTAAGTACGTACTAAAAGTCAAAATTCTAACCATAAAAAACAGTTCGCGATTTGATTGTATGGATATTTTGCTTAAGTATCATTGAGGTTAAATTGAGCAAAATTGTTCTTGTGTGACTTCTCTGTTGTATGTGCTATTTTAACAAACAAAAATCATAGGCAGTATGAGTGAGTGTGTATGTATTTATGAATGAAAATACACAGAAGAGAATGGAGTACATACATTTTCATATTGAAAGTTCGTCTTATACAGGCTTTTATGTGATTTTTTTAAACATGAATAAAATTTGCTGTTATTTTACATGTGTGTGTGGTGAGTTGGTTGGTATCTTGCACATGTAATTTGTATAATATTATTGTGATGGTGTGTACTGTATTATATTTCTTTTACTTTAATATGATAGCCAAATATTGTTGTTGTTCCTTTAAAAAGGGATTTTAATTTTTACAGCATTATGCTGTAAACACATACGACGCGACGCGTTACTTAAAGTTTAATGTAATATAAAATAATCAAATTATAGGATTTAAATAATTAATTGAAATGGAATTAAAAACAAATAATGCCACCACTATTTACCAATCATATGACAAAAACAAACAAAAATACTGTAAAACTAATCCAAAACAACAACTACAACAACGCAACCTATACTAACTGTAAAGGAACGCTAACGGTAATTTTTAATCACATTACCAGCAACCTTAAAAATGCTTTTAAACAACTGCAACAACAACAACAGCCAGTACAATTAAAAGCCAAGGCAACAATAACAAAAAACTAAACAAAAAATTAATTTTTGTTTACTACATAATTTCATTGATAATGAAACAATGTGATCAAATAGGAAGACAAACAAACAAGGGAAAAAAAGTAAAGGTATGTAGCTGTTATACCCACACATGGCAATGTATATATGTATGTATGTATGTACAGTCTTAGACATTTATTTCATGTCTATTTGCCATGAAATTTAGAAGGTTCTGAAGCCTTTAAATTTCAATACCCAACCTGAAATCCTTGATTTTCTCTTTTAGATCATTTATTGTAGCAATCTTCCTACTTCCAGAGTAAACTTTAATTGCAAGAATTCTCTATAAGTTTTTAATTGCTTTGCATTTTTCTGACAATTTTTTCCTGCCAATTTTTTCTGTAATTTTTTCCTAACAATTTTTTCTGCCAAAATATTTCTGAGAATATTATCTGGCAATATTTTCCTACATTTTTCAATTTTTTTCTGACAATTTTTTTCTAACTCAATATTTTCTGCCAAAATATTTCTGAGAATATTATCTGGCAATATTTTCCTACATTTTTCAATTTTTTTCTGACAATTTTTTTCTAACAATTTTTTCTGCCAAAATATTTCTGAGAATATTATCTGGCAATATTTTCCTACATTTTTCAATTTTTTTCTGACAATTTTTTCTGTAATTTTTTCCTAACAATTTTTTCTGCCAAAATATTTCTGAGAATATTATCTGGCAATATTGTCCTACATTTTTCAATTTTTTTCTGACAATTTTTTTCTAACAATTTTTTCTGCCAAAATATTTCTGAGAATATTATCTGGCAATATTTTCCTACATTTTTCAATTTTTTTCTGACAATTTTTTATGTAATTTTTTCCTAACAATTTTTTCTGTCAAAATATTTTTGAGAATATTTTCTGGCAATATTTTCCTACATTTTTCAATTTTTTTCTGACAATTTTTTTCTAACAATTTTTTTCCGACCAAATTTTTACGGACAAAAAATTTTTTTCTGCCAATTTTTTGGCGACATTTTCTTTTGATAATTTTTCTTAAAATTTTTTCTAAAAATTTTTTCTGACAATTTTTTTCTGAAAAAATTTTAAAAATAAATAAAAGTAAGTGTTATAACAACAACAAAAAAAAATAAATAAATAAATGAAGAATGAAAATTTAAGTGCTTACTGTTAAGTTCAATGGATGTTCTGTTATGTTGTTATGAAAAATAAAAAACAACTACACATAGTCCTGCTTTTATAATTTAATATGTATATGGTAAGCATGTGTGCGTTTCTAGTTATTAATTGTTTGCTGGTAGTTGTTGAACAGTTTACACACACTCCTCACACTTCATTTGTTAAGCTCTACTTCTCTAACTCACTCCTCCTCTCTCTTTTTACTTATATTTACTATTTTATTTATATTTAGGAATAGTCACGTTTTTCCATTGTTTTTATACTCTTTTTTCCTTGTTTTTCTGTGTGTTTTTGTTGTTGTATGTCACTCTCTCTCTCTCTCTGCTGATTGCTGTTGATGTTGTTGTTTATTCTTCTTGATTATTTTTGTTTTTATATGAGATGTACTTTTTATCCATTATAGAGAAAACAAAATTTGCGTAATAACAAATACAGAGAGTGAGAGAGAGAGAGTTACAATAAAATTACAAAAATTAAAGCTTTAACTTTAAAAAGCTTTAAGCGTTGTAATACAATAAATAGGGGATTATCTCTCAAAAAGTGTTTTAACCTAAAAGTTGTATTCTCCATAAAAAAAAACAGAGTTACCAGTGCGTTAAAATTCGATCCATCAATCTTTATAGAGTATTGAAAAACTTCTCAATAATACTCGGCTTAGACGAGAACAATTCCCTGCCTTGCACCTGGTGTGAATCCTAGCGGTATCCTTCTGGGACGCCAGGTTCCAAAATAGATGATAATGAGTCGTTCACGTCATCACGGAATCAGCATGTTGAGTTCAAGGCAACTCCCATTCTGAATCTACAGTCAAAAGACTGGTTGTAAGCCTTAGATCTATTCCCTTTCCAAACATCTATCCTCCCTCCTCCTCTCCTAACAAGAAAGCATGCCTGCTCATTACTGTGAATTTCCACATGCTCTAATACCCAGACAGACGGGGAAATTGAAGTGAAAACAATTTAAATTAATTCTTATGGATCGAGATAGTCTCCAACAACCAAATTGCTTAACGTAAGCATATTTGAAGCCGTAAGCTTCAGAAATCCATATAATTGTAGGTTAGTTTAGCTAAGCTGGCGGACTTTTCTTGTAAAGACCAGCATTTAGACTCAATAAATATTCAATTCGGACATCAAACATTTTCTGGGGGAAACCAATCAGGTCCAAAATGTTGCAGGAGCTTGATCAAAGATGTCCGAAAGTGAGAGACATATGATATGAAAGGCAGTCTCTTCCTGAGACCCTCAAGTCTAGCAATACTACACGAACCCTTATGCTATCAACGAAATTGTGTCTCTCTGGAATACCTATACCGTGTAATATGTCGGACATTTCCAACTTTGTACCGCCCTATGTCGCTATGTCGAAAGGTGAAATTTTCCTTAAAAAACACTCAGCACAACAACAGCTTTTATATGTGGATGTTCTAGTGGCGCTCAGTCTGATTCGGTTAGTTTAACTTCCAATCCACATTCGGTGCATCATTTCAATATTAATCTCACTGCAAATTTCAGAATTTCCGCAAGTAATTTCGGATCTTTGCCGGTATTATTAAGGTCGCAAATATCTTCAGGTGAAATATCGCTATAGTTTGAAAGGCTGCTGTCAAAACACTAGATTCCAAAGTGGTGCTCTGCAATACGGTGTCGCAGATATCTTAATGACGTAGGAGAACAATATGAAGTCCATATCATATGTGTACCAGGACACAATGATCTTCCTGGGAACCGTAGAGCAAATGAACTGGTCAGACATGGCACAACCAAAGGAATCTCCGCAGAATTTTTCGTTTTTGGGAATCCCTCTTAGCACCTGTGAGCTCATAACTGATGATGCAGTCATCGTTTCTGTCAACGGAAGATGAAAGGCTTCCGACCAGTGGTGTTGTTGAGCCGGAACGCTCCGGAACGTTGTTTCGGTACTCCCTTTTTGGACAGGAACGCGTTCCGGAACTAAATATGATTTCTGATAACGAGAATTGGCTGACGTTTAGAAAAAAAAATTAAAAAGAATTGCTGATTGTATTGAGACCTAAAAAAAAAAACGCCGCCGCCAGGATTATCATGGAAAATCACCCCCGTCGTTGAATTTGGGACATGAGACCGCACAGAGCAGCCGCCTACCCAGGATCGGCCCTGTCTATATAATTATATATACGCGTTCCGGTAAAAAAATTAGCACAACACCACTGCTTCCGACACTGGCAGAAGGGTACAAAAAATTTGCCTAAAACTGCTTAAACTCCAAACAAGCACGTTCAGTGTGGTTATCGAAAGCATTAAGGGGCATTGCATTATGGAAAAATGATTTCTACAGAAGCTGCAGAGATCAGGAAGAGGAGGACACTGTCTTTCTGTCTGCACTATGTTAGAGGAGAGAAAGCACCTTGCTGTCCTATACTATATAGATAATCTGGAGTAACTGTCACGCATTGGCATTGGCACTTTTAGTGCTGCATTGTTTCCAGTTGCATTGAGGGTGATGTACTTATCACGCCACTTATTCCTAAATACCATATTTATTGAACTTTCTGAAAGAAGTCGCCGTAGTCTAGTAGGTAGTGTGTTGGCTTATTAGACGAAATGCCCGAGTTCAAATACCAGATCAGACAATATTTCTTCGGCGACTTCCTCTCAGCAGATTTCTGGCAAAAACTCTGAGAGTGAAAATTGCCATGAAAAGCTTCTCAAAAATCTGTCGTTCGGAGTCGACTTTAAACTGTAGGTCCCGCCACTCATGTATAAAATTAACGCACACAACACGAGTGGTGTGAGAAGCTAGGACGTTGTACAATGGGTCAATTCGACCTCCGGGTACTGTACTTGTCATAGTTGACAAGTACACGTCCTCTAACCTAACCTAACCTAAACTTTTTGAATTATTCTATTGAAACATCTCTTATCCTAATTACGCCTTTGCAGAGCCAATGTCATCCTATGGCTCACCTGCATATGGACCAGCATTTACAGGCTTTCACTATCCTATCCTTCAGATATTGTGTCCATTTCAATATCCTATCTAGTAAAATGCTTAACTATTATCTCTTTGTTAAGATATCGAGAGTTTTCTTTGTTTTCCCTATTCTTCGCTTAAAATTTCGTCGGCAAGGGTATTTTTTTTATTACCGTTTAAGGGGGAACTAAAACTAAAACCATCTGGCATTAGTTTGAATCGTATATGAAAGCTTTAACTATACAAAAAAAGAGTATGAGAGAGTGAGAAAGAGAGAACGAACGAATAAGCATCGTATACAGAGAGAGCGCCATCGTTTAGCTAATTGAAAATGCCTTAATGTTCAAGTATTCACCCAAAAGAAATTCAGTTCGTGTTTAACACTCTGACGCAGCGCAGTGAAAATAATAAGTGGCGGAAAGAAAGTAAACGGGAATACAAAAAAATTTTATACCGTTAGCGGGGCAAACAAAAAAAAGTGTTTTATTATAAAGAAAAGTGTAAAGAAAATTTGAGAGCAAATAAAAAAATAAGGAAAATAAATGTGCAAAAATCAAGAAAATTTGAGAAAAATATTTAAAAAAGCTAAATCAGCCTGGCAGTACCAGGATATATTCATAAAAAAGGATAAAAGTATGTGAATATTTTAAGAAATTTCAAAGACCACTTTAAGGCGTTGTTTTATATTTTTTTTTTGTGTGTAGAAAGAGTAACAAAAAATAATTAAAATTTAAGCAAAAGTTTAAAGGAAAAAGAACATGTTTTTCCGGTTGTTTGCGTAAAAGTATGCAACATTTTTTAAAAAATTTTTTTTTTGTGCATTTTTTTTTCTTCAGTGAGTAGCCTTTGTCCTTTAATGTCTGGTTTTTTTTTGGTTAACAAAATAGCCAAAATAAGAAGAAGACTTAATAAATAGTTTGTTCAAAAAATACTTCAAAAATAAAGGCTTTACATAAATATACAATACTTGCAGGCGCTTAATTTAAACATAAAAAATTTTCTGGATATCATTTACATATTTAAATTTAATTTTTTTTTTAATTTCTCTGGTAACCCTGTAAGTTTGCTCGTAGGCGTTCAAAACAAAAATTTCATTTTCTTTGCTTTTTTTTTTAATCTCAGTTTTTGATTTGATTTCTTTTACTCCTGCACTCCTCTCCTCTCTTTAATTTAAATTTTTTTTTGGTTTGTCCTTTTGTTTTAAATTCGAGTCCTTTTTCCAAATCCTTGTTGCTTTTCGCAAAAAAAAAGCATTTTATGTGATGTAATTTTTCTTTTCCTCCATATTTTTCATATTTCTTAGCATACCCTTAGGCGCTTTTAAAACAATGAAAATGTAAATGCTGTGCTATTCTTTATTCCTACACGTGCTGTGTTGTTTCACCAGCAGGCTTCCCTTTTCCAAAGGCATGTTTAAAGTTTTAAAAAAGCTTTAAAATGGGATTTAAACAAAAAAAACCCCCTAAGATTTGTCTAAAAGTATACTTTAAATACTTACATACATTCGACATTTTATGAAAGCATCCTTTTGGAACATAAAGCACTAGGCTTAGAAAGATCGTTGAAAATGTATATCTTAATTAGGAGTTTAAGGTCTTAAAGTAGCCTCCAAAGTAAAACCTACAAAATGTGTCTAAAAGTATGCTTTAAAAAATTAATATAACACAGTTAAATCCTTTCTGTAATTTATACACGCTAAAAACAAATTTAAACCCTTAAAAGTAAGTTTTAGAAACCTTAAATATTTTAAAGCTTTAAAAAGGCCTTAAAATAGGCTTTAATGTATGAAAACCTAAAGCAGGCCCTGTAAACTTACACAATTTTGTTGTCATATTTATATTTTAAATTGATGTTAGTTAAGGTGACAGACCCCCTTAGAGGAAGTGGTCCCAATTAGGCCCATTGTGAAACCACAATCAATATTCAAACCGGGGATCAAACATTCCCTAGCGGATACCAAACAATATTCAATCCGGGGATCAAACATTCCCTAGGGGAAACCAATCTGAGTCCAAAATAAATCTTACTATAGCGGCAATATTTATAGACGAGAGCTCTATCAAGTGAGAGGTTAAAAAGCTCCGTTTTTTTATAACCATAGCAGGGCACTGACCCATAATACATATGTATGTCTTCCACCTCTTTAGATCCACACAGCTCCTGTAGAACTTGTTCGACATTCCCATCAAAATGACAGTAGCTCGTGATTATTATCATTGTGCGATGGATTTCCATGCGATTTAAGGATAAATGTGAGTCGATCACCTTTCAGCAGCTTTTCGCAGTTGCCATTTTGGTTCACTAAATTTTTTTACATTAAATTGTAGGGCGTCCCAGCCGCGAATTACTTTTTAGATTCAGCTTTATTAAAGTGGTTCTAAACGGTGTTTGTTAGTCAATATAGGCGTCAGAAATGAATTGGGTTTGTTATTATTTATCAGCTCCTGAGGTTTTTATTTTATTTTAATTATGGCGGGACCCAGCCGCGAATTACTTTTTGGAGCCGGCCTTCTTAAAATGGTAGCAAACGATGTTTTTCAGTCCTTATTAGCTTTTAAAAATGCGATTCAGCTGGTTTTTGCAATTGAAAATTTGGTTTATGACGTCTTTTTTATACTAAATTGTTAGGGGCCCTCTTACCGCGAGTTTCTTTTCGAATTCGGTCTTAAAAAGTGCTACCAATCAACATTCATTAATCATCACTGTCTTTAGAAATGAGGTTTTGATAAGATTCGCTAGTTTTTCGCTGGTAGAATTGTGGTTCATAAGGTTTTTTATATTAAAATTTATGGTACCCCCTGCCGCGAATCATTTTTTGAACCCTGCCTTATTGGAGTGCTTTCAATCATCACTGTTTTTCGAAATAAGGTCTTGATAAGATTCGGCAGCTTTACGCAGGTAGAATTGTGATTCATGTGATTCATACCACTGCCGCGAATCGTTTTTTGAATCCTGCCTTAATGAAGTGTTCTTCATTTGCGTCAGAAAGGAGTTTTTTTAAGATTCAATATCTTTTCGCAGTTGAAAATCCGGTAAATGGCAGATTTTTGTCTTAATTTCCAGAGAACATCAATTTTTTTTAATAGGCAACCGCCTTACAGTTGTTCCAAACAGTGTTTTATGTACACATTCTAATTTGGCTGTTTTTATTTTAGCGTCTCTTGCTTGATTAAATCCCTTCTACAGATCCTTTACAGTGTCCCTTTAATTAAGGCATTTTCATTAGGCGACGGTAACCCTACATAACAGCAAACACATGTTGGTTTTCTTTTTTCACTACGGCTGCTAACGGTGGTAGTTAGTGTTCGCTGGCGTTTCATTCTTTATATCACTGATTAATTTTTGTTTCTTCTTCGGCTTCTGCTTTTCTAGAAATGTAAACATTTAGTCATAATTGTGTTTGCTGCTCTCGTGTGCGGATCCAGTCAGTTAAGGCTAGTAGTGTTGTGCGTTCATTAATTCGAAATAAAATTGAAAAATTTTTCTTTTTCGGTGTTTTTTTTTTCTTAACAAAAATTCTTCACTTATAATTAATGTTTCTACGCGAGTTTAATTGTTTTAGTTTTACGTTTATTGTTGCTATTGTTGTTGTGTGAATGGCAGTGGTGTTTAATCGGTGTGTTTATTTGAAAACTTGTTAAAAATTTTTAGTGTTTAATTAACAAGAAGAAAAAGAAAGAAAAAAAATTTAAGGTGAGTTAAAAATTTTTATTTTATTTACTCGCAGCATTCGTTTTGTTGTTGGTTTCTTTTAAAATTCATTGCATTACAAAGAGTCTGCATAAAATTTTCGTTTTAGTTTTTTTGTTTTCGGTGCATTTCTTTTCGGCTTTTTTTTTTACTATTTCGTTCACATTGTTTTTGTTTTTGTATAATTGTTGTTGGCTGTTGAGCTTTTTAATGGTGGATAATAGTGGTGAACAGCAGCAGAGTATAAGTACTTACAAGAGAGTATGTACGTACCACGCATTGTTTGGCGAATACTCAGAGTGGTGTTATTATTGTTTTGTTTACATTAAATAGTAGAGTTGCCAATTGTTAGTTTAACAAGTAACTTAATGTAAATTTATTTTAAAAAAGAAAAATTTTAAAAAATTAAGTGCGGCGAACTATTTAAGTGGCATTATAATATAATAAATAAAATAAAATTTTATTTGTTATCTAAGTTATCTTTTTAAAGGATGAGACATTTAATAGTTTCAACACTGCCGGTGTGGCAAAACTTGCCAGCTGTTGAATATCTTTCATCCTCAATCCAAGGAAATTTTTCAATGGCATTGGCTTCTTATTAGATACCTGCAAGTTTCCCCATGGGCTCGTAATATTTATTTCTAGAAACAAATACTCCTGCCTTTATCTCAAGTTCCGTTCTCGAACCATTCGTATGCCATAATATGTTCTTTTTTATTGTAGCCTCCGGATTATTCCATTCACATTTGTTACCTAGTCTTGTTGCGAAGCATTTCCCAAAATCATAAATATTACGGGCCAATCGATTCATTAGGCTCTTGTTAGACTTGTCTCCCATTATCCTAAACATTATCTTCCAATTTCTGGACAGCGATTTCAAATCCAACAGATCTTCCAACGTCGCTGTAGGGTTCGATTTCAGTGATCCTTTTATACTAATACCAATTAACCTCTGTATTTCGTCCAACACCATTTGAACTGTTTTTAGATTACTATTAGTGTGACCATTACGCATAATGGCTGGGTAACATTCCCTGATTTTCACTGTAAGTCTTTTGCATATCATTACGGCAAGTCTGATCTTGCCTGAAATGCTTTCCTTTCCGTATGAGCCTTCCGTATCACTTTACTGTCAATTAGTATTTCTAGATATTTTACTCTCAGTTTCTATAATATTATTTGATCCAAGAGTTGAATATTCTTCCATTTAGGAACTTTTTACTTCTTGAAAATGGTACTATTGTGATTTTGGACGGCTACTTCCTCTCTCTCAGCAGTCTTCTGACAAAAAATCTGATAGTAAATAAAATTGCCATAAAAAGTTGATCTCAAATCTGTCGTTCGGAATCGACATTAAATTGTAGCTTTCGTGTGTCAGGGATAAAATTAACACCTCACAACACGGGTGTTATAAGTACATAAGTGGGTAACAGGGTCGAGGCTATCTATAAGTTTTCTAAATTGCAACTAATTACAGAACAAAGTGGGGCACATTTGATTCAAATGCGATCATTTCAACTACACTAAAAATGTGTTTATTTTCATACGAAAATAATAGAATTCGTTTTCTAAATACTAAAGAAACCTAGAGCATAGTTAAGATTTGTGCTTTAGTTCCTTAAATTTTCCTAAAAAAAAAATTAAAAAGCAAATAATTTTTTTTTTATTTTTTTTTTAATGAAAAAACAATTTTTTTCCTTTTTTTTAATGAAAAGGCAATTTTTATTTATTTTTTTAATGAAAAAAATTTTTTTTTATTAATTTTTGAATGAAAAAATAATTTTTTTTATTTATTTTTTAATTTTTAAAATACTTCTGGTAATAATTTAATTATCCCTACATACGTTAACATAATTGAAGTTTGGCAACTCGATTTTATTTCTACTAGACTTAATAGCAGCAAAAAGATAAAACGTAAACAAAAAAAAAAACCAACAAAACAGAATCAAATACCGATATTGAATATACCCTTCGTAACAAACAAAAAAAATTATATATATTTACAACAGCAACAACAATTATGGCTACAGTAAATGAAAATCAAGCAGAGCAAAAATATATGTATGTATGTACATAAATATGTATGTATAAACATCCAAATTAACGACAATATATGAAATTAATTGTAATTGTACCAACAAACCAAAAATTGAGAGAAAAGAAAGAAAGAAAAAAAAAAACTACACACTAAAAATCAAATAAAACAACAAAATCGTAATAGAATAAGTAATACAAGCATAAAAGAAGTCATCAAATTTCATTTGCCATTACTATTGCAGTTGTTGTTGTTATTATAATTATTGTAAACAAATTTGCTTGCTTATTCACCTTAAGCAATCAGAACCTACCACTCATTGTATTGTAAGGTGAGCGTAAGAGAGGAAGAAATTAAAAAAAATAATTGCAACAAAAGCAAAAAAATAACAAGAAAACTTAAATTATAAACAAAATAATTACAAAAAATAAGAAATATATTTTGTATGTGTTGTTATTATATTTGTAAACGAAATAAATGTTGAAATCATACAACAAATGAGCAAAAAAATCTTAGGAGAGAGAGAGAGAGAGGTCATTCTTCATAATGATGTAAAGAGCAGGGAGCAGGTTACGTTTTAAAGCATTAAACTGTGGGTGTTAAATTTAAGTGAAGCACTGCTTCCCTATTATTTCTTTTCTTCTACTGTGTGGTTATGCTGTGCAAACAAGGGGTTGCCATTTAATTTATACTTACAAATTGATTGTAAATCAAGGGATTGTATAAAGAAATTTTGTGTATTTGATTTGTTTTAAATTAAATTTTAATTAAAATAATTTATTATTGGTAGTATAATTTAAAAACCGCTAAATTTTATTAAAAATGCTTTATTAAGAGATTTTTTTTTAAATTTTTAATTCAAAGTATAGCCTATGGTTCAAAAACTGCGATTTTGTCCTACCTCTTGGGCAATTTAGGGATTCCATTCAAAAAAAAAAATTGTTCGTTTTTTGAAGCTACAAATAATTGGAGTCAATATTTTATACTTTGCTCTGAAGTGTAGAGTATTCCAGTGGAAGCGTTCTAAAGGGTCCGCCAAATAACTTTTTTTTTTTGAAAATGCTTTAAAAAAAAAAATAACGGAATATTTTCTCAAATTTCTTTTTTTATTTGAAAGTACAATCTTTCCGGTTAATAATGGAAAATAATTTCATTCAATTGGCTGCCTCGGCTGGCCATGCAGTAGCCTACACGATCGGTCCAATTTTTAAGCACATTATCGATTCTGTGCAGCTGTATTTCACCAATGGCTTCACGAATATTGTCCTTTAAAGCGTCAATTGTCTCTGGCTTGTCGGCGTAAAACTTATCTTTGACGGCACCCCACAAATAATAGTCCAATGGTGTCACATCGCAGCTCCGAGGTGGCCAAACGACATCAGTTCTGCGGCTGATAATGCGATCTTCAAAAACAGGGCGCAAAACATCGAGTGTAGCTTCGGCTGTGTGGCAAGTAGCGCCGTCCTGTTGAAACCAAATATTGCCAATATCCTCCTCTTCAATTTTTGTGAACAAAAATTCATTCAACATGGCCCGATAACGATCGCCATTGACTGTAAGGGCCACTCCTTGCTCATTTTCGAAGAAAAATGGCCCAATTATGCCTCTGGACCAAAATCCGCACCAAACAGTGACTCGTTTTGGATGCGTCGGCTTTTCAATGTATGCGTGCGGGTTTTCAGTGCCCCAAATGCGACAATTTTGCTTGTTCACATACCCGCCAAGATCAAAATGAGCTTCATCTGAAAAGATGATTTTTTTTTTGCCAAAATCGGCATCTTCTGTAAGTCGATCGCTGGCCCACTTAGCGAAGCGAAAACGCATTGGATGGTCAATATTCGTTCAGCGGAAGGATAAAACTAATTATCTGTCAAATCAGATATGAGCTAAGTGTTACCATTCACGAAATAAGCACTAGTTGAAAAAAAAATCGTTACATGGCGGACCCGATACATCAATCGAAACAAATTGTAGTCAGAAGGGCCAGGGAAAAACTTGCCATTCACAGTTTACCTTTTTAATTTTTGATCGGCGCCGCAATATGTAACCAACCGAAAATTACGTGCTCGTGTCTGGTTGATGTCGCCGTAGTCTAGAAGTTAGTGTGTTGGCTTATTAGACGTGACGCCTCGATTAAAATCCTAGGTCAGACATCTCCAGCAAAACAAATATGAAAAAATATTTCTTCGATTACTACCTCTCAGCAGATTTCTGGTAAAAACTCTGAGAGTAAAAAGAATTACCATGAAAAAGCTACTCAAAATCTATAGTTTAGAGTCGACTTTAAACTGTAGGTCACGCCACTGATGTATATAATTAACACACGCTTGCGGTTTGTTGAAATGTATAAATTTTTCATCGCCAGTGATAATTCGGTGAAATCGGTAACTCGTTTTTAAGCGAACAGTAGTTTACAGATGCAAAATCGTTTCTCGGTTTCAGTTCATGTGGAATCCAATTAATATTTGAATAAATCCTGACGTTTTTGAACGCCTGAAAAAGGCTGCTTAAGTCACGCCTAAAGATTGTTTAACCTTTTTTTTGCGTAGGACACGAATCTTGGTCGAGTAATATTTTCAATTTATGGTTTTCATTTTTTTTTTAATTGTTCCCTTCGTTTCCGTTAGAGAAAGTGTATCGTTTAATTCGATTTTGTTAATTTGACGGTATTCACAGTAATTGGACCTATCTTATGGGTTATTATCGTGAATTTTGCATTAAGATTTGCACTCCATCCCTATAAATTCCAACTCATGCAACAATTAAAGCCATTAGGACCATTTATAAAGCCGTAGATATGGTGATTCGATGCTTAGAGCAAAGGGCTTTCAATGCAAATTTTTCGATCAGGATTTTCTTCAGCTCTATGAGCTCATTTCTCACTTTGTGGTTACATAAGAGGCCTGGAGAACTCAACAGTGTATGTGAAAAAATTATTGCATGGCCTGATGATATTACTGGGCAATATTTTTTCAAAAAAATAATTTCTTTCTGCTTAAAATATTTTGTGAAACTGAAATTTTAAGCAAATTAATACTAATAATTGAATTTTTCTTTTTTTTATTACAGTTTCCCAACCAAAAATGTTCAATTTTGAAATAAAAATCATTATAAATTAATCAAAGAAAAAGAAAAAGTGGTAATTAATTATAAAAAAATAATAAAAAAATCAAATTAAATTCAATTGAGTTAAAAAAAGTGTGAAAAAATTTAATAATTAATAAAATCGTATTTAAATTTAAATATAATTTAATAATAATCTCCTTGGGTTTTAATGTTCTAAAATAGTTTTTCAAAGCCAAAATATTTAATCAAGTGTTTTCTTAAAAAGAGAGAGAAATAAAATAAAGAAAAATAATAATAAATTGTGCTTAAGATAAATAAATTAAAAATAAATAAATAAATAAATAAAAAAATAATTAATCAATTAAATTACGCAGCTAAAACAAACATAATTTGTTTATAAACAAATTAATCAACAGAGGAAAAAACAAAAACCAACAAAACAGGTGAGTTTTTAAGACATTTTTATTAAAAATAAAAAAACTTTACCATGAAATAACGATATTAAGTTACAATGGTAACCCTTATTAGCTAACAATCAACCAAAATCAAATTACTCTTAATACTTACCTCTCTCATTCTGTCTATCTTTCTCACTCTTATTCTCTTCCTTATCATCATACTACCATTAAACAGTTTTTTTTTTGTATTCCTCACAAGGTCATATTACTAGAACTGTATTCTAATCTTTACTCTCATACAGCTACTCTTTTTGTTTTTGTTTACATGCCGTTATTTTGCTCTTCCTTTTCGTCATTCTTCCCGATCTGTTTTCAACAAAAACCAACCAAGTAACCATGTGCTGTACTTATTACACATTTCATGACGTCAAACTGTGTGGTGGCACACACATTAGGAGGGAGAGGTATTTGTGAATGTGAATGCGTTTAAAAGGCTCTTTACACATTCAACAACAAACATTTGTTAAATTGAAACTATTTGACATGCATTTACGGCTTAAAAAATTAAAAGTTTTCAACAGGGACTTTCGAACTTTGACGTTTGATAACGGCCTTCCTGTTACAGCTAAATTTGTCAAATTAGTTGTCATTTATTCAGACTGTTTTGCCAAATCACCATAAAAGGATAAAGCATTCGATAAGACATGCAAATAATAAAATTGCTTCATCAAAGTAGGTGTTCTGTTTGTGCAACTTACCACCAGCTCTGCATTGTTACGATCGCCATAATTGTTCCACGGAGAGGATTATTCTCAATTTGGTTTCTGGCCAAAATTAATAGAAGTGTTTTATGAGTTAATGGCTGGAATTTTTTAATAGTGTTAGTGATAATTAGGCCCAAGAATGAACCCAACTGATTTTGTTTCAAATCGGTCCGTGATTTCGCCTAGCCCCCATACAAATTCCCCTCGAAATTGCACTTATTTACACATAATTATGGTAATTATGACACAATCATGATAGAATTTAGCATGGATCAGTTCTGTGTACTAAGAAATCATGGTGTAAAGTTGCTTGAAAATCAGATCACATTTGACCCTAGTCCCCATATAAAGTCCCCTTTAGAAATTCACATTTACGCTTATAAACGGCTTAAAAGCATCGGTATCGTAATGAAATTCGGTATGAACGTGTATTTTGTAAATCTAAATCATATTACAAAATTTTGTTATGGTCGGTCCATAATTGCCCCTAGGTCCAATATAGGGCCCCTTAAGAAAATATGTTTAGCAATTATAATTAGCTTAAACATTTTATTACCTCGATGAAATTCGACATACATGAACATGTTTAATATGAATGTGAATCATTCTACCTGATTTTATTATGATCGGATCATAAGTGCCCCTAGGTACCACATACGGTCCATTAAGAAAATCAAACATATATCTCATATTGTTATTATATTCGAATTAAGTTTTTAATGTCCTCTGATAATTAATATTTATTTTACATTATTTAATACTTAACTTAAAAATACTTAAAAAGTGAAACTAACTACAATCGTTAAAATCGTTATAATTTTCATCATCAATGTCAGGAAGGAGTAATTTAATAGTATCTGATGAAAATGCTTTTCTATTCCTTCGCGATTTTTGTGTACTGCAGCTTATAAAAGGGTCACTGCTTAAAAGTAACCTATCAACCGAGCTCAACATTACACTGTTATGGCGTTATTTCTACACGATTATGGCGTTATTGCACTTGGGTCTCATTCTATTGAGAAATAAGGCCATATGGCTTTATTGCCTATGGCTTTATTACACTGAATTTGAATTTTTCAAAAAAAAAAGTAAAATTTTCAAAAAATCGCCAAAAATAATTGCGCAAATTTGCGCAAACTTTTTTTTTGTTCCTGAATGTAGAGAGTTCATATTTTCGTGTGGTATTTAATGGTGTTTTCTTTTCTACCAAAAAATGTGCATTTTATTAACGCAAAATGCAATTTTGCGTTTGTTTCTTAAAAATGGTTCGCCCTCAAAAAGGGTGGTATGTTTTATTCTAAATAATTCGCACTTGCCTATGGTGGAGGGCATTGCATTTTATGCCCTGTATAAATCGAGAGTGCTGATAATGCCCTGTAAAGCAGATGACTTTTGTTTATTTATAGGGCTACCAGATGAAATTTAAAAAAAGTCGCCTGGTATTGTTATCCAATTTGAAGTTAATTTTTTCATTGTTTTGTGGAGTAATCTTAAGGAAACATTACATTATTAAAGCTGACCATGTAAGCAATATAAAAATTTGCATTCAATGTTAGAACAGTGTTAAAATATTTTTTTTTTGTTATAAAAAAAGCGTGCAAAAAATGAAGTCGAGAAATTAGCGATCTGGCAACATCTTTGAACAAATTGGCATTTCCTCATTCATTTTCTTAATAAGTGGTAAACACAGGGTATACCCTTTTTTAATATTTGTGTTATGTTCTTCTCAAATAAAAAATGACATTACAACAGGGTTGGTCAAAAATTTTTTTAATGCACCTTGTAAGAGGGTGACATTTTCTTTGTAGAAAAGAAAACACCATAACATTAAACTACTAAAAACTACTTTCACCTTTAAAATCCTTATCTTTTTTTAGGGAGGGTAAAAAAAAGCGAAATTTTTATTATTTTTAAATTTTGAACGAATAATTTTAACATTAATATATGAGATATATATATAAAAAAAAACCTGAAAGTAGCAGTTGCTCATACCTTTCAAATAAAAAAAAAATCAATGTAAAACCTCTATTCGTTTAGCCACAAAAAATATCATAAAAACCTATTAAAATTTCAAAAAAACACCAAAAACGCACTTAATTTTCTTCACTTTCCTGACTTTGACATCGTCTCAAATCTACAAATCTCAACTTAAAGTCGTGAAAATTCACTATATAATGTAGAATTTTGTTGTCTATCGAACTGCATACTCAGTTTCTTAAATTTCTTTCAATTAATTTTTGCCTTTTTGGCCAGGTTTTCAGGCAAAATGCCCCTCTGTGCGTACGTCAACGAAAAGTAAACTCTGCCGAAAACATAGTCACTGACCGTGTGAATATGACCGAGAATCCGAAGCATTCGATTTTGTGTCGCACAACTTGGCGAACTTTGCATCGTGACTTAGTTCTGCAACCCCGTACAAAATTCAACTGACCCAGGAACAGATGGTAAACGACCACGGAGCAGACGGCCACTGAACTTAATTTTCATCGAAGAATTATCTTCAGCGATGAGGCCCATTGTCGCATGAATAACGCTAAGTGGACAAACAAAATTGTCAAATTTCAAGCGATACCAATCCACATAAGATCCAAGCGAGTCCATTGCATCTCGGAAAAGAGACGCTGGTGCATATTTATCTGACAACAACGTTTACTTTCAACGGTGAACACTTCTTTTAGCCTGAATTGGATGATCTGGACTCCAAAGACATGTGGTTTCACGGCTTATGCCACATTGGATATACTGCATGACCACCTTGAGTGCATGGTCATCTCGCATCGAGGTCATGTACGATTTAACCTCGTTAGACATTTTATTGTGGGGTTTTCTGAAGTGACAGGTGCATGCGAATAAGCCACAAACCATGAAATCGCCGTAGTCTAGTAGGTAGTGTGTTGGCTTATTAGACGAAAGGCCCGAGTTCAAATCCTAGGTCAGACATCAAAACGAAAATATGAAAATATTTTTTCGGCGACTTCCTCTCAGCAGATTTCTGGCAAAAACTCTGAGAGTAAAAATTGCCATGAAAAGCTTCTCAAAAATCTGTCGTTCGGAGTCGACTTTAAACTGTAGGTCACGCTACTGATGTATAAAATTAACGCACACAACACGAGTGGTGTGAGAAGCTAGGACGTTGTACAATAGGTCAATTCGACCCCCGGGTATTGTACTTGTCACAGTTGACAAGTACACGTCCTCTAACCTAACCTAACCTAAGCCACAAAGCAATATTGGGACATTTGAACGATGTTACATGTTGCATACAGTGGCATCAGTAAGGTTTTCAAGTGAATAGAAAAATCATGGTGATATCTCATACACACTTTGTTTAATTTCTATTTAAAGTTGTCAAGCGCTTAGTGTAAGACCCGCTATAAAAACTACACTTTCAAGGAATTTTCAATTTCGTAATAATTCTTTTGAGATCATACTCGATCACTTTTAGGCACATTTTAGGTGGTATCTGGACGATAACTTGACAATTTTAAGGCTCCAACCTCAGGACATTATCTGTGCAGACACCGTCTTTAACGGAGCCACACAAAAAAGCCTAACCGCGTCAAATTCTGTGATTTTGGGGACCAATTGTTGTCGCTAATGTGTTAAATTACAATTCCTGCAAACTTCTCATGCAATAAAGGTTGTGGTACCGTTTTACTGGAACCACTTACTGTCCGGTAGAGATGAGCGATCCAGTGATTTTTGAAGAACGTTGTTCTCAGTGAACGTGATTTGTTAATCACTGTTCTTTAAAACAGTGATTGTGATCACAGTATTCCAATAATACAATAATGACAATAACGTATTTTATTAAGTCGTAAGAAAGAGACAACTAGATACATACTACGAAAGACTACTAAACAAAGTGGTGTCATCAATGTTATTATTTTTAATGTAATTTTTTTTTATATGAAGTTTGACAATTAAGTTTCACAGAAAGTTCATGTATAAAAGACAAAAGTAAATAATCAGCATCATCTACGAGTAATTCTGCCTCGCTCAAAATAAAATGATATAAATTTGAGTATGTAACAATTTTGAAAGAACGACATTATTACTAACTGTTATTTGGCAATTTTACTGTAGTTACCAGTGAATTATCAATCACCGTGATTAAATCACAGTTTTGAAAATATCGCTCATCTCTACTGTCCGGTACATTTTAGGTGTTATCTGAACAATAACTTGACAATTTTAAGGCTCCAACCTTAGGACATTATCTGTGCAGACACGGTCTTTGATGTTGCCCCACAAAAAAGTCTAACCGTGACAAATTTTGTGATCTTGGTGACCAATTGTTGTCACTTAAAATTTTCATCACTCTTCCTGAAAACTTCTCATGCAATAAAGGTCGTAGTAACATTTTACTGAAACCACGTACCGTCCGATTCATAAACTTCAGTTGCAGATCAAAAAACATTGGTCATCATATAGACATAGCGTTCTGAGGGGTTATTCTAGGGATTATTTGTGAAATAATAATACCCAAACACCCTATCATTTTATCCGTGCTTTTGCAAGTCCCGTATGCAACAATTTTGTAATTGTTGACGGAATTATCGTATTGGAAATGAGCTTTATTGCTTAAAACTCAAAAACAAATTGTTTTTTCTAAATTTAAATAACACTTTAAATATCTAAGCAAGTACATATATGTATGCCTTGAAAATCAAATTTCTATGCATAAACACGTACAAAAAAAATAATGAAAAACAAAAACATTGGCAACCCCCCCTAAACCAGCCTGAACAAACCTGTAGCAATTGATTAACACACTATAACCTAAACGTTGTATGTCTATGACCAAAACTAAATTACAATAACAACAACAAGTAATTTGGAACGGTTTTTTGTTCTTCTTCTTGTTCTCCTTTTAATAAATAATAACAACAATACACTATAACAACACTAAACTAAAGCTCTCTTTCATACTTTTATTCTGTCTCTCACTTCCCTATTAAATGTACGCAAACAAATTGTTTCTCTATCATCCTGTTTCTATAAAACTTGTACCGCAAGTTTGAATACAACTGTGCTATAGTGTGGGTGTGCGGCTGTGTGTGTGTAAGTTAATAAAACATACATTTTATTTATAGACTTTTTTTCTTATGTTGTTGTTGTTGTTGTCGTTGTTGTTGTTGCCATTAAAGGTAACAAAAGTTAATGTTTTTTAGATAATTAAGGCGAAGAAGAAAAATTATGAATGACAAGATGGCTGATTGGCCATTGTGCGTTGTCGTGTTAATAACAGCAAATAAATGTACAAAGAGGGTGAGCAAATTAATGAATGAATGAGTGACAAACACTCACTCATTCTACACAAACACGCACACACACACACACACAAAAACAATGTAGGCCTGCAAAAGCTAAACAGGCGTATGATATCTAAACAGTTGGTGACAAGTAAAATAGGTCGCTTCTTGATGGTTTTAGAAAATTTTTATCTTGAAAAGAAGCTTTTTAAGAATTTATAAAGACAATATTTAATATAAAATAGATGAATGGGTTTCTATTTTTTTGCAATTGCGTGTATATTGTTTTCTTTTAACGAAATTCAACACAATTTCGGCATTATTGTGTGTGTGTGTTTTTTTTTTTTTTTTTTTTACACGAAAACATCTTTTATTGAAAGTAATGAAAAGTTAATTATTTTTATTACACACAACAAAAAAAAAAAGTATAAATGATGACAGATTAACAAATAATAATAAAAAAAAAAAAAATGAAAAAATAACATGGAAATATTTGTCAATCGATTAATGTATTAAAAGCGTGTAATGAATGCAACAGTGGAGACACTAAATATAGCAGCAATTTGTTAAATTATTTATTTATTTATAAATTACAATACAATTACAAATTTTATTCTAATTATATACAAGCTGGATAACTTCGATCATGTGCTCGGTGTAGTGTCACAGACCAGAGCCTCTGGTGGGAATCGAACCCACGACCCTCACGCTAATAGTCTAGCACTCTAACCACTAGACTACCAGGGCCCTCTTGTTAAATTTTACTTGAATTTTCGATAACTTGAAAGAAAACAAAATACTTAGAAAATACATTTCAATTTCGATAACTATTTTGGTTATCGAAATTTATCTTACAATAGGTATGTTTTTAAAATAAAATTTTATTGTAAACAAATAGTTTTTTTTTTTTTGCTCAAAATTTTCGATAACAAAAGATTCTTAACAGAAAATATTTCGATAACAATAACTTATTTTCAAAAGAACAATTTCGATAACAATTGATAAGTTTATAGTAATATTTCGATAACAATAATTACTTTTCTCCATTCAATTTGGATAAAGAATGGAAAAATTTGTTGAAGAATTATTTCGATAACAAAAGTTTCTTTTCTATATTCAATTTCTATAACATTTCGATAATAAATTCTTAAAAATTATTTCGTTAGCAGTGGATTAATTTTCAGAAAATTTCAGTTTCGATAAATACTTTATTGAAGATAATTTCTATAAAAGTATTTTAGTAAGAATTTCGAGAACTATTGACAATTTTCAGTAAAAATTTCGATAACAGTGGATACATTTTTTGAGCGTTATTTTGATACAGGATATAATTTCTGGAAAATATTTGCAATAACAAAAGATAATTTTTTTAAGAGAATTTCGTTAAAAAAATAAATCATATCTCCAAAAACGCTTTCGATAAATATAGAAAATTTTCTGAACACAGTTTTGATAACAAGAAATAACTTTCTAAAAACAAAAAAAAAAACAACAAAGATAAATTGCTGAAAAGAATTTCAATAACATTAGTGAATTTTCTGGAAACAATTTCGATAGCAATGAATTATTTTCGATTACGATAACCCATTTTTTTTAATCAATTTCAATAACAAATAAATCATTTTCTGTGGATAATTGCAATAAAAATAAACAATTTTTCTAAAATCAATTTCGATAACATTGCATATTTATTTAAAAATATTTCGATAACAATATTGTATAACTAAATGGAAACATTTTTCATAACAATAGATAGTTTTTTTTGTAAAATATTTCAATATTGGAATTTTCCAAAAAGCAGCAATTATCGATATTTGCGATATTTCAATAAGAATTCTATTTGCAAGGAGTATTCTCCACCATGTTGTTGTTGCTCTGCCTTTACATAGGGTTCTTTGTCTGTTTCGCATCATGTCATCATATGACCTATCCCGCTTTTTTTTTTTGGATTTCGGCGTTTATTGACGTTTATCCACTTCAACTTTAAAGATATTACGTCGTTATGGTATTCGGCTACCATATTCGCATATGTCTTTAGCAACAATTGGCGACAGCTTGTGTTTCAATTTTGATTTCCTTTGTGACAAGCACAAGTTTTTTCCGATTCATGTTGTAACAGCAAGGTATGCCTTAAGGCATACGGCTTCTCTATTTTTGGCATGAACTCATTATATCTGTAGTTTTTGCAGAGGATCATCTTATTTTTTGAATTCTGCTGTTTATGTTCGGTTTTCCACTTCCATTCATGGAAAGAACAGTTCCAAATTTCGACATTGAAATAATATAAGCAGAGATTTTATTATTTTATTTAGAATAGAATAACTTTGTTATCGAAATTATTTCTTTTGTTTTATCGAAATTTTTCTTTATTTTCATAGTTATCGAAATTTTCTATTGAGAAAATTATAAGGACTAATTTTATTAAAAAAAAAATCGATTACACACAGACTATGTATGTATGTACACATAACCCTGTAAAGTATGCAGCATAAAAATTTTAAATTAATGTAAGCACTGTAGCTGTTTCAAACCGTATAGCCAAGCACACAATGAAGCAGTTTTTTTTAAATACAATCCCAAAAAGCACTGAAAAATCCCCTTCTCTGGCTCCTCTTAATGGCTCTACTAAGTTGATGCCTTATATCCTCATATGAAGCCCGTTCGGCTTCCCATGTAGGTCTTCCTCTCGTGCGCTGGGCCCTTCTTCTCGCCCCAAAGCAAGCCGACCGCAGATTTCGAATCTCGTCATTCCACCACTAGCAGGGGGAACGTCCCCTACACACAGTCCTCCTAGGCATAGCAGCATCACATGCAGTGTTGAGCAACAAACAAAGTGTAGATTATACTGTATGTAAGCGTTTGTGTATGTTTGTAAGCCTATATCAATAACAAAACAGGGGCATATGCTAAGGCAAAAGAGGTGCTGTACATACAATAAATTTCCATATCACACAGACACACACACACACACTACTAAATGACAAAGAAACAAACACATGTCGCAACATAATAAAAGCACATGAACACATGAAAAGAAATACGATGGGGAGTACATTTGCTATGAGTTCGTGTGTGGGGTACACTTGCATACCGTATTTTGAGAGTTTCAATGTGTGAGTATAAGACTGTGTGCATACGCAATATTAACACATGACTTGTTGACCTTTTTCTTGCTTTCTCTTTCCTTTATTCTCTCACGATGCTTTCCAATGATATATTTGACAATTTAAGCCGTTATTTTCTTTCATATTTTTTTCCTTATTGGATTTTATTTACACTCACAAGAAAAAGAGAGAGAGAGAGAGATACAGAGAAATTTTATTAAGAGTTGTGTTCAGCATTCAAATATAACCATAGCAGACAGCAAAATCAACATGAAATTACAATTTAAGCCAGGGATGGATAAGCACAGGGAAATACTGTGATGATTTTAAATAAAATTGAGTGGGTTATTTATTGAAAATCGATATTTTCTATGCAATAAAGGGTCCGCCAAATAACTTTTTTTTTTTTGAAAATGCTTTAAAAAAAAACTACTGAATATTTTCTCAAATTTCTTTTTTTTATTTGAAAGTACAATCCTTCCGGTTAATAATGGAAAAAAAATTCATTCAAATGGCTGCCTCGGCTGGCCTTGCAGTAGCCTACACGATCGGTCCAATTTTTAAGCACATTATCGATTGTGTGCAGCTGTATTTCTCCAATGGCTTCACGAATATTGTCCTTTAAAGCGTCAATTGTCTCTGGCTTGTCGGCGTAACACTTATCTTTAACGGCACCCCACAAATAATAGTCCAACGGTGTCAAATCGCAGCTCCGAGGTGGCCAAACGACATCAGCTCTCCGGCTGATAAGGCGATCTTCAAAAACAGGGCACAAAACATCGAGTGTAGCTTCGGCTGTGTGGCACGTAGCGCCGTCCTGTTGAAACCAAATGTTGCCAATATCATCCTCTTCAATTTTTGTGAACAAAAATTCGTTTAACATGGCCCGATAACGATCGCCATTGACTGTAACGGCCAATCCTTGCTCATTTTCGAAGAAAAATGGCCCAATTATGCCTCTGGACCAAAATCCGCACCAAACAGTGACTCGTTTTGGGTGCGTCGGCTTTTCAATGTATGCGTGCGGTTTTTCTGTGCCCCAAATGCGACAATTTTGCTTGTTTACATACCCGCCAAGATCAAAATGAGCTTCATCTGAAAAAATGATTTTTTTTTGCCAAAATCGGCATCTTCTGTAAGTCGAAACAAATTAAGAATAGCATTAATTCAATGCGGTCAAACGATTGCCTATGTCTTTTTAAGAAACTATTGTATTTTCTCATTCAATGTCCTCTGAGCCTTTTTGTTTTCTTGGCTAAGTTAAGGGAAACAAATTAAGGAAAATAAAAGTTAAGTACGGTCAAACGATTGCCTGTTATTGATTAGGAGCTGTTATAATTCTTTCTTATCATGTCTTCTTGGGCAAATTAAAGGAAACAAATTAGGCGCACCAAAAATTAAGTGCGGTCAAACGATTGCCTGATTTTTTTCGGATTAGAAGCCTTTATAGTCTTTCAAGGCATGTCTACTGAGCCATATTGTTTTCTTGGGCAAGTTAAAGGAAAAAAAATTAAGGACAACAAAAATTTAGTGCGGTCAAACGATTGTCTATTACTGTCACTATCACTGACATGCCATGTCTTCTGAGCCATTTTGTTTTCTTGGGTGAATTAAAGCAAACAAATTAAGAACAACAAATTAAGTGCGGTCAAACGATTGCCTATTACTGTCACTGACATGCCATGTCTTCCGAGCCATTTCTTTTATTGGGTGAATTAAAGCAAACAAATTAAGAACCACAAATTAAGTGCGGTCAAACGATTGTCTATTACTGTCACTGTCACTGACATGCCATGTCTTCTGAGCCATTTTGTTTTCTTGGGTGAATTAAAGCAAACAAATTAAGAACAACAAATTAAGTGCGGTCAAACGATTGTCTATTACTGTCACTGACATGCCATTTCTTTTCTTGGTTAACCATTATTTGTTTTTGTTATTTTGACTTGTCAGGAAAATGTCTTTATTTTAGCTTTGAAAAGTAGTAAAAAGAGTAACCTGTAAAGAGATACAAAATTAAAAATTTTTAGTGTTGTTAACATTATAAAATTTTCAGGTATCCATTACTAGATATTCACTTTTGTATTTTCATAAAAAATTCTGAAAGAAATTTCTTTAAAAATTAATTTTTATTTCATATTTTTAGTGTTGATTACCAAAGTATTCTCAATTATTTGGCCTTCACTATATACATTTTACAATTTTAATTATTCTCTTTTAGTATTTGTTTCCTTCTCTCTGTTCTTCCCTCTCTCTAGCTCTCTCTATATATCCCTGTGCCAGTGTTGCAAAATTTAAATTTTGAAATAGTACTGAACTATAATTGAAAGAGTACCTTTTTGTATTAAATGGTACTTTTATAAAAATATATTTATTTAGACTTAATACTGTACGGAATGGAATAGAAAAACTAACTTACTTTTTTATTCATTTAGCATTCGGCAACCTTTCGTAATCTAAAAGCGAACATACATACGTTAGTTAGCCCTTGGCTATCCCGGGGCTAAAGACCTTTAGCATTATATTCATTATAACCCGCCTAAGTCCATTTATAGTGGAAAGTGAAAGTGGGGAAACCATAAAATTGTAATAATAAAAAAATACTGAAATGTTTAGAAATTGAAGTGTCTGTAACAAACTTCTGAAAAAGAAGACAAATGAATGAATTCCTTAATAATTTAGAACCGATTCGAAACAAGCACAAAAAATTTTAAATAGATATTTCAAAAAAGAATTTCGAATTTGCAAGCATTTTGGGGATAAAACATAAACAAAAGAAATTATTCAAAAATTCATTTACAAATTTCGTCCAAAAAAATGCAAGTCATGGTCCAAAAAAATGCCAGTCATCAACCAAAAAATGCCAGTCATCGACCAAAAAAATTCAAGTCATCGACCCAAAAAAATGCAAATCATCTACCCAAAAAATGCAAGTCATCAACCAAAAAAAATGCAAGTCATCTACCGAAAAAAGTGCAAGTCATCTACCCAAAAAAATGCAAGTCATCTGCATAAAAAATGCAAGTCATCTGCACAAAAAATGCAAGCCATCTACCCAAAAAAAGCAAGTCATCAACCCAAAAAAAATGCAAGTCATCTACCCAAAAAAATGCAAGTCACCTACCCAAAAACATGCAAATCATCTACCTAAAAAATGCATGTCATCTACAAAAAAAAATGCAAGTCATCTAAACAAAAAAAATGCAAGTCATCTACCCAAAAAATGCAAGTCATCTAAACAAAAAAAAATGCAAGTCATCTACCCAAAAAATGCAACTCATCTACCCAAGAAAATGTCAAGTCATCTACCGAAAAAAGTGCAAGTCATCTACCCAAAAAAATGCAAGTCATCTGCATAAAAAATGCAAGTCATCTGCACAAAAAATGCAAGCCATCTACCCAAAAAAAGCAAGTCATCAACCGAAAAAAAAATGCAAGTCATCTACCCAAAAAAATGCAAGTCATCTGCACAAAAAATGCAAGTCATCTACCCAAAAAAAATGCAAGTCATCTACCCAAAAAATGCAAGTCATTTACCCAAAAAAAATGCAAGTCATCTACCCAAAAAAACCAAGTCACCTACCCAAAAAAATGCAAGTCATCGACCCAAAAAAATGCAAGTCATCAACCCAAAAAAAAATGCAAGTCATCTACCCAAAAAAAATGCAAGTCATCTGCACAAAAAATGCATGTCATCTACCCAAAAAAATGCAAGTCATCTACCCAAAAAAATGCAAGTCATCTACCCAAAAAAATGCAAGTCATCTACCCATAAAATGCAAGTCATTTACCCAAAAAATGCAAGTCATCAACCCAAAAAAAATGCAAGTCATATACCGAAAAAAATGCAAGTCATCTACCCAAAAAAATGCAGGTCATCTGCACAAAAAATGCAAGTCATCTGCACAAAAAATGCCAGTCATCAACCAAAAAATGCCAGTCATCGACCAAAAAAATTCAAGTCATCGACCCAAAAAAATGCAAATCATCTACCCAAAAAAATGCAAGTCATCAACCAAAAAAAATGCAAGTCATCTACCGAAAAAAGTGCAAGTCATCTACCCAAAAAAATGCAAGTCATCTGCATAAAAAATGCAAGTCATCTACCCAAAAAAAGCAAGTCATCAACCCAAAAAAAATGCAAGTCATCTACCCAAAAAAATGCAAGTCACCTACCCAAAAACATGCAAATCATCTACCTAAAAAATGCATGTCATCTACAAAAAAATGCAAGTCATCTAAACAAAAAAAAAATGCAAGTCATCTACCCAAAAAATGCAAGTCATCTAAACAAAAAAAATGCAAGTCATCTACCCAAAAAATGCAACTCATCTACCCAAGAAAATGTCAAGTCATCTACCGAAAAAAGTGCAAGTCATCTACCCAAAAAAATGCAAGTCATCTGCATAAAAAATGCAAGTCATCTGCACAAAAAATGCAAGCCATCTACCCAAAAAAAGCAAGTCATCAACCGAAAAAAAAAATGCAAGTCATCTACCCAAAAAAATGCAAGTCATCTGCACAAAAAATGCAAGTCATCTACCCAAAAAAAATGCAAGTCATCTACCCAAAAAATGCAAGTCATTTACCCAAAAAAATGCAAGTCATCTACCCATAAAATGCAAGTCATTTACCCAAAAAATGCAAGTCATCAACCCAAAAAAAAATGCAAGTCATATACCGAAAAAAATGCAAGTCATCTACCCAAAAAAATGCAGGTCATCTACCCAAGAAAATGCAAGTCATCGACCAGAATAATCCAAGTCATCAACCAGAATAATTCAAGTCATCAACCAAGGCAATCCAAGTCATCTACCAAAGAAATGCAACTTGTGAAAAATACGACATTTTGTTGGATATATATTGTATAAATGCACATGAACTAAATGAGAATTATTAAAATTTTTACTTTTGAACTTAAAAACCCACAATTCCATTTTTCTAAATTAGCTTCTCCGCCTACATCTGCGGTCCCAAGTAACGTCTGACAGTAAGAAAACCTGTTTTGGAATCGTTGAGGTCATGGCTATGCAGTCGACTAGGTCCAATGCCCCACTAGGTCCATTTTTTCCGATTTTGCACGATTAAAATAGAGAATATTACTTATTTTTGCTTTATCGCCTATATCTGCAGTCCCAAGTAACGTCTGACAGTAAGAAAACCTGTTTTGGAATCATTGAGGTCATGGCTATGCAGCCGACTAGGTCCATTGCCCCACTTGGTCCATTTTTTCTGATTTTGCGCGATTACAATAGAGAATATTATTTATTGTTGCTTTATCGCCTATATCTGCGGTCCCAAGTAACGTCTGATAGTAAGGAAACCTGTTTTGGAATCCTTGAGGTCATGACTATGCAGCCGACTAGGTCCATTGCCCCACTTGGTCCATTTTTTTCCGATTCCGAACGAGAGATTTTTGAAAAACTTTTCATGACAAATTTTATTTACTCTCAGAGTTATTGCCAGAAGAAAGTCGCCGGAGAAATATTTTTCCATATTTTTATGGAGATGTCTGACATGAGGTTTGACTAACGACTTATTCGTGTTCCCTACATATAAAACAAAAACAGCTAATTCGGAACATAACACAAAATGTAAGAGGCTCGTTTAGTCAAACGTCGATGGAACGTATTGTGACATACGTTCGTTTTTAACATATGAAGGGCAATGCATATGCTTACCGAAATTACATTACGGTTAGGTAAGCGTTTTCATTTCTTTACGTGTTCTAAAAACAAATGTACATTCCACGGACGTTTGGCTAACCGGGGCTAAGCCTAAATCTATCTTTAGCATTCCGTTGAACATGTTGCTAACATGTTGCATTAATAGCTGAAAAGCGCAAGACATAAAATATGTAATAATGAAAAAGTACTGAAAGCGTAGCGGGGGTACTGCGGTATTTTTGAAATTAATAAGTACTGACAAAAGTACAAAAGTACTGAATTTTTCAACACTGCCCTGTGCTCTATTTTGAATTCATTTATTTTATCTCTCTGCTGACGGACGGCTTGTTTTAACATGTTTCTTCTTCTTTTTCTTCTTTTTGTCTTCTGTTGATGTTGTTGGCATTGTTGAATTATTAAAAGATGTACAACAACAACAACAACAGACAAAGAGAGACAAAAAGAAAAAAAGAAAACAACGAATGGAAGCCAAGCAAACAAACAAGGAATGCTGAAAACATTGAGCTTGAGAATGTAATAATCAGCGTTGCCACGACCAAAAAAATTTTATAACCAAAATTAAAATAAAAAATAACCAAATAAGGAGAAAAATAACCAAAATTTTTTTTTATATGCATGTATTTGTTTTTAACAAATTTAAGGCTTAAGCCTTAAAAAAGACACAAACAAAAAAGGGGGAGAGCGCAACTACATTTATGAAGCCCTAGCACCTCTCAACCAGCCCAAGCTACTAATGAATCTGTGGAGAGCCTTGATGTCGGCTCTCGACACAGAATTCAAGCTCTCAAAGAAGGCCCTGCCAAGGGTTCTCAACCTACCAAGGGCTGGGCAGTTACAGAGGAGGTGTTCGATAGTCCCTAACTCCGCTTCATCGCAACATGCCCTGCAATAGTCCGGCTGGTATCTGTTCCAGATCCCCGTCAGCGACCTAATCTCGCAGTGCCCCATGATAAAACCGACAATCAACCTTAAGCTGACCTTAACCAAGCCCAGCAGCCAATCTGTTCTCTTACTGTCCACAGCAGGCCATAGACATCTAGAGACAGAACAACCCGATCCGTTCCCCCAGCGCCTCTGCTCTTCTTCCCTGACCCATGCATTGATGAGGCCGTAGAGGTGGCAGACTGGGGGGTCAGGACCAACTATTAAATCGCCCCCTGAAAGTGAACCTAACCTAGCGAGGGCATCCGCCGTCTCATTGCCTAGTATTCCGCTATGACCCGGAACCCAGCATAGACGGATACGGTCTGGTCCAAAAGTCCTCAACGACTCTTTGCACTCGCGAACGAGCCGTGATTTGCACCAGACCGAAGCAATGGCCCTAAGGTCAGCCTGACTGTCAACGAAGATCATGTAAGATTCCGAATCCGAAGATGAGCCACCAGCTATGGCCTCAATAGCCTTCAGTATTGCGAAAATCTCCGCCTGAAAAACCCTGCAGTCATCATTCAACCTGAAGTGGAGTTCAAGACCGAGTTCCATACAGAAAACTGCAGCGCCTGTACATCCACCTAACTTAGACCCATCTGTGAAAATGGGTATACCACTCTGCCCCTGGAGTACCCCACCATTCCATTGTGCCCTATCCGGTATAAGTATCCTTAAACCAGGTAGGAACATAGCATTGCTGTATTAACGATAATAAAAAATAACCAAAATGAAGAAAAAATACACATCTACACATTAGAAAAAAAAAATAACCAAATTTGGTTAAAAATAACCAAAACGGCAACGCTGGTAATAACAAATCAAAGAGGCAGAGAGAGAGATAGAGAGAGCGACAGAGAATGAGAGTGTGAGTGACAGCGTTGCCATTTGCCAAGTTTTCCCTTTTTTTTCATTAAATTTGTTTTCTAACAAAACAAGTTTTTTCGACAAAATTAAATTTAAAATTTAAAACAGGACATATTTACATTTTTAAATAAAATATTGTGTATTTTATTAGTCCCGGACAAAAGACGCAAAAAAAACCAACAGAGGGCAACGGACTCTGGAATTTCCTTTAAAAATGTTCGTACTTTTGTAGAAAACGAGTTTTTTCTTTGTAAAAAAAAGTTTTTTTTCCCAGAAATAAAGTTTTTTCTTTTTTAAAATCTGGCAACGCTGGTGAGTGATTCAAAAAAGTGAAAATGAGGTTAATGTTTGTTGTTAATGTAACGACAACAACAACAATAACTGGCTGCCTGGTAAATATTGTATTAAAATGCTTGGTTTGATGCGGTTTGTCCTCTCATATACACGGTTGGTTAAATCTTGGCTGCATTACACTGGCCGGCTGTGTTTGCTTAATTGGGTTACGGCATTAAGGTGTTGAGTTTATACAACATAAATAAAGAAAATAGAGCAAGCGAGAAAGAGAGAGAGAGAGAAGTAAAGAGAGCAAGAGTAGAAGATTTTTGTGTGTGTGTTGTTTCATTTCCTTTTAAATAATAAAACAGTGCCTATTTAGTTCATTAAACCGTTAAGGCACAGCATGAAAAAAAAAACAGAAGAAGAGAGTGGAAAAAAACTAATGAGGCGCAGTTAAAACAGTCTCAGTCTCAGCCTCTAACATTAACACCAGCACTGTCACAAGCAGTGAGTGTGGCTTTGTTTACAATTTTATTAATCTCATCACATTCACAATTACATTCACATTCATTTCTTATTACTACAGGATCCCATTGTATGTATTATGTATTCCCTATAAATGCTGTGTGCAAAATGTACTTTTCACTGTGTTTAAAAGGGTAGCAGTGAAAGCATTGCCTAGTTTTAGGCTTATAAATACGTTCAATCAACCTGTAAATGAGTTTAATTGAGCATGAAGTGTGATCCAATTACTTTTTAATGGCTTGCAACTTACTTTGTCTTCATTTTTCTATCATTTTACTCTCTTCCCCCTTTTTTTGTTTTAAAGGTTTTTGCACCGTGTCAGTGATTGTAGAAGTAAACTGCAGTTAAAAAAAATTTTTTTTAAGCAAATCTTATAGTTTTCATGGTAAATTATGGTAAAAGGATTTTTTTGGTACCATTTTTTCAATCCATTTTCCCATTAATTACACTTTGTTGTTGTGTTTTTAGCACCTTTTTTTTGTATTTCGTTTTTTTTTCGCGAGTTTGAGCTTGGATTTGAACCCTGAAAATCATAATAAATTATTAAGAGCCAGGCGGCTGTCAGAGCACCGGATTCTATAGTAACGAACTTCAGCACACTTTATAGCTCAAGCAGTTCTCTTAATAATATACCGGGTGCCGATGAGTTTTCTACTTTGGGAAATCCTGTAAGGAGCTGCGAGTTTCTAAATATCAATGCAATTATGGATTCAACCAACGTCATTTGGGTGGCTTCGAATAGGAGCAGAATAATACAGCAAATTTGCTGAATAGAGGTCGCACGAGAAGTCTGCTGAAAGGCCAGAGTAGTACGTTGTTGGAACCATTACAAGGCATGGCATTCTGAATACTTATGAGAGACGCATTGGTCTTAGCCACAAGGGCAATGATCTGTTTAAGAGCTGTCAAGGTAAGGAACGGGAGGAAATTGTTCTTTACTAGCACTATGTTGGTGGAGAAAAAGTCATTTTGGTTTCTGACTACAGAGGCGATTTGAATGATCAGCCAGTAATGGCCAATAGCAGTCTTAACTGCCTCATCAGAAGTTCCAGATAGATTCGTTACTAGAAGGACAATGGGTCTTATGTGGCCTTAGTGTGTCTACTCCAACTTCTTTCTACTTATCCACCAAACTAGACGGCAAACGAATGATATTGTCAGAGTTGGAGTCCTCACAATGGGCCTTGTCAGGGCTTAATGTATCCTTCCCAACTTATTTGTTTGGATGGCCATCTAGATACACGGTAAACAAATGATATTGATACAGTTGGAATCCGTTGAAATAGTAGAGTCTGAGATAAACAGATGCGGACATATTTGCAGAGACGAAAAGGCTTTAAATCAAAACAGAGGGAGAGCTTCAGCAAATTTGTTGAGATCCTATAAGTTTTAGAGTCGAGTTTTATCGGTCACTGCAGTCTAATAGGTAGTGTGTTGGCTTATTAGACGAGAACCGTCGCCGTGGTCTGGTAGGTGGTGTGTTGGCTTATTGGACTGAAGGCCCGAGTTCGAATCCCAGGTCAGACATCTCAAACAAAAAGAAATTTGGAAAAAAAATATTTCTTCGGTGACTTCGTCTCAACAGTCTCTCCGGCAAAATAAATCGAATTTCCAGAATCTCAAAAATTTGTCATTTGGAGTTGATTTTAAACAGTAGGCTCTGTCACTCATAGGTAAAGTTAACACCACACAATATGGGTGGTGTGAGAAGCTAGGTTGTAGTCCTGACCAAAGGGTTGTACCGCCTAATTAAGTTAAGTAAGTGAGGACATAATTGTAGGGGAGTGATGATCGATATTTTCTATAGAAAAAATTATTTCCATAAAAAATTTCTTCCAACACCGTACTCTCTCTGGTTTATCGTTTTTTTTTTTTCGTGATGTGTGTGAATATAAATTCGAATTTCATAATCCAAGACGCAATCCATAAATTTTAGCAGCGCCACATTTGGCGTTAACAGAGCAAAATTTTCTATTAACAGAACAAAATTTGCCCATAACCGAGCACTGTTAGTTTTTTAACAGTATCCATCTGAATGAGCCCACTTGTTTAGGAGCTAATTTTAGGACAAATACTAGGTCTATGGGTATCATATCATACTCAAAGGAAAGTTCCAAGGCCTCTTAATATAATCAGCAAAATACTCCCATATAAAGTGATACGGTATTGTGAAAATTGGCTTTGAAACTATAAATTTTTTTCTTGAAAGTTCTCTAGAAGATCAGTGGCCATTTTGGAACAATAGTCTGCAATAATTGCAAAGTAGAACTGTTTAACAGTTAAGAGTGCTCTGTTAATAGCACATTTTGCCCTGTTAACCCTTTGACGACCATAGGCAAGTATGCTTACCCGGGTGTTTTTGGCTTATATATTTGTCCAGGTTACAGATAGAGCATATATGTCTGAGAATGTTTTATAGAAGAAGATTGTGGCAACAAAAATGTAGTTGAGTGCAAAACACTATCTAATAATTTAATTTAGAATTGCCATTAAATTGTCAAAAATTAAGGAAATTACAGCCAATCTTCACTTTTGCGACAACAGTAAGGAGGCTGATGTTAGTGACCGTGGCTACAAAATCCGTCCAATTATAGAAGAGCACATTAACAAGGCTATGCCTGACGCATATACATTTTCCAAAAAACTCTCAATTGATGAACATATGGTAAAGTTTAAAGGACATAATGCCATGAAACAGTATGTGAAGGACAAACCTATTTCATGGGGATTCAAACTATGGTGTTTATGTGAGTCAGGAAAAAACCATTTGTTAAACACGGTCTTGGCGAAGCTGTCGTTCTGCAGTTATGTAAGCCACTGGCAAAAAAAAGGGGTTGAAGTTTACTTTGATAATTTCTTTACAAGTCTAAACTTAATGCACATTCTCCAGCAAAATGAAATAATGGCATATGGAACTATTCGATGTAGTAGAAAGCACATACCGAAGAATTTTCCGGCGGATAAAGAAATGAAAAGAGGGGACATAATTTACTTCATGTCAGAAAGCATTTCCGCCGTCAAATGGATGGACAATCGTGGTGTCTACCTCGCCACAAAGTTTATTGACCCAACAGAGGTAATCAAGATCAAGCTAATAAAATAGATATTGTTTGCCCTCTGATTATACAGCACTACAACAGAGGAATGGGAGGCGTTGATCTAATGGACCAAAAGAAAGTTTATTATGAGTACGATCGCAGAAGTAAGCGGCGTTTTTATTTACGATTGTTCTTCGACCTATTTGTGCTATGTGTTCATAATATAATATATAAGAAACTCATGTTGGCTAACAGTTCCTCAATCAATGTGACTTCAATTGAATTTCGAGCAGCTTTAGCCAAAAAAAAACTGATAAGTTGCTTCAATTCAAGAAAACGCGCCTTTTCAGCGTCAACCAAATTTAGAACTCATTTTATAAGTAAGCCCAAATCTCTTCATAAAATGGAAAAGAGTGAATGTTGGAAACGCTGCTTTCATTGTGCTTCCTATAAAAAATATAGTCGCACAAATGTTTTTTGTGTTCAATGTAATGTGTTTCTAAAAATTAATAATTTGGGATAAAAAGATTGCTTTCAACCCATAGACAACTATGTATATTTGCCAAGCGAAATGGGGGACTTAGAGGATATCCAGGAGGGCAATTTTTTTTTCGTCACTACTATTAGGCCACAGATTATTAAAATTTGAAGTCGCCGTGGTCTAGTAGGTACTGTGTTGGCTTATTAGACTGAAGGCCCGAGTTCGAATCCCAGGTCAGACATCAAAACGAAAATATTTCTTCGGCGACTTCCTCTCAGCAGATTTCTGGCAAAAACTCTGAGAGTAAATAAAATTGCCATGAAAAGCTTCTCAATAAAATTTGTCGTTCGGAGTCGACTTTAAACCGTAGGTCCCGCCACTCATGTATAAAATTAACACACACAACATGAGTAGTGTGAGAAGCTAGGACTGAAGGGTGCGGGCTTCTTGGGGACGATTGCTGTAGTCTGTCTAATGGTGAAGGTATAGCACTGGCCATTTTATAGTCACCTAGCAGCAACTCGTTTCCTTGCCTTTCGCATCTTGAGATGTCCACAAACACTACTCCCTCTCTTCCACCTTCCTATAACCCATTTTCCTAAAAACCTGCACAATGCACTGCATGAGTAGGGGCCATCCCCTGAGTGCTGGTTAAAAAAAAAAAAAAATAAATAAAAAAAAGGTTTAATAGCTTCAGTCGAAAATGTATGGTCGTCAAAGGGTTAAAGGTGAAAAGTGGCGCTGCTAAAAGTTTGGGTTTGCGTCTTTGGTTTTTAAATTCGAATTTCCTTTACACACATATATTTTCGTGCTCCCTTTTTCCTAGCCTCTCACTCATATTTCGTTTCTTCTCTTTATTTAAAGAGTATTTTTTAATGATCTTTAGTAAACTTTTCTTTCATTATTTTCCCATTTTTATTTTGTTGTTGTTGTTGTTGTTGTTGCATTGAACAGATTGAGGTTAAATCCACCCCCACCTAACTTTTTTTCATTGCAAGGTTTTTTTTTATTTTTTGTGGGTCAATTTATCATTTTTCTTGTGGCAAAAACCATGCCATTATTTTGTAATATTTACTCTCGCTCAACACAGTTGTAAAATGAAGATTTTCTTTTTAATTAAAAACGTATTTTTTTTTTTTTGTTTTGTTCCTGGTTTCAATGAGTTTCACTTTTTGTTTAATTCTTCATCATTTTCTGTCTTTCATTACAGCAGCAGCATCAGAAAAGGAGAAAAAACATACTTTTTGGCGTTGAAGCGTAATTAATTAATCAAGAAAAGGTAAGTTTTTGTTTTCTTAGCTTACTTTTTAATACTTTCATTTGGTTTTAAAAGAAAAATCAACAATAAAGAGTGGCAGAAAGGAGAGAAATGAATTTTGTTTTAAGTTTAAAGCGCAGGGATTGCATACGAACAGGATTTTTAAGCAATTTTTTTAAAGAAAATTTAAATTTTTGTTTCCTCTATTTATTGTGGGTTTTTTTTTATTGTTTTATTTTATTTCCTTTTTTCTTTTTTTTTTTTTAATCTAAAAATAGCTTCTTTGACGTCAACACAGTTCAATAAACTTTTATTTGCAAGAAAAGCGTAAAGCGTTTCAATATTGCAGATTTATTTTGCTGCTACTGCTCGCCTGGCTTGCCTGTTGTGTTGCTTTTTTTTATGGAAATGAAATTTAATAGCTTTGCTTGCCACAACACGAAATGAATCCATTTGGGAAATAAGCGTCCCATAAAACATGTTTTGATTTTTTGGTTTTTCAACACACAACACAAGGTTTTTGCTCTTTGTTTAAGAAAATCAAAGGTTTCCCGAGAAATTTAATTTTAAATTTAATAGAAACCCAAACCCATACATAAGGTCAGGTTAGGTTAGGGGTCGGACCAGCCTAAAGGATGGGGTTCCATTTAGCCCCGAATTGAGGCCCATCGTGATAGCACAATCAACTCTATCTAGACCAGAGATCAGCAATGAATCGTATTTTCGCTACTCATAAGTACTCATGAAATTTTGAGTATGAGTGAGTCAAGAGTATTGATATTCAACTACTCTGATTCATTCGTACTCGCTACAACATTGATTTATAAGTATAGGTTGCAATGAGTATGAGTACAACGTTGACATCAAACTCACAACATTCGATTCCTTGTTTGATTCATACGCCTACTCATTCAGATTCATAAATTTAGAAAAATACTTATAATACTTACGAATGATTTGAGTCACTCGAATCATTCATCCAAATTTACAGTGGTAGTTATTGTTGCATTTACAAAAGAAGAGAAAAGAAAAGACAAAGACAGCAAGCAAAGCACACACACAACCTTCTAGCGAGTATTGTGGTGTTCGTACTCGAATCATACTTATTTTGTGCTTCGCATATATGTTGAATCATGGAGAGTCGAAATCAACAACATCGTGCGTATTGTTAAGTATGAGTACGATGAGTATTTCTAACTTTGAATATGAGTAGTATGAGTATGATATTAAAATAAGTATGAATGCGTATAAGTAGCTGAAATTATAAGTATGACTCGAATCTACTCATCGTTTTGAATACTCGTTGCTGATCTCTGATCTGGACATTAAACATTCTCTAGAGGTTATCAAACTGAATCCAAAAAATAAATCTTGCTATTGCAACAATTTTAATGTTAGAGAGCTCGATCAAGGATGACTGATATGCAGAGGTTAAAAACCTTCGAGCACAGCACTAACACATAGGGTTGCCAGCCTGGCTGTGGTACACCTCTCCGCACCGAGCTTCTATTATTCAAGTATGTACGTAATAGTTTTACTGCTGATGTTGAAAATTTAAAGGTAGTTTTCAACTTGTGACAAAGAATGACATGATCAACAGTATCGAAAGCTTTCGAGTGATCCAGAAGTACCAGAAAAGACACCATGTTTTGATCCATTTTTGACCTCAACTCCTCTACAACATCCACCAAAGCCGTAACGCAGCTGTGTTTAGGTCTGAAACCAGATTGTCTGCTAGTTAGTAGTGAGTTATCACATGGACTATACGTTCAAAAATCTTGGACAAGTATGGAAGTATCGCAATTGGTCTGTAACTTTTGTCAGGTTGTGATATGGGGATAATCTTCGCATGCTTCCACATTGAAGGAAATTTTGATGTCGTCAAAATAGTGTTAAATATATGTAATATATGTATTATAATGTAGTCAAGGATGATCTTTAGAAATTTTGGATGCATTTCATCATAGCCAGCTGCATTGGATCTGATGCTCTGAAATGATTCACGCAATTCCAAAAGGGTGATGTTCGAAAATTCAAATCCCATTGTCATTGAGATCAGAAACAATACCTTGATCCGTAGAGTTGTAGTAATCAATATTAGCCTCAGGCATAGGGATACTAGAGAAATCAACGTTCAATTGGTTCACATCTACATCAGGGTTAGTCATATTATCCTTGTCCAAAACACCCATATTCCTAATTTCTCTCCATTTCCCCTGCGATGATAAGGCGGTTGAAAATTTTTCCTCATAGAATTTGCACTTGTCGGCTCTTATCTCATAATTAACCCTACGTCTGCAGTTCTTAAAAATCTCCTCAAGTTCCGGTGTCCTATACCTCTTCCAGCGTCCGTATGCCTCGTTTCTATCATTGATCAAATTTTCAATATCCCTTGAAGACCATGGCTTTACTCTACCACCTACATTCCTAGTTTTCACCATAACATACTCGTCATACAAATTCTGAATATTACTCTGTAAAAAATCTACCTGTTCATCAACGGTTGGCATGCCAAAAACCAGGTCGCAAGGTATATGAACCAGTTCATTCTCAAGAGATAGAAGATCAATGTTCCTAAAATAGCGAAATGTTATCTTCTTCTCCTTTGTAGACGTCCTAAAGTCGTAAGACATAAAAATTAGATCATGCCTAGAGAAAACTGATGCAGATAATTGATCGTATAACAGCACACGGGAACGATTGTCAATAAAGAAAAGGTCAAGTAGCGTTGCGGAAGAAGATGTAAAATGTGTAGGCATGAGCTCGTTAACAAGTCCCAACCCTATAGCTTCCATGTCCAGCATTAATCCCTTGTCCATTAATATATTAGAATTGAAGCTTTTTAGGCCGATGATTAACAACTTATTGTCCCCTGAATTAGATAATTTGGACACAAACGGTATATATTTTCAACAGGATCATGCTACGTGCCACATAGCTCACGCTACATTGGATATTCTACGCTGGCTTTTTGTGCACATGGTTATCTCACGTAGAGTTGATGTGAACTGATCACCGGGGTCATAAGATTTGGCTTCGTTAGAGTTTTTCTTATGGGGTCACCGGTATAATCGATTAAGCCACAAACCACAAAGGTCCACAAAGCCAACATAACCCATGTCATCAGTTAAATTAAACATGATTTAGCCGGTCAGGGTCATGGTAGACTTAATTTAATTTTTATTTCATATCTTTTTGGCTAGTAAAACTAAAATTTTCTTTGAAATATTCTTTCGAAAATTATTTATCTGTGTGTGTTTATTTTAGTTATCGACTAGCTTGACATTGTAATTAAGCGGTAATTAATTTTCTTTAACGTTTCATTTACTTGCAACCAAAACTGTTGCTCTTACTAAATATTATAGCTAGCTACCGCTACATTGCCCAGGGGGAGATTTAGCGAACAGCAGCAACAGCTAACTTTCGCACGCAATGTCATTAACACGTTGCTTTAGCTTCATAATTCATTTAACGTGTCAGGAAGCGAAACGCGTTATGATAGCGTGAGATTAGAAATTATATTCTTTAATTGCTTTAAATTAAGTCAACAACTTGAACGAAAAAAAAAAATAGAAGGAGGAATTATTTTCGTGGATATTTTTAATGAAAATGATTTATTTTCAATAAACTTGGCAACCAAGCTTTAAAGGCAATTCAACAGTTATTTGTCATGGTCAAGAGTAATAAAAAAAAAAAAAAAAAAACAACGAAAACAAATAAAGGAAACGTTTTTAAATAAAGAAACAAAGAAAGCAGCAATAATAAACCACCATTATAATGCTTACACAACCACAAAAGAGTGTTTAATAACCCTTTGGTTGTTGTTTTTTTTTTGTGCATGCATGCATAAATACCGTAAAGGATAGTTGATATGGAGGCATGCATTAAAGCATACTCTTCAACAAGATTTTAAGCTGCTTTTACTGTACACTATATTAAACACAGAAAGAGAGAGAGAGAGAGAGAGAAAGAGTAATGGATGGGTTTTTGTTTTTCTTCTTTCCTATATGCGAACCTTTAAAACCAGTTTAAGTGCATAAATAAAGTGACAGCAAAGAGTGAGGTGTGAGTGCAAGAGTATGTATGTGTCGCTTTATTTGATTCTTTGTTTTGCGGTTTATGGAGAGCATTAAAAATGAACGGTCAATTTGTTTGATTTTTGTTTTTAATAGTAAAAAACCAACCAACCAACCAACCAACAACAATAAACACTCTCACTCAATCATTTACTTTTCTACACAGACTTACATACATACACAGATACAATATATTTGTTGTGTGTTTTTTCTATTGTTTTATGTTTAAGCGTCTTGCAAAGTAAAGCAAACAGAAATTTAAAATTTAATTTCTCTTGTAATTAATAGACGAGTATGAGGGTGAGAGTAAGAGTAAGAGAGAGGAAGTGTGGCAGAGTGGGGACAAAAAAGCTTTTAAATAATAAAATATTTAATAAAAGGGATTTTCTTAATGGAAATTTAATAAAGTAAAGAGAGCAAATAAGAATAGAACAGAGAGTAATTTGTAATTTAATACACTTTTAATACTCTCTTTATTGATTATTTTACCAAGTCAATGTCTCTGTGTGTATGTGTTTTATTGCCATACTTGGCGTATGAATAATTTTTTAAAAAACAAAAATTTTATAGCGAAAATATCAAACATACGTAAAGGGGTACACAGGTACAACAAAATGTTATGTTTTTAACACTAAATTTTCTAATATTCTGTTTTAAATTTAAAATAAAAAATAATAATAATAGTAAATAAAACCATACAAAAAAATAAAAGAATAAAAATAAAAAAATAAAATTAAAAAAATAAAAATTAAAAAAAAAATAATAAAAAATAAAAATTTGAAAATAATATAATTTGAAAATTAAAAATGAGAAAAAATATAACAAAACAAAATAATTTATACAAAATTAAAATTAAAGCAAAAAATAACTTTTTAGATTTTTTATTGTAAATTAGAGAAAAAAAAAACAAATTAAAAAAAATATGAAATAAAAATATATGAAAAAATAAAATAAAATAATTAAATATAATAAGTAATATAATAAATACATATATAGTGAATAAGTACAGTGGTGGCCATATAATTAGAAACGACTTAGTAACATGTATGTTTGTTAATTTATTTTCAAAACTTTGTTACCCATTTTAAAACCAATAGTTAAAAGACAATACAACATGTTAGTTTTAAGTTTAAAATAAAAAAAATTCAAAGCATCAATATCATTTTTAAAAAAATTAGCTAAAAACAAAAAATACCAATTTCAGGTTGGTCATATAATTAGAAACAAAAAATATTCTTACAAACAGCTTAAAAATATCTTAATAAATTCACATTTAATGGGCATATTCTTTAATAATGTGTCGGATAGCCCTTGTTTTGAAGAACATCTGCAAGTCTTTTCGGCAAAATTTGCATCAAACGTTGGCTTGTTTGTACTGATAAGTTTTGCCAGCTTTGTTGCACCAGCTGAAACAATTCATCGCAATTTCGAGGGTTTTTGTCCTTAAGATCTCATCTCATCTCACAATAATTGCTTGAAACCCCTGCCAGGAAGCCTAGAGCCAGAAAAACCATTCCAGCAGTAGACAGAATTATTTGTAGGGCCAGTAAGAGAAACCTTTTCCTGTCTTCTCGTGGAATAAAGGCTGAAATTGGGCAAAATATAACGTCAGAAATATCCACACGGACAATAAGAAGGCGTTTACAGGAGTCGGGACTTCATAAGTGCATTGCGCAAAAAAACCAGCATGTCTTAAAAAAAATATTAAAAAACGTTTACAGTTTGCAACGGAAATGCTTAAAAAAGACCCGCGTTTCTGGAACAGAGTTCTCTGGAGTGACGAATCCAAGTTTAATTTGTTCCAATCTGATGGAAAAACTTATGTAAGACCTCCTCCAAACAACGCCCTTGATCCCAGGTACACAGTGAAAACTGAAAAACACGGTGGCGGCTCTATTATGGTCTGGGGTGCTTTTCCTTGGCGTGGTGTGGGTCCAATTGTAAGAATTGAAGGAATAATGAACCAATATCAATATAAAAGCATTTTGGAAAATGTAATGTAACCGTATTCCTTTGAGAGTATGCCCGCCAATTACATTTTTTAGCATGACAGTGACCCAAAGCACATTTCAAGGTTAGTGAAGTGTTGGCTTTCGGGTCAAAATATTCATGTTCTGGACTGGCCACCCCAAAGTCCTGGTCTCAACCCAAATTGCAAATTTATGGGCAATTGCTAAAAGAGATCTTAAGGACAAAAACCCTCGAAATTACGATGAATTGTTTCAGCTGATGCAACAAAGCTGGCAAAACATATCAGTACAAACAGGCCAACGTTTGATGCAAAGTTTACCGAAAAGACTTGCAGATGTTGCTCAAAATAAGGGCTATCCGACACATTATTAAAGAATATGCCCATTAAATGTGAATTTATTAAGATATTTTTAAGCTGTTTGTAAGAATATTTTTTGTTTTTAGCTAATTTTTTTAAAAATGATATTGATGCTTTGAATTTTTTTTATTTTAAATTTAAAGCTAACATGTTGTATTGTCTTTTAACTATTGGTTTTAAAATGGGTAACAAAGTTTTGAAAATAAATTAACAAACATACATGTTACTAAGTCGTTTCTAATTATATGGCCACCACTGTATATAAAAATTAAATAAATAAAAAAAAAAAATTACACAATAAAAATTAAATAATTAAAATAAAAAGAAATAAAAAATAAATAAAAATTAAGAAAAAAATAATAATTAAAAAACTATATAAAGAGAAATAAAATAATACAAAACATAATAATAAAATTTCAAAAAATAATTAAAAAATAAAACCAATAAATAAAACAAAAAAAAAAAAATAAAAATATGTGAAAAACTAAAATAAAATAATTAAATATAATTAATAATATAATAAATATATACTAAATTAATATATATTTTATAAATGAATAAATATATAAAAAATAATAACAATAAAAAATAAATAATTAAATTAAAAAGAAATAAAAGAACAGTAAATAATAAATCAAAAATAAAAATTAAAAAGATATATAAAAAATAAATAAAACAAAATAAATTTAAAAATAAAAAGAAATAAAATTTAAAAAATAAATAAAAAATAAAACAATAAACAAAAAATTTAAAAATATAAAAAAAAATTAAAAATATAAAAAAAAAAAATAAAAAAAGCTCAAAAAAATAAATGAAATTTAAAAAAATTAATAAAAACAAGAAAATAAAATAAAAAAATATGAAAAATAAAAAGTATAAAAAATAAAACAATATAAATGAAATATAAAATTAAAAAAGAAATAAAACAAAATAAAATCTCTTGACGGCCACCCATTATTTTTATCTTTCCAGTTTCATTCATGCATTTGCCACGCTTTTTACAATATTCCTAGAAATGAAGCAGGCGTATGTGTGAGTGTGTGTTAATGTTTCAAATCATCATCACAGCTGGTCACAACGACAGCAGCAATGTTGCCAAATGGCTTGTGAATGTTTCTTTTTACAACTTCATAATGATCATGTCGTAACTGTTGTGTTGTCATTGTCATTGCGTGCCTCTTTTTCTTTTTTCTTATTGTCATTGTATGTATTTCTTATTGTGGTGGTGGTTGAGACGGACATAAAACGAAATGAGAGAATAAATGAAAATACACAACAGAATAGACAAATTAAGCAAAAAAATAAATAAAAAAAACCGATGCGTGATTGTTGATTTTATCTTTTGTATTCTGCTGCTCGTCTCTTCATTCATTCAGCCATAATAACAACAGTTTTGAAATGCCCGCAGCAGTACGATTTTCTTAAAAATTAAAAGGAAAAAAAAAAAAAAAAGAAGAAGAAATTTTACACTGTCATAATCACAAAATTAAGGCACAACTGCAGCTGAGGTCGTTTTCATTTAATTTATGGATTTATGGCAGATGATTATGAAATAAACTGTAGGTCAAGAGGTCACTTAAGAAAGTTTCTCTAGAAAAATTCTACAAAAATTTTTTTTTATTTATAATTTTTAAAATATAATTTTTCTAGTTTCCGTTCTTTTTTTTTCATTTACAGTGTTTATTTATATTTGTTTATTTGAATTGCTATGTATCATCCTCCTCAGACATCTTTTTCCTGATCAGCCTCCTCTAGAAGCTCAGACTTCCTTAACAACATGCCAAAGACAGATGCCATATCCAGTTAAGGTGGCCAATGTCACCGGATTCCATTGTCTTTTTGAGCATCTTTAAGATAATTTAAGATGATGTGCCCAAACCCAAAGGCCATCACACCATTGGAATACGCCAGGTGCTCTAGGTATTTCTGATTAACTAAAGGGTCCGCCAAATAACTTTTTATTTTTTTGAAAATGCTTTAAAAAAAACTACTGAATATTTTCTCAAATTTCTTTTTTTATTTGAAAGTACAATCCCTCCGGTTAATAATGGAAAATAAATGATTATGCGTTTTCGGCTCCCACTATTAGAATAAAACTAAGGTTATACCGGGTAACCAACATTACCAGTCGATACCCGCGTGGGGGGTTAGGTAGATGATTTTTGTTATGCTCGAATACTTGTATACTATTTCCACGACGGCAGTATATTCCGTAAATAATATTTCTTACAATCGTTTCAATATGGTGTGCCTACTACATGGAAGACCTAGAACTGTCATGCATGGATATTGGCAGTCTGCGTCGCTTCATCGGAAGCCCCGAGTGGTTCCTGGAATAGGGGGGAAGATGAAACTGTGGTGTCACAATGGGCCCTGTATGCGGCCTAAGTGTGTCCGCTCATGACTCCATCGGGTGGACAGCCACTTCTGCCTACCTTCAATATGGTGTGTTTTCCGTTGGATTTATTTTGTTTTTTTGTTTTTATTTTATTTTTTCTTTATTAATTCGTTAGAATTTGAATTCGTCTGATAAAAATTTAATATTTAAAGCATCTTTACGCATTTAATCTGTCTTCAGCTATAATCTCTGCTGGTATCAATATCCCCTATAATTGTCAACACTAATCCCATGGCATTACATTTGTGTAATCGTGTTCTCCAATTTCATTAACCTCATATTTTACTCATGTACAAACACTCCCTCTCTCTATCTCTCTCTCAATGTTCTTCTTGCTCTTAACATTGAATATGAAATATTAAGAAAATAAAAACATCCTCATTATGTTTATTTCTAAACACACACACACACACATACAAATGCTTTTTTTTTTTAACTCATATGGACGGAATTTAATTGTGCGCCAATTAATAAGAAATGAAACAAAAATAAACAACAACGACAACAATTTAAAGAAATGATTAACCTTCTGTTTCAGGAAAACGCATGATTTTAAATGTTCAGTCTCAGGCTGAATGTATGAAAAAACACTCAATTACTCATACAAATAAAATGTTTGCCTTACAGAGACAGGAGGTAACTGTTTTTAAACGAAAAACATAAAAAACGAAACGGACGTTCGTTCGAACGAACATACGAACGAATAGCTTAAGATAACAATAACAAACAACCTACAATTTTAATAACATCACAAATAAGCACAGAAAAAAAAACAACAGAAATGTAACAATAATGGAAACATGTTATAAATATGGCCGTACAGCCAGACATGTGCGTGTGTGTGTATGTATGCGTGTGTTTTTTTGAGGGTGCATGTAAACAAAACGAAGACCTTGGGGCAATACAAATACAATGATAAACAACATCATTGACTTTACATTTGAATTTGGGATTAATTAAGTAGCAAAAATGAGCACAAAATAACTGACTGACTGTGCTGCAAGGAGAGTGCGAGAGAGAGTAAGAAATCTCTCCATTGCCATTAAATTTGTCTGTTTTTTTTTTTTTTATTTTAATAAAAAATATGCTTTAAATTACGAATTTTTATTTTATTTTTCTTCCACCTTATCATTGTAGGGCCTACATATTTATTTGCACATAATTTTTCTGTTCATACCACATTATCTCTTAATGGCTTATAAGTTTATTTATTTTTGTTTTTTTTTTTTTTTATTCGTGAACGGCAAACACATTATTATTGAATTTAACATGCTTGCCACCATCCAAAAATTCGATTATTTTCTGTTTTTGTAATATTTTATATTTACAGTTATTAACTGTTGTTTTTTTGGTTTTTTAGGTAATTTATTTTATCAAAAACAAACACACCAAAAACACCCCAAATATGTTCAATGTACTCGACAGATTAGATTAAAATAAAGAAGAAAAAGAAGAAGAAGCAAAACAGCAACATATTAAATAATCACTTTAATCAACAAATGTTATCGGGGAAGGGGGAGACAAATCACTTGAAATTGTATGGTACAGAGCTTAAAAATTTCTAAACAAACATATTGGGGGAAACTTAATTAAATCAATGTTTGTTTTTAGGATTAAATGTTGTAAAAAGAATGTAAAATATTCACAATGAAAGTAGGCAATTTAAAAGGAAGGGGGGGGGGCGTATAAGATGAAATTCCTCTTTAATTTTTTATTTTATTAAAATTCTATGCAAACAGTTGAAAATTTTCAAAGCACATACGTTTGCATACATTTTAACAGGCGACATTTTTTTATCTTATATGAAATTTAATTGTGTTTTAAATGCTTCCTGTTGAATTTTTTTGTTATCGAAATTTTCTATCAACAACTTTTTGAGTTATTAAAATTTTGTATTTCACTGTAATTTTTCACTGTTATCGAATTTCTTCTATTGAAATGTTGTCAAAATTTTCGATCCATATACAATTTAATTTTGTTTGCAATGTTTTCTATTGAATTTCTATTTTGTTATCGAAATTTTCTATTGACAATTTCTGTGTTATCGAAATATTATATTGAAAATTTTCTGCGCTACGAAATTTTTTATTAAAACTTCTCTGTGTTTTTGGAATTTTTCATCTACAGAAAATTTGATTGTGTTGCCAATATTTTCTATACAAAATTTCGATAACAGAAAAAAATTTTTCCATATAAAATTTTCCAAAAACAGAAAATCTTTTTCTATAGAAAATTCTTTTTCTGTTATCCTAATTTTTTATAGAAAAATTTTTGTTCGTTAGAAAATTTTTTGTGTTATCGAATTTATCTATAGAAAATTTTTTGTGTTATCGAATTTATCTATAGAAAATTTTTGCTGTTATCGAAATTCTCTAAGTGAAATTTTTTTTGTTATCGAATTTACATATCAATAGAAAACTTTTGCTGTTATCGAAATTTTCTATAGAAAATTGTTTCTGTTATCGAAATTTTCTATAGAAAATTGTTGGTGTTATCGAAATTTTCTATAGAATGTTTTTCTATTATCGAAATTGTAAGATTTTTGTGTTATCGAAATTTTCTATAGAACATTTTTTGCGTTATCGAAAGCTTTCTATAGACAACTTTTTGTGTTATCGAAATTTTTAATAGGAAATTATTTGTGTTATCGAAATTTTCTATAGAAAGTTTTTTTGCGTTATCGAAATTTTCTATAGAAAACTTTTTGCGTTATCGAAATTTTCTATAGAAAACTTTTTGTGTTATCGAAATTTTTAATAGAAAATTATTTGTGTTATCGAAATTTTCTATAGAAAGTTTTTTGTGTTTTCGGTATTTTCTACAGAAAGTTTTTTGTGCTATCGAAATTTTCAATAGAAAAGTATTTGTGTTATCGAAATTTTCTATGAAAGCTTTTTGTGTTATCGATATTTTCTATAGCAAGTTTTTTGTGTTATCGAAATTTTCAATAGAAAATTATTTGTATTATCGAAATTTTCTATGAAAGCTTTTTGTGTTATCGATATTTTCTATAGCAAGTTTTTTGTGTTATCGAAATTTTCAATAGGAAACTTTTTGTGTTATCGAAATTTTTAATAGACAATTATTTGTGTTATCCAAATTTTCTATAGAAAGTTTTTTGTGTTTTCGGTATTTTCTACAGAAAGTTTTTGGTGTTATCGATATTTTCTATAGAAATTATTTGTGTTATCGAAATTTTCAATAGAAAATTATTTGTGTTATCGAAATTTTCTATGAAAGTTTTTTGTGTTATCGATATTTTCTGTAGCAAGTTTTTTGTGCTATCGAAATTTTTAATAGCAAATTATTTGTGTTATCGAAATTTTCAATAGAAAATTATTGGTTTATCGAAATTTTCTATGAAATCTTTTTGTGTTATCGATATTTTCTGTAGCCAGTTTTTTGTGCTATCGAAATTTTTAATAGAAAATTATTTGTGTTATCGAAATTATCTATGAAAGTTTTTTGTGTTATCGATATTTTCTATAGCAAGTTTTTTGTGCTATCAAAATTTTCAATAGAAAATTATTTGTGTTATCGGAATTTTCTATGAAAGCTTTTTGTGTTATCGATATTTTCTATAGCAGGTTTTTTGTGTTATCGAAATTTTCAATAGAAAATTATTTGTGTTATACAAAATAGAAAATGTTTGTTTTAGTATTATCTCATGTTGTATTTACATTTTGATGAAACTCTGTGATTAAATGCGATTAAAATTCTTTTTACGCACTGGCATTTAAAACAATTCCTCTGTTATTGTTGAGTTCCCAACCCTGCTGTAAATATACATACATACACATGCACGTGGCTGCTGTTTTCTATATTAAACATGCGTATGAGTATATGTATATATGTATGTATGTATGCATGTCTAACTTTTTCACTTTATAATATCGATTAAAACTGGAAAAAAATTTTGCATTTGGCATATTGCGTCAATGATGCCTACGGGAGTAAAGCATTATTAAGTAAAAACAAATAACAACAACGACAGTTGAACAGAAAAAGTAAGAACAACAAAACAAAAACCTACTAACAGAATACATATACATATGTATGTAATTCTTATAACACACACACATACATACATACATACACACAGCATTAAGTCATAAACTTAGAAAAGCCCGTGTTAATGAAATTTAATGTTTATTTAAATACTCAGTGAAAACATAATAAGCACACCACCGTTGCCTACTTTAGTTAATGCATAGACAACAATAAATTTGTGTCCTTTTTGTTATGCTGTGTGCTGTAGGTGAGAGTAATAAATACGAACATTAAATAATTGTTGTTGTTGGTGTTTTGAATAATGCTCTGCTCTTACAATAACAACAATTATAATAAACAGAGCAGAACTTTTGTTTGTAATTATAAAATGCAGACGAGTAATGGCCAAAACATAACTTGGAGAGAAGGAAAATGAGAGAGTGAGAGAAAGAATTGTAATAATATTGTTGACAAATTTTCTATCGAAAAGTGTGAAAACAAACAAACATGTTTTCGTAGAGGAAAAGAATAAAAGTGAAAGAGGTTTTATTCGGGGTTGGGATACAAAATTAAAATTCTTTTATTTTCGATTTTTTTTTTATCGATGACTTGCATTTTTGGCTTCGATGACTAGCATTTTTTGCTTGAAAACTTGCATTTTTTGGTCGATGACATGCATTTATTTCGGTCGATGAGTTGCATTTTTATGGTCGATAACTTGCATTTTTTGGTCAATGACATGCATTTATTTCGGTCGATAACTTGCATTTTTTTTTGTTCGATGATTTGCTGTTTTTCCGTCGATGACTTGCACTTTTTTGGTCGATTCCTTACATAGTTTTGCTTAATGACTTGCACTTTTCTAGTCGATGCCTTGCATAGTTTTGGTTGATGACTTGTCGATAAGTTGTACTTTTCTGGTCGATTCCTTACTTACATACATAATTGGTCATTACAACCCTTCAGTCAGGATTATTGACCTCGTTTCTCACACCATTTACATATGTTGTGTGTGTTAATTTTATACATAAGTGGCGGGACCTACAGTTTAAAGTCGACTCCGAACGACAGATTTTTTGAGAAACTTTTCATGGCAATTTTTTATTTACTCTCAGAGTTTTTGCCAGAAATCTGCTGAGAGGAAATCGCCGAAGAAATACTTTTTGTATTTTGTTTTGATGTCTGGCCTGGGGCTCGAACCCTGGCTTTACGTCTAATAAGCCAACACACTACCTACTAGACTACGGTGACTTCTTATTTCGATTCCTTACATAGTTTTGCTTAATGACTTGCACTTTTCTAGACGATACCTTGCATAGTTTTGGTTGATGACTTGCATTTTTTGGTCGATTAGTTTCATTTTTTGGTCGATGGCTTGTATTTTTTTGGTCGATTCCTTACATAGTTTTGCTTAATGACATGCACTTTTCTAGACGATACCTTGCATAGTTTTGGTTGATGACTTGCATTTTTTTGGTGGATGAGTTGCATTTTTTGGTCGATTAGTTGCATTTTTTGGTCGATTAGTTGCATTTTTTGGTCGATGGCTTGTATTTTTTGTTCGATGACTTGCATCTTTTTAGTCGATAACTTGCTTTTTTTGTCGATTACCTGCATTTTTTATATAGAGCACCTCTTTTGGCTCATTTGCGGAAAACAATTAGCTTCGTCGCCTGTATCCCCGGTCCTAGGTAACGCCCGACCCTAAGGAAACTTGTTTAGGAATCCTTGATACCCTGACTATCCAGCCTACTAGATCCATTTGCCCCACAAGTTTATTTTTATTTTAGCCCGTTATATACGGAGCACTTTTATTTGCTCATTTGAAGAAAACAATTAGCTTCATCGTCTAGATTTCATGCCCCAAGGGTTAGCCGACCATAACGAAAACTCTTTTGGAATTCTTGATTGAATTCCTTGATCTAGCCAACTAGCTTTAAATTATAACTTTCGTAGCTAACTCCACACACATTTCATTTAGTAGAAGTGTTGGAAATACTCCATCCGACCCTGCCGACGTAAAGAGTGAGAAGCGTTTCATCGCTTCTTTCTGGGGCATCGCTCGTTCTGTTGCTTTTCATTTGTCGCACCGATGGCGAATCCATTCAAAAAAAAAAAAAAAAAATCAGAAAAAAATTTGTTAACTTTAGTTGCACATAATAAGTGTTAGGAATTCTTTAGTTTACTTACATACATACATACATATTTCGTTTATATGTATATGCACGTAAATACATATGTACATACGTGCATATCCGCATTATTAAAAATAAAAGCGGACACCGCTTGATTTATTATCATTTTTTATTACCTTTTTTTAATTACTGAGTTCACCCTCTGCTAGTATGCCAAGGAATGTTTGTTATTGTTTTTTTCTTTTTTTTTCCGATATCTTGAATAATATTATTTTGTTAAACGCGCTTAATATGAAAGTAAATAAATAAATTAAATAGAAAAAATTTAAAAAATTAAATAATTCTATGGATGAATATTAAGGAGAGAGGGGGAGGGAAGAATATTTATTTATTTTTTTTTGTTTTACATTCCCAAACACAATTTTCCATAATTTTTCATTTAATGTTTGCCATTGAAGAATGTTGCCAACTTTAATTGTTAAAACATGTGAAAATATTTATGGCCCCGAGTGGTCTGTCACTTACATGTTAATTTCAAATGTCATGTCATAACACCGTCATTTTATTTTTATGTGAACATACGAAGACACAATTGTTTACAGCCGAAGAGTAATTTTTGAAAAATTGAAAAACATTTTCGCTGTGAAAGGTGAACAGAGAAGAGAGATATTGTTTTTCGTGTTTCATTTTCTTTGTTTATATGCTTGTTCTTAATTAAATATTTTTGTTTATTTAAAAAACTTAAAAACTGTCAATATCTTATGAGAAGATTTATTTAAGAAATATTTACAAAATTTTTAAAAATATTTTCCAAAAGTTTTTTTTTTTCTTTTTTTGTTTGTTGTTAAATTTAAAAATACTTTGTAATGTGTGTGGGTGTAATAATGGGCAACATTTTTAATTATTGTTTATATTTATCGAAAATATTAATAATAATAACAATAAATATAAATAAATATAAATATTACAACGCCACAGTGTTCAACACTGTTTTTCTCCATAAAGGAAATCACGCGTTGCCAATTTATTCTGGGAATTTTTAAAAATAAATTAAAAAATATAAAAATACTAGCTGACCCGGCGAACTTCGTCCCGCCCAAAATTGATTTTTTTTATTGCGCAAAACAAGTCACATTATATATTTATTGTAATACGCTGCATAAAACAGTTATATAAAAATAACTAACTTACTATAAGTGTGTGGATCTATTTGTTTAGTTCAAAATTTAATCGAAGTCGGTACGTTATAAGAGGTCCGAATCATGGGTAGCGCTGACGAAGTTGTTGTTGTTGTACTCGCTCCAAAATAAAAACTAACAGACATACATGTTATATATGTATGTACATGTGTATGTAGTTATAAACCATCGAATTAGTCGACTTATAGGTATCTTTTAAAGGGGGCTACGATCACTATGTTCCTAAATATTCAATTTTAAAAGTTTGCCAAGCCTCGTATATATCGTATATATATATTTATATATTTTTTAAATCATCTAAACCTGATAAGCTTTCGAACAAAAAAAGAATGGTTAAAATCGGTTCAGTAGTTTAAGAGCTATAGGTATCACTTGAAGGGCGAGGGTTGTCACGCGCATTTTTGGTGGGATTGTCGATATCGACTCTACGAACTTACCCACCAAATTTTATTCGTCTACGATCAATATGTACCTAAATATTAAATTTTAACGATTTGCCACGCCCTCTTAACATCTAGGGATATGAAAAATATATGTTGTCCGATTCTCAGACCTACCCGATATGCACACAAAATTTCATGAAAATCGATTGATCCATTTCGGAGGAGTTTAACCACTAACACCGTGACACGAGAATTTTATATATTAGATAATATATGTATGTATGTATATATAAAATTTAATTTTGTTTGCAATATTTTCTATTGAATTTCTATTTTGTTATCGATATTTTCTATTGACAATTTCTGTGTTATCGAAATATTATATTGAAAATTTTCTGCGCTATCGAAATTATTTTATTAAAACTTCTCAGTATTATTGAAATTTTTCATCTACAGAAAATTTGTTTGTGTTGTCAATATTTTCTATAGAAAATTTCGATAACAGAAAAAAAATTTTTCTATAGGAATTTTCGAAAACAGAAATTTTTTTTCTATAGAAAATTTATAGAAAAATTTTTGTACTTTAGAAAATATTTTGTGTTATCGAATTTATCTATAGACAATTTTTGCTGTTATCGAAATTCTCTAAGTGAAATTTTTTGTGTTATCGAATTTACATATCAATAGAAAACTTTTGCTGTTATCGAAATTTTCTATAGAATGTTTTTTCTGTTATCGAAATTTTATACAAAAAGTTTTTTCTGTTATCGAAATTTTCTATAGAAAGTTTTTTGTATGTTCGAAATTTTCTATAGAAAATTGTTTCTGTTATCGAAATTTTCTGTGGAAAGTTATTTGTGTTATCGAAATGTTCTATAGAAAGTTATTTGTGTTATCGAAATTTTCTATAGAAAGTTTTTTCTGTTATCGAAATTTTCTATAGAATGTTTTTTCTGTTATCGAAATTTTATACATAAAGTTTTTTGTGTTATCGAAATTTTCTATAGAATGTTTTTTCTGTTATCGAAATTTTATACAAAAAGTTTTTTCTGTTATCGAAATTTTCTATAGAAAGTTTTTTGTATGTTCGAAATTTTCTATAGAAAGTTTTTTGTGTTATCGAAATTTTCTATAGAACGTTTTTTCTGCTATCGAAATTTTCTACATAAAATTTTTTCTGCTATCGAAATTTTCTACATAAAGTTTTTTCTGTTATCGAAATTTTCTATAGAAAGTTTTTTGTATGTTCGAAATTTTCTATAGAAAATTGTATCTGTTATCGAAATTTTCTATGGCAAGTTATTTGTGTTATCGAAATTTTCTATAGAAAATTGTATCTGTTATCGAAATTTTCTATAACAAGTTATTTGTGTTATCGAAATTTTCTATAGAAAATTGTATCTGTTATCGAAATTTTCTATAGAAAGTTTTTTGTGCTATCGAAATTTTCTATAGAAAATTGTATCTGTTATCGAAATTTTCTATAGAAAGTTTTTTCTGTTATCGAAATTTTTTACATAAAGTTTTTTCTGTTAACGAAATTTTCTATAGAAAATTATTTGTGTTATCGAAATTTTCTATAGAAAGTTTTTTCTGTTATCGAAATTTTCTACATAAAGTTTTTTCTGTTATCGAAATTTTTTTTTTTTGAATTATTTTGTTTTTAAATTCATTCTTTCTGATAAGAACTACTAACACTGCCTTTAACTTGATTTGTATAGAAATTTCACGTGACTTAAAAGTATGGCCTTAATACCAGTACCTCTTCCTCAATACAAAAGCCCCATGAAAAGTTCTGCAAAAAGCAATGAATTTTAAAATACTTTCCTATGATATTAGAACGGCAGCAAAAGGTGTTGCCAATGATAAGTTAGAATGTGCAATACCATTTGTTAGTTATTTTTCCTCACCCTCTTTTGTGTAGGGAATTTGCGTATTGATAGACGCATAGAGCCTCTGTTGTTACATCCATTACGGTTTCCTAGAAATGCAAAAACGTGAAGAAAAAACTTGACATAGAATTGGTTTCATCCGCGTTACAGTTTCATAGAAATTGCAAAACTATGCCATCAAATGCGTGGCGATGGCATTGTCTGTGGACAATAATTATCCTTTTTGAAATTGTATAGAAAGAGTGAGTGCATGAGGTTGTAATCGTAATGGAAACACAGCGGCACTTAAATTAAGGCACGTTGGAAATTTTCTAGGAAATAAACACTTAGAGTGTTAGGTGTTATCGACATTGATGGCCTAACCCTAGTCTACTAGCAAAGCTCACGTGGACCCACCGCCATAATTTTGTTCATTTTCTTTCGAATTGCAATTTCGATTACAGATAAGCACTTTAACCATTGCACCATATACCTCGATTAGACAACGTACTTAATCTACTTACTTACTTAATTAGTTATTTAAACCCTTTAATCAGGTTTACAATCTAGTTTCTCACACCACCCACATTACGTGTGAATTGTTTTTCATGAGTACCGGCATCTACATTTTAAAGTGGACTCCGAACGACAGGCTTTTGAGAGGCATTAGGTATTCAGTTTATCGTTGCTCTTCATTAACAGTTGATATATAATAGGTCACGATCAAAGGGCAAGAAGGACCTTCTAACTGCCTAAGCACCTGCTAATGCGTTTTCTAGCCCAATAAGATGGAAGTTAGTAAGAGAAGACCTTCATAATAGCCTAGAACTCCATCTGGCAGACATCAGGACTAGTGTTTCAAATTACTTTCGGCTGAGCAAACATCAGATGCAAGAAAATAAAGGGTCCGCCAAATACAAACTACTGAATATTTTCTAAAATTTCTTTTTTTATTTGAAAGTACAATCCTTCCGGTTAATAATGGAAAATAATTTCATTCAAATGGCTGCCTTGGCTGGCCATGCAGTAGCCTACACGATCGGTTCAATTTTTAAGCACATTATCGATTGTGTGGAGCTGTATTTCACCAATGGCTTCACGAATATTGTCCTTTAAAGCGTCAATTGTCTCTGGCTTGTCGGCGTATAACACTTATCTTTGACGGCACCCCACAAATAATAATCCAACGGTGTCAAATCGCAGCTCCGAGGTGGCCAAACGACATCAGCTCTGCGGCTGATAATGCTGTGATCTTCAAAAACAGGGCGCAAAACATCAAGTGTAGCTTCGGCTGTGTGGCACTTAGGGCCGTCCTGTTGAAACCAAATGTTGCCAATATCCTCCGCTTCAATTTTTGTGAACAAAAATTCGTTCAACATGGCCCGATAACGATCGCCATTGACTGTAACGGCCACTCCTTGCGAAGAAAAATGGCCCAATTATGCCTCTGGACCAAAATCCGCACCAAACAGTGACTCGTTTTTGATGCGTCGGCTTTTCAATGTATGTGTGCGGGTTTTCTGTGCCCCAAATGCGACAATTTTGCTTGTTTACATAACCGCCAAGATCAAAATGAGCTTCATCTGAAAAGATAATTTTTTTTTTGCCAAAATCGACATCTTCTGTAAGTCGATCGCAGGCCCACTTAGGTTAGGTTAGGTTAGAGGACGTGTACTTGTCCGTTAAGACAAGTACAATACCCGGAGGTCGAAATTGACCCATTGTACAACGTCCTTGGAGAGGGAAGGAAATAGAGGGAATAGGATGAAAGGAGGGCATAAGGGTAAGGGGAGGATGGGAATCACACAGAAAGAAACAGACACAAAACAAGGGTTGAGCGCGCGACTACACTTATGAAGCCCTAGCACCTCTCAACCAGCTCAAACTGCTAATGAATCTGTGGAGAGCCTTGATGTCGGCTCTCGACACAGAACTCAAGCTCTCAAAGAAGGCTCTGCCAAGGGTCCTCAACCTCAACCTACCAAGGGCTGGGCAGTTACAGAGGAGGTGTTCGATAGTCTCTAACTCCTCCTCATCGCAACATACCCTGCAATAGTCCGGCTGGGATCTGTTCCAGATCCCCGTCAGCGACCTAATCTCGCAGTGCCCTGTGATAAAACCGACAACCAACCTTACGCTGGCCTTAACCAAGCCCAGCAGCCACTTAGCGAAGCGAAAACGCGAATACACAACCATATTCGTTCAGCGGAAGGATAAAACTAATTATCTGTCAAATCAGACATGAGCTAAGTGTTACCATTCACGAAATAAGCACTAGTTGAAAAAAAAAAACGTTAAATGGCGGACCCGATAGTTCACCCCAGATTCGTCTTTGTAAAAAGTAAAGTCAAATGTGTGTAGAGCGAATGAAATTTCTCCTTCAATTTACTACAAAAGTTGAAAAATCACTAGAACCAACGCCACAGTCAATTCTCGAACCATCTCTAAGGGACCAACTTCAATTGACTTCTACAAGTCGATTTTGAGAGTTTGAAGTAATCGGAGAAGAGAACGTGGAACTAACTCCTATAAGATTACCACAAAAATGCAAGTGGGAATATATGCTCTAGTCTTTCATACTCCTCACGGTGTCACCTTGCAACAAGCCGTTGTAGCATGGGATTCGAGGCCTAAGGGGAGCAGCTTCACATTAACGGGTGAGATACCAAAGCTGGTCGATTTTGCTAGCCAGTTGCTTGATGATCGGGACTTTATTCTTTAGCGTCCACCATACGCACATACCAAACCTCGGGCCGCTAGAAACGCCCCATAGCCTTTGAATTGTTTAGAACAACGCTTCTCAACGTTTTATGAGCAGATGCATTAACGTATTTTGCCTGAGGACACCGATTCTGATTGTCGTGACACCCTCGTATTTCTTAAAACCATGCTGGCCTCAAATTCTTTGCTCTCAAACAGTATGCTTATCCAATAAAACTGTATTTGCAGGCACTTTATGGTAGAAATTTTAGTCTCTTCACGATTTATTTTCAAAAAGTTGTTTCTAACATGTCGCGTAGGGTGTCTTGTAAGAGATCACGACTAATTGTATCGTATTCTGCGGGTGTATTTTATATTCTGTGGTCACTTGATTTATATTTAAATATTCCTGCCACGCTTAGTCGTCAAAACCCTTCCGTTAATACAGTTTTTTCACACCACTAAAGTATGCAACATATTTTGAAATCCTACCAGCTGATTGTGATGTTTGAAACTTATTCGTTTTTATTTTATTTTTGTACTCAATTTGAGTTTTGTTATCCTGGTATTTTTAATATCGTAAAGTTATGTTCTCTCGCTCTCGCTCTCCCTCTTTTTCTCTTCCTTTGTGTTCCCCTTTTTTTGCGCGTTGTTCTATAGTTTTAATGAGATTTGTTTTGAAACAAACACAAACAGGCAGGCAATTCAATTCTCTTGTTCCCCCGCGTACATATGCCCGTGTTTGTCAGAAACAAAATATGAAATTAAAATAAACTCGTGGCATACTTTTAGGAGTCATGTAATAAGTATGCCAACAAAGTACATATACAAAGCTGATGGTAAAGGAATATTAATTTATAAAATAGGGTGCGTATATACGCTTTTTTAAGATACAAAGAATGGGAGATGGAAGGTTCTTTTTTTTTGCTTTAAATTTTAATTAATTTATTTAAAAAAGGAAAAGAGAAAACTAAAGTTATATTTAAAAAGTTTAAAATTATTTTTTAAACAAAAAATGTGATGCCTAGTTTTAGGTGTTTAGTTATTCATTACAACCCTTTAGTTGGGATTACAAACCCAGCTTCTACCAGTACCTATGCTGTGTGTAGGGTAATTTTATCCATTTTAATATTGACTAGGAACGAAAGATTTTTGAGAATTTTTTCGTGGCAATTCTCTTTACTCTCAGAGTTTTTGCCAGAAGATTGCTGAGAGAAAGTCATCGAAAGAAATATTTTTTCAAATTTCGTTTTGTCCGAGATGACTGAGCTCGTCTCTAATAAGGCAATGCACTACTTACTAGAAGATAACGGCGACTTCCTTACCATTTATACTCCAAACATAGAGTAAAAGCCTTGTGTAAGGGCTGAAGCCAATAAGACTTCTTGCCCACCACACGGGGAGAGAGAGGATGCTTATTAATGATAGTAGGGTATCAAACTCTGTTGATTCATTAGGACACTGTCCCTAGGTGGCTTGTTTTTCGCGGTTTTATCGCTTTTTCTAATGGAATTTGCACGAGGGAAATAAATTACACCTAATTCTGTTTTTACACGGTAGATTGGTTCTAGAAGAAACTGTGTAAAAAAAAATCGTGTAAAAAAAGACACTGATCTTATGCAAAAATAGGTGATTGGTTCCTAATCTCTAAAACCTATTAAAATTAGTGAAAAAAAGGATTTTTTAAGAAGAAGTATTCATGTTTATTTTATTAAATCACATATGTATATAATGTTTATTTTTACAAACATAGTTATTAAAGATAAAAAATGCATTCTAAACTTAAAAATAATATACATAAATTAAATGTTCAGGCAAGTTAAGGAACTAAAAACAATTTTGTTAAACAGCTATGTTGTTAACGAAAAGAATAGGTAATTAAATTTTTAAGGTAAAAAAGTAAAAAAATAAGTGATAATCATAAATACAGGAACATAAATTTAATTGCTGTCATCATCAGTTATTCGCATTCGCTTGCTTCGAACGCGTATACGATCACTATCATCGCTGGAATAATTTTGAACTGGACTTTCTCTTGCTCGTTCAGCATTTACATTTTTAATAATGAACTCTGTTATGAGACGTTGTTCGCCAATTCAAGCTACCTCTTTGTATAATTGTTTGTAACGAGCCATACAAGAATTCAGCTCACGTTGGAATTGTGCAGCTCTTTCGACATTGGGATCATTTATGACGAAATGGTGTCCTAATTTATTTGCAAGTTGAAGTCCTTCTTGAATTAAATTTGCAGTTAATTTTACAGGTTCCTCACAATTACTGCTTTCTATAGAATCAGCATTCTGTAAGGCAAAATGTTAAAATATTTCGTCTTCGCTAAGAACTTTATCAATCATCAGTTCATCAATGTCATCGAATACCAAGTCATCAGAACCCTCCCCACGAACTGCGTGTGCCAAAGCAATTATATTGGGATATTCGTTTGTATTTGGATCCACAGGATATTTACTTTTTACACATTCTGGCCAAATTGCTCTCCAACAACCGTTTAAGGTTGATGGTCGTAAATCTGATAATGCTAAACCAGCATGTGTAACGCAATCTTTAATAGAAAACTTTTTCCGGGCATCAATTACTGTAAGAGTTTTATCCTTATCCAAAATGTACTGGAATGTTCGTTTGATGTAGTGAGTTTTAAATGTTGCGATAATTCCTTGGTCCAGTGGTTGGATAAGGGATGTGGTATACGGTGGCGGTAACAAAACTTGTACATTTTCGTGTTCCAACTGACGATGCCCGGGTGCATTGTCTACCAACAGAAAAACTTTAAATTCTAAGCCTTTTTCATTCATATATTTTCTAGTTTCTGGCACAAAATATTTAATGAACGTTCTGTGAAAACTGTAGTTGTCACCCATGCTTTTTTATTGGCCATCCAATTAACTGGCAATGTATCAAAATCGACACCTTTCATTGCTCGAGGTTTAAGAGCACGATTGATACGCAGGGGCTTTAACATTCGATCTCCAGAATCGTTACTACTGCAAAATAAAAATGTGACTCGATCTTTTTCAACTTTAAAACCACCAGCACTTTTTTGCGATTTGGCCACGTATGTTCTTCTCGGCATTTTTTTCCAAAAAAGACCAGTTTCGTCGGCATTAAAAACCTGATCTGGACTGTATCCACCATCGGCTATTATTTTTTTTAAGTTTTAGTGGAAATTCTCTGGCGGCTTTCTGATCTCCAGAAGCAATCTTGCAATTTGACAAAAAAAATTTAAGCACAAAAAATTTTAAATCGTGCTAAATGGAATAAAATCGTGCAAAAAAAAATTAAAAATATTTTATTTTCAAACCATGTTATATCAAAACCGTGTAAAAAAGACCGTGTAAAAACAGAATTAGGTGTAAATTGTTCCCGAAAATCGTATTTTTTATGCACAACACGGGTGTCATATAGAGCACATAACTTCGTGCCCTATTGGCCAGTGTATTACATAGAGAATTCGTGATTTTGGCCAAACTATGCATACGTGAAATTCTTCTTTTCTCTTCAAGTCTAACATTTATTAACACTACTTCCTCTTTCCACCCTCCCAACACAGTGCATTGCATTAGTAGGGGGCATCACCTGAGTGATGGTCGTAAATAAAAAGAAAAAATTCTTTTATGCCTCCTTTGCACAATCGTGATATTATCTCGCCATAAATGCCACTTCGATGAAAGCGTAACAAATTGTTGCATGAAGCCTAGAAAATATTTTTATTTTTTTTTTTTGTTTAACCTGCTTCACTGCAGTTGACACATCATTTAAACCACCAAACCACGGTGAGAGTAAATAAACTTTTCTTCTATCAGAAATTAAAAACACGTGTTTCGGTTAAATGGATCCGTGCAAAAAACAAACTACACACTCCCACACGGATAAAGGAAATCAAATTGAAAAGAGTGGCGGTTAAAACGCAACTCATGTGGCCGGCCATATGACACATTGAGAATAGAAAAAAATGGTGTTCGAAAAAATGTTCTAAGAAAAATAAAAAAAAAAAAATTCACAGAAGATAGATTAAGGCAAAGCTAACCTAGATTGTTGTTTCATCGTGGAATATGTCAAGAGTCAGTAACCAAACAAGGCAACAGAGAGTGTTGTGGGAATGTTTATGTAATATTAAAATAGAAGTGCCGACAGTATATTGAACTCAGAAAAATGCCGTGAATTCCAATTTAGCCATGAAATGATAAGGAAGGCACCCACTCACACTCCTCAGGGTCCACTATTGTAGGAGCTTGTGCTATCGTTGTTAACTCTTTTAATCCATTGGATTTGGAAGTACCACCCTTATATGTATAAGAGTTGTGCAGTATCTGCCACCTTTGACGTGCTCTCTATGCGTTACAGGGTCCCCTAAGGATATTAGGGTATAGAGCCTTATTTAAGTGCTTCCTATCTTTAAATTGGTGGTCGCCGTGGTCTAGTAGATAGTGTGCTGGCTTATTAGACGTAAAAGCCAGGGTTCGAGTGCCAGGCCAGACATCAAAAAATAAAAAAAAATACAAAAAGTATTTTTTCGGCGATTTCTTCTCAGTTTCTCAAAAAATCTGTCGTTCGGAGTCGACTTTAAACTGTAGGTCCCGCCACTTATGTATAAAATTAACACACACAACATAAGTGGTGTGAGAAACTGCGGGCTTCTTGGGGACGATTGCCTGTAGACTGTCTAATGGTGAAGGTATAGCACTGGCCATTTTATAGTCACCTAGCAGCAACTCGTTTCCTTGCCGTTCGCATCTTCCCCCTTTCCACCTTTCCTTAAAAACCTGCACAATGCACTGCATGAGTAGGGGCCATCCCCTGAGTGCTGATTTCATAAAAAAAAAAAAATTAAACAAAGTGTGTGAGAGATATTAACGATATTTTTTATTTGTTTAATAGACCTATTGATGCCATTATGTGTGGAATATAACGTCGTATAAATGTCCGCCACAGGTACTCTGCTTCTCTGGGTGAGGCGTATTCGAACTTTCCAATCTTGCATGACTTTGGCGCAAATAACAGGTTTGATTTGATAAATAGCATGACTTTGAGGACTTCTGTGGTGTGTAACGTATTCGGGAAAAAAATGCGCTTAAAGAGGAAATGGCCTGGAAAGCCATTGGACCAAGGATTCCAAAATACGTTTCCTTACGGTCGTGTTTTACTTGGGGTTAGGGATATAGGTGACGAAGCTAATTGTTTTCTTCGAATGAACAACAAAAAGTGTTCAATATAAAAAATACATGTTATCGACCAAAAAAATGCATGTTATCGGCCAAAAATACAATACATAGATCAAAAAAAATGCATGTTATCGGCAAAAAAATGCAAGTCATCGACCAAAAAAAAATGTAAGTCTTCGACCAAAAAAATGTTATTGACCAGAAAAAATGCAAATTATTAACCAAAAATGCAAGTCATCGGCCAGAAAATGCAAGTCAGCGCAAAAATAGATTTATTTGTCTACATTAGCAACCAGTAATGTATGATGAAAAAGGGAACCACTGATGTACTGTAGATTGATAGATTTTACACATGGAATTAGTTTTCCTCTAATAGAAATTTCGAATGAAATCCTTATGGAGTATATACGATCATGCATCAGTCTATCTAAGAATTACCTGAGATTGGTAACTGATTTTTTTTTGGCATGGAACTGTGTGTGTTCGCACCGAGTGGCATTGTTATGTTTGTTAGGACATTTGATTTCACGTGGGAGTTATTAAGATCACAATTACCATTAACCAGCCTGTTCCCAAAACACTTCCTGATCTTTTCAGCAAATTCAGGAGTACTATGTGGTTTCAGAGCGGTCCTGGAATAGGATTTTAGGCTATCACAGTATATAAAATGGCCAACAAGTAAACTCCTTTAATGTCAAATTACTCAACTAACTAGCACCCTACTGTGTGCATAAAAAACATATTAAAATGCCATAATATAGTATTTTTGTTTGCCATAAAGTATGTTACAGTTTTAATAATTCATTTATTCTGTTTTTTTTTTTATTCTGTGTGTGTATTTTTAGTTCATTTTCATGTTTTCATTCTCAAACTTTGTTTTCTAACAGAATGTATGTATGTATGTGTACATAAAATGTATGCATGTATTTTAATTTGTATGAAACTTTTGAAATTTTAAAATAAAACAAGTGAACTAAGAAAGAAACAAAACTAAAAAACAGGAAAAATTAAATTTATTTCACTCTGTGTTTCTTTTTCGTTTTCTCACAGTCTTTCCTTCTCTCTCTCTCTGTCTCATAAATAACACACAATTATTTTATAAGAGTATAACATATACACACACACACACACACACATGTTAACTTAATTTTAAGACCTATATTGGTTTATATGCCAAAAAGTATGCTTCAATTTTTTTTGTTTTTTTTTTACTCTGGTATGTATGCTGTATTTTTGTTGATATAAATTTAATTTACTTGTAATATTGCATCCAGTTAATATCACTCATTTCAGAAGCTATCAGGGTGGTGGCATTATTAATAATTGCTGTTTTTGATCCCTAAGGATCCTAGTGCCATAACATATTATTTTCACTAAAGCCAATCCTGTTATTCGGCTTCAAGTCATCATATGGGAAGGAGCCTTCTTCTTTACATGTCTTCTTTAGGTATGGACTTGAATTTAGCTTCTTTGTGGGTTCCATTCTATGGTTAGTTTCGCTATAACGTCTTCGTTGAGTTGCCTTAGATGATGGCCTATCCCTCTCCATTTTTTTTTTTTTTTTTTTTATGAAACCAGCACTCAGGGAATGGCCCCTACTCATGCAGTGCATTGTGCAGGTTTTTAGGAAAGGTGGAAAGGGGGAAGATGCGAACGGCAAGGAAACGAGTTGCTGCTAGGTGACTATAAAATTTCCAGTGCTATACCTCCACCATTAGACAGTCTACAGGCAATCGTCCCCAAGAAGCCCGCAGTTTCTCACACCACTTATGTTGTGTGTGTTAATTTTATACATAAGTGGCGGGACCTACAGTTTAAAGTCGACTCCCAACGACAGATTTTTGAGAAACTGAGAAGAAATCGCCGAAATAATACTTTTTGTATTTTTTTTATTTTTTGATGTCTGGCCTGGGACTCGAACCCTGGCTTTTACGTCTAATAAGCCAGCACACTACCTACTAGACCACGGCGACCTTCTATGATTAATTTCCTTTATAATATGAACTTTGCGTTGGCTTTGTCAGTAGAAAATGTTGAATAATTTTCTGGCCAGAATATTATTAGAAAGCACCGCAGGGAGAGGTTAATAAATGTGTTTAATATCTGACATTTCTTCGAATGACGATACTAAGACCCAAAAGGGACTAGCTTGCTGTATTTGGTTGGAATTCTCAAAGAAGCAAAAGCAAAGGAAGATCTAGCTGACAAGCGAAGGCACAACGGCGGGCGCTAATATGGTGGAGCGGACTGTAAGACCTTTCCTGGCACACTTCTTCGGTTTGATAAATCAAGCGATGAAATGGAGAGTGTGGAGTGGAGACTTATATGATCTAGATTGAATCGTTCCAGAATGGAATGGATTCTGAAATGGGTGAGGGAATGGGTTAAGATCTTGAGAAGTTTTCTTTCGCGTGGGATTACTCCTTGATGACAAGAGCTACTGTGTGCGTAGGAACACACCTTCCTTCTGCAAGTCTTATAACAACGTGGATAGCCGGATTCTATTGAATGTATTCTGCGTCTTTGCTTTGTAGTGCGGAAGAAAACTTTCAAGACTATTGGTGGGTGGGGATTCTTCAAAAAACTATTCTTTGTATGCTTCTCTCGCTTGCCTTTTTCCTTTTTTTGTTTTAAAGAAGTCGCCGTTGTCTAGTAGGTAGTGCGTTAACTTTTTAGACGACATTCAGTAGTTCAAGCCCCAATTGAGATATTTCGGATCAAAGAAATATTTTTTCGGCAACTTCCTCTCCGCAGTCTGTCGTTCAGAGTCTACGTCAAACTGTAGATTGCGCCACTCATGGATAAAATGAACGCACTTAACATAAGTGCTGTTAGAAGATAGGTTTTAGTCCTGACTAAAGGGTTGTAATAGCTAGTTAAGTATGTAAGTAAATATTACTTTTATTTCAATGTGTTCTTTTTTTTTTTTTTTTTTTTTGGGGTCAACTTTTATGAAAGAGAACATAAAGAACCATTTCGGGTCTCTCAGTGGAAATGTTTGATTTCCTTTTCTAACCCAACCCTGTCTACCCTTTGTATATGTAGATAAACGTCACTGTATTCTTAAACCCGTCCCTGCATTCCGAATATTATCCACTTGAGTCGGTTTGAAAATATAATTTTTCCACTCGAAAAATTTTCCATTCGATGGTTTTATTTTCCCATTTTAATTGCTCTTCAATTGTCACTTATTAAATGCAAATCTACCACCTCAGCAATGCCATAAATTTCATACTCCGCTTAATTTCTATCACAAGCAATTAAAATCGAATGCAATGCACTGCGCAACACCACTCATTTGCTGGCATTTGCAATCAAAATCAAATATGAAGAGTGTCCAGGCAGGCACTCTTCATAATTTCACCCAAAACACATTTCGTTTGTTCGTGTAATGCACGGGTGCAAAATATGAAAGAAGAAACAAAAACAAGCATAACCAGTGGCGTTAACACAAAATTTTTATCAAAAAAAAAATATTTTTTTATTAAAAAAATATTATCGTGCTGTTAATGTTTTAGTTGCTCTATCCATCTATGTACATATCTATTATGGTTGATAAAATAAATCAGAATTTTCCTTTTTTTTTTTATTCTTTGAAAAACTAAAAACCAAATAAATCCTCTGCGATTATTTTCATTTTGTCGGTTGAAAGATTTTTATGAGTAGAGTCGTAAATTTCAGACAGAAAATCTATTCAAAAAATAATATATGAACACAATGAAAACAAAAAAATAAAAATGCGAAAATTAAAATGAAAGAAAATTCAAAAGTAAATAATTATTTAGAAAAAATACATAAAAATCGATTTTTATAGACTTTTTGTAGACGAAATTCACGGTATGCTGCACTGACCCCTTTGAAATTGATTACCAATTCAGATCAGAGTTCTTAAGTTTCCTTAATAAGGAAGGTATAACGGATTATCTACTGTGGACTTTGTTAAAACCCATAGATTAATGAGAGTAGAAATTCATATAGGATAGCATGAGCATATGAATTCAATTCATATAGAATAGCATGAGCATATGAATTCAATTCATATAGAATAGCAAAAGCATAGGAATCCAATTCATATAGAATAGCAAAAGCATAGGAATCCAATTCATATAGAATAGCATGAGCATAGGAATCCAATTCATATAGAATAGCATGAGCATATGAATTCAATTCATATAGAATAGCATGAGCATATGAATCCAATTCATATAGAATAGCATGAGCATATGAATCCAATTCATATAGAATAGCATGAGCATATGAATTCAATTCATATAGAATAGCATGAGCATATGAATTCAATTCATATAGAATAGCATGAGCATATGAATTCAATTCATATAGAATAGCATGAGCATATGAATTCAATTCATATAGAACAGCATGAGCATATGAATCCAATTCATATAGAATAGCATGAGCATATGAATTCAATTCATATAGAATAGCATGAGCATATGAATTCAATTCATATAGAATAGCATGAGCATATGAATTCAATTCATATAGAATAGCATGAGCATATGAATTCAATTCACATAGAATAGCATGAGCATATGAATTCAATTCACATAGAATAGCATGAGCATATGAATTCAATTCAAATAGAATAGCATGAGCATATGAATTCAATTCATATAGAATAGCATGAGCATATGAATTCAATTCATATAGAATAGCATGAGCATATCAATTGGACTTAAACCTCTCATGCTGTTCTATATGAATAGGTTTCATATCTCATAGTAATGGAGAAATTTCGATAACTGAAACTTTTTAATAAAGTATGAATAACTGAAGATTTACAGAAATATGTTATCGATAATTACAAATTTTCTGTAAGAAATTATTAATAACTAGAAAATTTCTTTTGAGACTAATTAAAAACTTAAAATTTCTAGTAATATAAGTCGATAACTGGAAATTCTCTACATAAAGTGATCGATTACTTGAAATTTTTAATATGATATTCAAATTTCCTATAAAATGTTATCGATAGCTCCAAATATTCTGTAGGAACTTATTATATTTTTTTTTTTTTTTATTTTTTTTTTTTTTAGAAAATTATCGATTTGGCGATAAATTACAGTTTCCTTTAGAAGATTATTCATGATTTGAAATTTTCAAAAAAAAAAATTATCCATAATTAGAAATTTTCATTAGGTTACTATCAATTACATGAAATTTCCTGGAATCTGGGCGTTTTTTTATAGAAATCTACCGATATCTGCAGATTTTCTTTAAAAAATTATCGATAACTGAAAATGTTTTGTTTAAGAATATTATCGACTTCTGCAAATTTTCTGCTGGAAATGTTGGATAAATGAAAATTTTCTATAGTAAATAATCGATAAATAGAAGTATTCTACAGTAAGTCATCGATAACTTTGAACTTGTAATTTATTTATTATTTAATTTTAAATTTATTCATAACTATTCCATAGGAAGTTATTGGTAATTTTTTAATAGAATATTATCGGAATCCAAGAAAATTCTGTGGGTAATCAACAAAAACTTGCTATTGTTTATATCTAGATAAGAGATCAGCAACGAGTATTCAAAACGATGAGTAGATTCGAGTCATACTTATAATTTCAGATACTTATACGCATTCATACTTATTTTAATATCATACTCATACTACTCATATTCAAAGTTAGAAATACTCATCGTACTCATACTTAACAATACGCACGATGTTGTTGATTTCGACTCTCCATGATTCAACATATGTATACACGAAGCACAAAATAAGTATGATTCGAGTACGAACACCACAATACTCGCTAGAAGGTTGTGTGTGTGCTTTGCTTGCTGTCTTTGTCTTTTCTTTTCTATTCTTTTGTAAATGCAACAATAACTACTACTGTAAATTTTGATGAATGATTCGAGTGACTCGAATCATTCGTAAGTATTATAAGTATTTTTCTAAATTTATGAATCTGAATGAGTAGGCGTATGAATCAAACAACGTTGTACTCATACTCATTGCAACCTATACTTATAAATCAATGTTGTAGCGAGTACAAATGAATCAGAGTAGTTGAATTTCAATACTCTTGACTCGCTCATACTCAAAATTTCATGAGTACTTATAAGTAGCGAAAATACGATTCATTGCTGATCTCTGATCTAGATCGATATCTAAAAGTTTTTTATAGTAAGTTCTCGGTAACTAAAAATTTTTATTAGAAAATTATCGATATCGGGCAATAACTTGATATTGTTTACATATAGATTGATATCTAAAAATTTTTATTAAAAAATTATCGATAACTGTAAATTTTCATTAGAAAATTATCTGTAATTGAAAATTTTCTGTAGGATGTTATCGATAACTGAAAATTTTCTGTAGGATGTTATCGATAACTGAAAACTTTATACAAATTATAGATAACTGAATTTTTTATACATGAACTAATCGATAATTAAAAAATTTCTAGATGTAACGGTATTCCTTCCATTATCGATTTTCAATATTTTGTTACGTTTTTACCTTTTTAAAAAATGTTTAAATATGAGATCGTTAATTGCAAACCAAGTAAAAACAAATATGTGTCTTATTTGTTTTAATTAAACTCTCTTTTTTTATCACACTACTTTTGTGCCACTGTTCACACTTAACCGATACAACAATAATTGCTTGCTCGCTATTATTCACACACAACTATTCTGCTTCAACCTGCACAACCGATATCTTCGAACACGACTATTTTGTTCACACGCAACTTCACTCAAGACTGACTCAATTACAACTGAACTCGTTGTCTGCTTTGTGTCGCCTTTTTATATGTCCGCAAAATCAGTCTGATGATGGTTCTCGAAGTGGAATGTTTTCGGTATCGCATTCTCGAGAATTCTTTTGCGACTACATTGTTTGTTGTTGCGTTTGCTTATTTGTCTGTCCCTTTTTCTCTCATACTTGTTGTAGCTGGTTTACTTATAATCAGTTTGATGTATGCGTTAGTGTGTATTTGTGTCGTGTGTATTGTGTACGCATTGCCTCATGGTCTTTGTATATGTAGCTTTTGTTTATCGTTAATCGATATTAGGTCGTTTCGATATGCGTAACAATATTATCGATAACAGAAAAATTTCTGAATTATCGATAACTAAAAGTTTTCTATAGGAAATAATCGATAATTGTAAATTGTCTTTAGTAAATCTTATTAAAGGGGAGATTTTCTGAAGAATAATGGTGAGTGTGTGTTGCTTACAAATTAAAAAATTCCATTTTTCACATGCCAGGTAATTAATTTGAACTATTTGTGTAATAAACAGAGACGACGTCTAAATGCAATAAAACAATTGAAAATGCATTTTATGCTGTCATATTTAAGAAATAAAAAAAAAAAACATTTATTTTTATTAATAAAAATTGGTCAGGGGATATTGCAATCTAGTTTTTATTGTTGTTGTTTGTGCTTTATTTTGACCAAAATTTTTCTTAATCTTAATAAAAATACAGGCAGCCAGACACTTATAGGCTAAAATGTTATTAAACGGCTAAAAACTATAGACAGTAGAAATAAGAAAAACAAGACACCAGGTGGCTGTTAATATGGATGGAAATCTCTTGAGATTGTTTCTGTTTAAGGGGTATCCACTGTAATGTGTTTACTTCACTTGTGTTAAATGGTTGTAATGACTGGAATATTCATTATTTTAAACAAAAAAACATCAGCGCCAATAAATTGTTTTCTGTTTTTGTTAATTTGGCTTAAAGCCAATTATTTAAGTTCAAGTTTGTAGCTAAAAAACCTGACATACACTATATTGGCGATAATATTGGAAAACAACAATTATTGTAAAATGGAAAAAAATTCAAATAAAAATTAAATTAAAAAAATTGTTTCTTTCTTTTCGCAAAACTGTAATTATGGACCAACTATAATGGGTTTCGCCTCATAAAAATTGTGAAAAAAAATTATCCTTTTTAAAAGCAACACATAAATTTTTTACAAACAAATTTTAAAAGGAAAACATTAAATTTATTCCGACAAAAACGAAAAACACAAAAAACTATTGATTTTTATATCTCGCTGTTAATTTTATTTACAATCAATGACCTACAAAAACAAATAAATAAATAAACAAAAAAAAAAAAAAATGAAAACAATCAATAGAAAATAATTAAAATTTTAACAAAATCCTGAAAAAAATATGTAAAACTAGCTGTACCCTGCGCGCGTTGCTACGCCTCCAACTAAAACAAATTTGAATCATTTTATTGATTTTGTTCATTTAAAAAAAAAGTGACATAAACTTTAGTAGTGTAGAGATTTTCGATTATGAACATTTATTGAAGTGCTGTCGGAAATTGGTAATACCAACTTATAAGCCTTCCCCGGCTCATGCGCAACAACTTTGCTAAAGGTCATAACATAATCAAATGCACAGTTTACGATTTAATTCATTTATAGTAATTCTCAGTGGCGCCACCTGTTGGAAATTGGTCATACCAACTTATAAGCCTTCGTCGCCTCATACGCAACAACTTTGCTAAAGATCATAAGATAATCAAATGCACAGTTTACGATTTAATTCATTTTTATTAATTTTCAGTGGCTCCACCTGTCGGAAATTGGTCATACTAACTTAGAAATCTTCGCCGGCTCATGCGCAACAACTTTTCTAAAGATCATAACATGATCAAATGCATAGTTTACGATTTAATTAATTTTTAGTAATTTTCAGTGGCGCCACCTGTCGGAAATTGGTCATACCAACTTAGAAACTTTCGTCGGCTCATGCGCAACAACTTTGCTAAAGATCATGAAATGATCAAATACACAGTTTACGATTTAATTCATTTTTATTAATTTTCAGTGGCGCCACCTGTCGGAAATTGGTCATACCAACCTAGAAACCTTGCCCGGCTCATGCGCAACAACTTTGCTAAAGATCATAACATGTTCAAATGCATAGTTTACGATTCTATAAGGTACATACAAACATTTTCATTTTATATATATAGATTTTTTAGGTAAATCAAAAAAAGTGGGCGCAAAAGTCGGCGGGGCAAAATTTTCTCTTGATGAAAACTTTAAATGGATAAATACAAACATTTGAAAGAACAATTAGTCAAATCGATGGAGCCGTTTTCTGATTTTAGATAAATAGAAAATGTGGGCGTAAAAGTGGGAGTGGCAAACTTCACATAAACCATCTACTAAATCATAGATGCCCATTTCATAGTGCTTTTGCGCAAACTAAAAACACACAATTCTTATTCTCTTTGGTTAGTCGTCACTCAGACAGCGACGAATGCGCATGCGTAGCGGATGTACGATTTTTTTGTAATATTTTTTGCTTAAAGCACTGAAAAAAATTTACTATGACTTACGAAACATTTTATGATAAAAAATGCGTTTGGTGATGCTCAATGCATTTTATGTTATAAAATATTGAAGGAATGTAGAGAATATGCTTTTAGAGGGCACTATTGTTCTTATCATAGTGATATGGATGATTTTAATGATTTATTTTGTAAAAATAAAAAAATTTATTTATAAAAATTGAATGAGTGGTTACTTGAAGAAGAAAACAATGAGAAAACCTCAGAAAATAAAATGTTAAAAATGGAGTTATCAAGCTTAATAAGCTTGGATATTGTTAGTCATGGTAGACCATTTTCTGATGGGGAGTTCATTAAAAAAAATTTAAATAAATGTTTTCAAAAACTTAATTTTAAGCTTATCGAAAACCTTCCATTGTCACGCAGTAGTGTTATTCGGCGCACTGATCAATTGGGGGCATCTTTAGAAGCCGCCATTGTAGAAAAATTTCTATTCCAAATTTTATTGTAAATTCCGCTTTTTGGATTTTTTCCGTACATTTTATTTCAGTTTACACAACTTTTCTTTCAGTGCAGTTCTCTCTCGCTCACCAATACTACTACAGTTTTAGCTTTGGGCATCCCTGTACTAAATAGTCCGAACAAAGCCTAAACATTTGGCTTGGATAGGTGAGCCCGTTCTTGAGTTATAAAATGACAACGAAAAGTGGCATTAATTTTTATATATTAAGAAGATTAAGAAAAAAATTGAATTACAAAAAAAAGGAGTATAGTTAAGAAGTTTCTAAAATTTTTGTACTATTTTCAGTATTTTTTTTTAATTTTATTTTTTTATTTTATTTTATTTTTTTATGTGTGCGAAAATAAATTCGAATTTAAATATCAAAGACGCAAACCTACATTTTAGCAGCGCCTTGCTGTTCGCATCTTCCCCCTTTCCTAAAAAAAAAAAAAACTGCACAATGCACTGCATGAGTAGGGGCCATCCCCTGAGTGCTGGTCTCATAAAAAAAAAAAAAAAAAAAAAAAAAAAAAACGCGCACATGCTTAGGACGAACTTCTTGTTCTCGTGAGATCCACTCCTTTTCGTAATAAGACTGCCGAGTCAGTAAAAATCGTTTCAATTGACAGCCGCCTCAATAGTCCAATAGTCAGTGTTCACCTCTGGCCTTTAAGTTCAATGTTACCTATTCGGTCACACAATTATAACTTTTGGTTGTTGTCTTTCATCCAATCCTATAGTTTTACGAATATGTGAATGCTATTCAAATCACCTTTGGCTAGACCCGATGAATTTTGAGTGCCTAAAAATTCTTCTGCTTAGGTTTCTAAGGGCCGGAGGACAATAACAGGGAAGGAAATCTGTGACCTCCTTTTCTTCCTTGTTAGTACAACTGCTGCAGAAATCATTGTGATGTGTACCCAGTCTCCACACAGAGGCCAGTGTGCCATTATAACGGCTATGTAGGTCTTATGATAGACTTCTGTTCTGCACATACCTAAAGAGGGCAAGATTTGTCGAGTCTCTCTACAAGTGGGTTAATTTTCCTTTTTAAATAAGCGAAGTTTGAATGAAAAAAATTGTTTGTCTCTCTGCAGGGAAATGTTAATCTTACATAAGAATTCAATTGGATTTTTCGATCTTATCTTCAAAGTCCTCCTGTCTAGGGATCCTCCAACATTCTTGTACAGTCTTGGATGTGGATGTGGTGTACACCTAATCCAGTAATTTAATAGCCGCTTAACTTACTTAGTTCATCATTACAACTCTTTAGTTAAGACTACAACCCACTTGCATGGCATGAAACATCCTTGTTGTGTGTGTCTTTTGACCTCCGCCTAGACGCCGCAGTGATGTTCGAAAGCGACTTTATGGCTACCTGGCTCTGGCCGAGCATATCTGTATGTTCTCACAGAATACTCCGCTACTGAGCAGTCACATAAATTTTGTAGAGAATTTGGTTTAGGATCCGTAATGTGCGATGACAGTGCCTAAGCAACAACTGTTCCGATAGTTCAACCGGTATCGAGGAATTAGCGTGTATGACTCTAGCATGTCTATAACAACGCTGCATAGGCCAGCTGTTTACTTACTTACTTAATTAGCCATAACAACCCGATTAACGGATTTCGGCCTGCCGCAACACATCCTTCCAGGCGCCTCTGCTTCTTGCGCGCCTACGCCAGTTGGTCACACCAATCGATGACAGGGCTTCCTCGATTTGGTCCTTCCAACGGATACAAGGTCGTCCTCTTCGCCGACTTCCGCAGATCCCCGCATCAAATACCCGTCTCGCCGGAGCATCCTCCTCCATTCGAACGACATGGCCGAGCCAGCGCAGACGCTGGATGTTAATACGCTGTACAACGTCTATGTCGTTGAGGAGCTCATACAGCTCACTGTTGAATCGGATGCGGAAATCATCGCCAACTCGCACTGGACCGAAGATCTTACGTAGGACTTTTCTCTCGAATACTCTCAAGGCTGCTGCATCAGTTCTTAATAGGGTCCATGCTTCTGCGCCATAAAGAAGCACAGGTAGGATAAGCGTCTTGTAGAGTATTAGCTTTGGCAGTAAATGAGGGCAAAACAAAGTATATGTTATCGACAAGTAGAGCCGTGCGGCGTATTGAGTCTCAAATTACGGCCGATAACTATACTTTTGGTACAGTCAAGGAATTCATTTATCTTGGCTCCGCCGTTACCACCGAAAATGATGTCAGTCTGGAGATCAAGCGCAGGATTACTCTTTCCAACAGGTGCTACTATGGTCTCAATAGGCAATTGAGTAGCAGAGACCTCTCTCGTAAGGGAGGGATGGAATGCATGCAAACAAGGTAAAGTTACTGACTGTGGCCAACATGGCGACCACCAGGACGATCCTTGCCTTGCTGTATTCAAGTTGACACGCAGCCTCCTCGTGGCCCCTCCTGGATGGCATTCTAGCACCCGCTAGATGTTAACTAATGCGTGCAGCGAGGTCCAATCCCCTGGACGTTAAATTCGGGTTGTCCGTAGGGCTTGGAACCCACCACATAAAAACTTCATCCAATGAAAACCACAACAACAAACCGTAAAAAGGCCAGCTGTTTATTGGGTTTAAAATGATTTTCCCAAGAGTTTATCTGTTGCTCCAGGAGAAGGTTGATACAGAGTCTATTTACTTTTAGGTAAATTGCCGAGGTTAGTATGAAGGTTAGCATGAAGGTTTCATTTCTAACGCCATCTAGAACATTGGGTGACAAAGTCCTTGAGTAGCATTAGCATGCAATTTAGGACTCACATTTAACTGAAAGATTAAATATTAGAACTAAAGTTGAGGGCTCCGTGAAATGGGTGGAAGAACCTTGTACTGCGTACAATTAGTCGCATGCAGTTTACAATGTCCTCACCAAAACCACCGTTCGTTGCTGCTTCCAAGTTTACAAAATGCTACTCCCCAGACTGTAAACTGTTGCTCTCCAGAGTACAAACGCTAGGTTATACGCCCCTCAACAGTCCTCTGACAAAAAAACGCGAATAAATAAAATTGCAACGAAAAGTTTCTCAAAAAGTTGTTGTTCAAAGTCACCGTTAAACTGGAGGTTCCACCACTTGTGGATCAAATTAACGCACACCACATGGACGGCGTGAGAAGCTAGGTTGTACATAATCCTGTCTAAGGGGGGTTTAATGTAAGTAATATGACAACGGTTTAAAGTGTCAAGAGTTTTCTTTTCCATGATAATTTTTTTTTTCCCTGCATTTTTGAAAGACTCCAATGAGTGCCGTGGTCTAGTAGGTAGTGTGTTGGCTTATTAGACTGAAGGCCCGAGTTCGAATCCCAGGTCAGACATCAAAACGAAAATATTTCTTCGGCGACTTCCTCTCCAGCAGATTTCTGGCAAAAACTCTGAGAGTAAATAAAATTGCCATGAAAAGCTTCTCAATGAATTTGTCGTTCGGTGTCGACTTTAAAACTGTAGGTCCCGCCACTCATGTATAAAATTAACACACACAACATGAGTAGTGTGAGAAGCTAGGACTGAAGGGTGCGAGCTTCTTGGTAGACTGTCTAATGGTGAAGGTATAGCACTGGCCATTTTATAATCACCTAGCAGCAACTCGTTTCCTTGCCGTTCGCATCTTGAGATGTCCATAAACACTACTCCCTCTCTTCCACCTTCCTATAAGCCATTTTCCTAAAAACCTGCACAATGCACTGCATGAGTAGGGGCCATCCCCTGAGTGCTGTTTTCACAAAAAAAAAAAAAAAAAAAAAAAAAAATGCGCGGACTGTTGATGTAATCGTACATTGCGAAACCATGTGATTATTCCATATCATATGTGTTGGCCAACCAACATTCTAACTTACAAATTCCAAACTATGGCTGTCATTTATATAATTTTGTCTCGTACTGTACTTGTTATCGATAACGTCAGTGTTTATTTTTTAAATAATTTTTTCAAGTTTTTTGTATTTTTTTTTTTTCGAATCACTTTTCGTGTTTTTTTTCCCCCAACTTTGGAAGAAAATTCTTTAATTTGCTGTAAATGTCTATAGTTGTTGCTATTGTTGTTGTTGTTGTTGTCGTCAATAATTTGTTTACTTTTCTCTTACGCAGTATGTCCTCTGTATTATACTTTTATTATCACAGTCATTTCAGGTCTTCTGTTCTGTTTTTCTCCTTTTTTCCTCAAACACAAATTGTTTCCCCCTATCATTTATGCAATTGAGGTACGTTTATACAGTGTACATATGTATGTATGTAGGTGTGCTGGGTATGGTTTCTGATTGTATTGGTTTACTGTGTGTGTGTGGTCATGTATAATTTAAATAATTTCAGACTTAAAGGCAAATAAATGGAAAAGAATTTCTTTCTTTTTCTCTGTTGTATTTCTATGTAGTTTACAATCGAGAGAATTGAATGAAAATTCCTTTAGCAAGCAAGCTTACGTACAGAGGCAATGCAAATGAAGGAATAGAAGAAATGGAAGAAAAAAAAAAAAGAAACAATAATATGGACACACAGTTACAGTTACAAACATGCATGTATACAGTGAAAGCTCTAATAAACGGACACCTTCCGTCGGCGACTATTTTGTCCGCCAAGTGGAGATGTCCGCTTGTTGGAGAGAAATAAAAAAGAACAAATTTTAGTTTTATTTGATATTTATTGGCTTAAGTTTTTTAAAACAATATATTTTATATGGTAGAAAAAAAAAATCCAGAATATTCTTTTGTCTTAACTTTACTTCATTTTCTTTCATAATTTGCATTTCCCCATTAGCATTCAACATAAATACTTTAAGTGTTCATATGCTGTGTAGTCTTCCTCTGAAAACTTCATTAAACATCTAACTTTTTCTAATGCTTCTTTAAAAGAGGATATTTTGTTTGGATGTTCTTTCTACGGTGCTTATGTCATTTTCTGATGAACTTAAATTCACTTCTTCAACGAAAACTTCTACATCATCAGATTCTGTTAAAAGGTTTTCATCAATACACCTATACCCCGCTTTACACGGAAGATAGGTTCCATAAAAAACCGTGTAACTCGAAAAATTCACTCTTATATGGAAAAACCGTGCTAAACGAAAATCACTATAAAAAAGCCCTTTTCGCCAGTTTTTAATATGATGATACACGGAAGATAGGTTCCATAAAAAACCGTGTAACTCGAAAAATTCACTCTTATATGGAAAAACCGTGCTAATGCTTCTTTTTGACCTAACGCCATCACTTCTACTCAACTCTTGTTATTTCATTCGCTAGGATTTGATGTCCTGTTCTAAACCAAGTGAATGATTGCATTAAAAAACATTTCAGAAAGAAAATTGATGAATTAATAGGTCTAATGCCTCGCTGATGACTTCTTAATTTACAAAATATCGAACATTTTATTAATTGATAAATTATGTAAAAAAATCAAAAAAAATTGCTAAGGGAGTTGCTTTAGTTTTTGCCACCTACATTTTAGAAATTATTTTATTTTCTTCGAACTAAAAAAATTTATTTCAATAATTTTTTTTTTTAGTAAATTAATATACCCTCAAAGACTTGAAAAAGCTATCTTTAAAAATTCTCAGGATTGTTTTTCACACGATTCATATGGAAATGTCAAAAATTAAGTCAGTTGCTTTAGTTTATGCCACTAGTGTAAGCAAATTATAGTTTAGTGTTTATAATTTCGTGTAAATGCAAAATTAATAAATTTCGTTAAAAAAAATTTATTTTCAAAACCCGTGTAAGATCGAAAACGTGTAAAACGAATACCGTGTAAAACGGGGGATAGGTGTAGTTGTAAACTCAACACATTCTAAGTTATGTCTTGCCAACAGAGTTAAGAATACTTACAGAATTAAAATTTTGTATAAATTCTGCTTTCCCAAAACAGTTTTTTATGGTTTCGGGTGTTAGCTTTTTCCATGATTGTTTAATAAAATACAAAGCAACCAAAACGTTAATTGTCCCTTTTAAAGTTTTTGTAGAATCATTAACTTCAATGCCTGGCAGTAAATTTCGTATGATAGCAGTTTTGAATAACACCCTGATCTAATGGTTGACGAACTGAAGTGGTATTGGGAGTCAAATAAAAAAACAATTTTAATATTTTTTAAGATTACAGTAATCCTTCGATTTACGTCGCCTCGATTAACATTGTTTCGATTTACGTCCTCAAATTTTTTGTTCTCTCTAACTTCAATTTGCGTCGCCTTTTTTTGGAATCAACTGCGACGTAAATCGAGGGATTACTGTAACTTTTTTAAGTTCCTTGTTAAAAACATACTACTTTGTAGTATGAGTAATATGAAATTCGATTTACGTCGCCTTTTTTTGGAACTAACTGCGACGTAAATCGAGTGATTACTGTATGTCTTTAGGGTGGGAACCAGCATTGTCCAAAAACAGCAAAATATTTCTTTTTTCTCTTAACATTTTTCTGTCAAACTGCATGAGCCATTCAACCATAATATCACCAGTCATCCAAGCCTACTTGTTATGCTTCCACAATGCTGGTAAATCTTTAATTTTCATATTTTTAAATGCTCTAGGTCGAGCCGCTTTTCCAATTACCAATAATTTTTCTTTTTCCACTATCATATTTACACAAAATTATGTATGTTTAAAATTATGTTTAATTTAACTTTAATTTTTTTTTTAATGTCCGCTTATTACAACTTTTTTTTCAAAGAAAGTATTTTTTTTCCTGTCCGCGTACGGTCATGGGAGCGTCCGTTATAGGGAATGTAATGCGTTTGGATTTATGCAAACGGTTCTAGTGATTTAAGTTTTGTCCGTTTAATAGAGATGTCCGCTTATAAGAGCTGTCCGCAAAGGGAATTTTCACTGTATATGTAATCTTATACGTACTCATCCTTCTAATACTCATCCTTCTTAGTTAAATTTATAAAAAAAAAAAAAAAAAAAAAAAAAATAAAAACCTTCAGCCTGTTTGTTATGCAACAAATAATGCTTGTTTACTGGTTGTTTATAAACACACAGTTACTCTCATCACAGATATACTCACATCCCCACACGTATGTATATGTATACATACGAACAAAACACAATATTGTTGTAAAACAAAAGGCCCCGTTAAGCATTACAATAAGTGCCACTAGTTTTATATCTCTTTTGCACTTTCTAAACCTCGCCTCTCTCTGCCTCTCTTCTCCTCTAAGTGTATACTTTATGTGTGTGTGTATCTCTGTGTTTGTAACTGTAATTTTCATATTACAATAGATTGTAATCGTCAATAAAATTCTTTCATTCTCAAAACAACAACAACAACAACAATAACGTTACCGTGTAATATTAAAGGTCTAGGCATGATAAACATGAAAAATATGCACGAAGGGATAGTGTGAGCTTGTAGAGAGAGAGAGAGAGAGGGAGAGTTCGAGAGGGTATTATGGCATATAATAGCAATGGGTAAAACGGTGTAAAGTATGCAATACTTTTTTTTTTCTTTCGAATTATTTATAAACAAAAAAAGAAAGAAAGAAAGAAAGCTTATAAATAAGTTATAACGATTGCATATAGGTACAATACGAGTTTGTTTACGACGAGTACAATAAAACTAAATTAAGGTAAATAAAATAGAAGAAGAAACAATCAAATTCAAATAAAATAACGTGGGTTGTTAGAAAAATTGTTGGTTTATTTGACTTTTTATTTTGTAATTTAAGAAATAATTGTCAGGGAATTAAAAATCGAGTTTAGAATTTGATAAATTAACTCAAATAATACCTTGAACTCTAACCTTGTATGCAGGCAAATCAGATGAGAGTCTGTGGTTCGGTGACTTCCTTTCAGCAGTCTTCTGACAAAAATTCTCAGAGTAAATGAGATGAAATAGATGAGAGTAAATTGCTTCTTAAAAATCGATTTCGATTTCAAACTGTAGATACCGCCACTCATGATGAGAGTCTTCGATTTGGGGACTTCCTCTCAGTAGGCTTCTAACAAAAACTCTGAGAGTATATAAAATTGCTTCTCAACAATCTGTTATTCGGATTCGATTTCAAACTGCCGAGGATTTCTCAGAGAAATTCCGAATTATTCAAAGGTAACTCTGTGATAAAAGGATAATATTGCATTGCTGGTGTGCTGGGAAAAGGCGTGTACAGAACTCGCAATCTCCGATTTCATTCACTCGTTGTACATGGAAGCTTAATATCGTTGGCAGCAGGCGGAGGGGTACGTACAATGTACGTAGATTCTACTGTACACGTTAGGGGCAAAAAGAGGACTCGGCTCACTTCTGTCCTTAAATCGCATGACCATTCGTCGCACAAAAGCGATTCTTACGGGATTCTGTACTTTTGTTAGGCATGTCGACAGATTTAACATTTCAGTAAACAACTTCTGTAGGAGCTGCTGAGGGTCTGAGGAAAAGTAAGAGACTGTTTTTCATCTCATGGGTCAGTGTCCTGCTGTTGTCATGAAAAGAGGGAAGTTGTCGACCGCTCATTTTCTAACATCCTTCAGCGGGTACTCGAATGTAAAGAATGCTGCAATAGCAAGATTTATTTTGGTCCCGGGTTGGTTTTCTCTAGAGAATGTTTGATTCCTGGTTCGAATTGAATGTGGTATCACAATGGGCCTAAATGCTTGCACTAGGTGGGAGATCTTCTTTTAAGGGTGACCCACCACCACCTAACCTTACCTAACTTATGTAAAATTAGGGCACATTCTCCACCGGTAGGTGTCTCCTCAAGTGAATTTAGTTGTTTCTTAATAGGACACTGTCCAGTACTAGCGGGAGAGCGGTCGTTAATACACGCTATCACATTCTTGATATTCCTAATGAAATAGTTTTAGAATACGGAAAACTGTTCTGGGTGGCTTACACTAGATTACTCTTCGTAACGACGTGTACTGTAGCCGTTTTATCATTTAAAATGGAACGTGGTAGCTTACTGGTCCTAATAATTGCCCAAAGTAAATATTTATGTAATGTGTTGCCACCTGATCCTAACCTGTCTTAATCACTGCATTATAAATCATTATTAATTCGTTATAAAAATTGTTTTATTTACTATTTTAATTGCCTGTTTAATAATTTAAAATAATTTTCTTTTTCTTTTCAGGTATGCTACAGTTTATATTCTATTAATATTGCCTCGAGGTATGTTTTATTATTTTTTTTATATTTTTTTAAACTGATTTCTCTGAATTGTTTAATTTTTTTTATTATACTAAAGACAAATCACTTGTGAATGATTTTTTTTTTTAAATTTTGTACATATATTTAAAGTTTTAAACAATCTTAAACAACTTTCTGTAGCATACAATAAGGCTTACAAAAGAAACTTTGTTGTCATTAGCGATTTGTTTCCATTATGAGTACTACACTAAACAGAATTTTTTGGTGTGCTTAGGGAATGTAATTTAATAAAAAAAAATAATTTCCTTTAAGCATATACAGTGCCGGACTATATTCTTGGCACAGTAAGCATTTTTTAAATAAAATAGTGAAAATCTACTCGAAATAAATTTTATAAAATTTTATTATTTCAATATATTATTAACTCATTCGTACTTTCTCCGGCAGTTATAACAAAATAAAAATTTCTTCCATTAATTTTAAGAAAATCAGTTAAATTAAATTTTTTTGATTCAAATTTACTGGGACAATATTATTGGCACAAATTCAAAAAATTAATACCTATAAGATTAAAATAAATCTCTGGTATTTTGTAGCGTTTCTTTTTGCTTAATTACTGTATCCAATCTCCATGGCATTGAATTAATCAAATTTTTTGTAACATTTGAGCCGATATTTTTCCATTCTTGGGGGAGAATCCGTTTTAGCTGAGTTTTATTTGAAATGGTGTGTTTTTTTATACGTTTTTCCAATTCTTTCCACAGATGCTCGATTGGATTTAAGTCAGGGGATTGTGGTGGGTGGTTCAAAATATGGTGGATGTTATAGGCTATCCACATACGCACATCATGAGCCGTATGCTTGGGATCATTATCATGCTGAAGAAACTAATTTTCCGACAAACCTAATTTCTCCACACTTTTTTGACATTTTTTTTTTTAAATATTAAGTTATAACGATTTATCCATAATTTGATCGATAAATACACGCTCTCCAAATTCCGATGAAGCCATGCAGTCACATACCATTACCCCCAACACCACTATGTTTAACTGAACACAATGTGTTGTTCTTATCATAAGCAGTATTTGGTTTTCGCCAAACTAATCTTTTCCATCAGATTGGAAAATATTGAATTTACTTTCATCAGAGAACAACACGTTGTTCCAGAAGTCTTTGCCCTTGTCTTTGTATTCCTGAGCATAGGCTAACCTTTTTTTCTGTTCACTTCACTTACAAGTGGTTTTCTTCTAGCTACTCTAACCTTATACCCAGCACGGTGTAATGTTATGCGTACTATCTTTGAGTGAATTTCCTTTCCAAAATCTTCTTTAACTTCCGCAGCAAGTCGAGTGGACTTAAATTTTGGGTTATTTTTAATTTTTCGGACAATTTGTGCCTTTTCTTTCTTACTAAGAGCTATCGGACAACCAGTACGTTTTTTGCTAGACAAATTTGTTGAACCAGCAAAACGTTTTATAATACTTCTTATAGTTAAACGGCTCCGATTCATAATTTTTCCGATTTCTGCATAAGTTTTTTTTTTTTGACTATGCAGATACAAAATAATTTTTCACTCGGCTGCCGTTTTTTGGGTCCATATTTATTTATTTAGCATAACTTCACAGACTCGGACAATCTTATTTAAATTTTTACAATAGCATTATTTAATTCATAACAGAATTTCCCAGCTATTTGCATGTTTAAATGTTGCATTATCTTAATAATTTGAATACTATAGCAACATTTTCTAATTGTATGCCAATAATTTTGTCCGCCAAAATTCTTGTCCTTTAATTAAAAATCAGAATTTTTCCATTAACCGTCTAATAAACTTTAAAATTAAAAGCTATCATTGTTTAAATAATATCTTTAAAGAAACGCTTGTGTTTAAATTCTCTAAAATTATTAAATTTTCTAGCAGAAATTTAAAGTTTTATATAAAATAACTTATTGTGCCAATAATTTAGTCCGTCACTGTAACTCCGCCTGTGCGCCTTAAGATATGCTTTAGAAAAATAAATTTCCTAATATAAGGCAGCAAGACTGTTTTTTGCCAGCCATTTGAATTCATTTTTCTTGTGTTTTTGTAATTTTTTGTAATCTTAAAAATAAAAAACTCAACAGCTTAAATATTACCACCATTTTCTATACCATTCAAGGCCATGTTTTTCACCAAAAAAAATTTAGATTTCCTTTAGAAAATACAAAAAAAAAGAGGAGGAAAAAAAAAAAGAAAATCAAAAAATAAATTGAAATGTATTGAAAGCATAAATTAAATCAATAATAAATACATCAAACAGAGCCTATTTATTTAAGCCATTACAAACTGTTACGCTGATGCCAATAAATACACACAATCAGGCAAAAAAGAGAACAAAAACAAAGAAAAAAAAAAAAGAGTATCAAAGCTTTGTGAGACAGTGTAGAGAATACTTTTTGATTGATGGCTGAAAGAGAAAAGACACACACCCCGCTTACCGTACCGTAACGCACCCGCACACGCACACTTTTCAGCCTAAAGGCAGGCAAAAATGTGAGAAAAATTTAAATTTTCGTGGTTTTTATGGTTCATAACAAGGGTTGCGGTGGTAATGATTGGCTTTTTTTATGTGTGAGTGTGTGTGGGTGTTAAACAATTTTAAATTAAACGCGTTTACTTGGGTGTCAATGTCTTTTACACTTGATTTATGGTAATTGGTTGGTTAGACACTGGAAACAGATCAATAAACGTTTAGTGGAACGTTTTAGGATAGGGAATATAGGCAAAGTAAACGCTTAATTTAATTTTAAAAGCCTTAAAGTATACTTTGATTTTTTTTTTTTTTGGTATTCCAAAAATACTTGGCCTAATAATCGCAGTTAATTATTGTATTTTTTTTTTTAAGGTAGTCAATGTAAACCGACAATCAACTTTTTTATTCAATCTATTGGCTTACATATCCAACTTTTGTACTTTTGTGCAGCCTGTTTGCTATTAGAAATCGGTTTCCACGTTTCGTTTGCGGTTATTAAACCTTTTGTGACGGGTGCCGTGTATATACGGCAGTCACACTAAAGCATCACATGCGACTGACGTTGTGTAAAAACGGTAGTTTCTTATTGGTCCACAGAGGCTGATGCTGCATATTCACGCCAATCATTTATTTGCTCCCACATGCGTTTTCGTGAACTATGCATTTACAGCGGATATGTTCTAAGTAGTTGTGCTGATGATTCGTACTCCTCATATTGGAGTCTATAGAGCCTGAATACTATTTTCAGATTATTTCTGAATTGTCTGATGTACGACTCAAATGTTTTCTCACTATAATTACCCAATAAAAGTTCGGATTGTCTTGATCCGATTTGGCTTGAGAAGCCAACATCTCAAATCTCAGCACCTCTTCACAGTCCACCGAAAGATTCTGCCATATTAACATCATGGAAGCTGTCCCCTCGCAATCTCATTTCATTGAATTTTCATGTGACGTATGATTCTGCAAAGGGTGACCTCATTTCCCTTGCCCAGAAAGTCCCATACTATTCTCTCATGAAACCTATACAAGAAAAGTACTTCTAAGGGGACCTAACTATCGGATAGCATTGCTAACTTCCATCCTCTCTACCTTTAAACTTCTGCTTAGAAAATATTCGCGAGTTTCCTCTGTCTAATATACTGTTACGTTTTTACCTTTTTAAAAACGTTTATATATGAGTTCGTTAATTGCAAACCAAGTAAAAAGAAATATGTGTCTTATTTTAATTAAACTCTCTTTATTGTCCACACTTTCTTATGTGCCACTGTTCACACTTAACCGATACTATTCACACACAACTATTCGCTATACTGCTCACAACGGATATCTTCGAACCACGACTTTTTACTTCGCACGCAACTTCACGCAAGACTGACCCATATATAACTGACTTGCTCGTCTGCTTTGTCTTGCCCTTTTATAGTCCAACACGAACAGTACATCGAACGTTCTTGAAGAAGAACCTTCGCGGTTTCGCACTCTCGAAAACTCTATGGCGACTGCATTACTTGTTGTTGCATATGCTTACTTGTCCATCCCTTTTGCTCTCATGCTTGTTGTTGTTGGCTTATTTGGGAAGATGTTCGATGTATTTGTTAGTGTGTATTTGTGTATTGTATACACATTGCCTCTTGTGCGTTCGCTTATGTTGCGTTTGCGTTATCCATCTCCCTCATACTCATACTGATGTCATTGTTGGTTTATGTATGGTTCGTTGTACACATGTGTTACTGTAGCTGGTAGCTTTTGTTGATTATTTTTATGTGAAACGATATTAGGTCGTTTCGATCTGCGTAACAATACGATATATTCGTATATCAAAGAGTGGTCCTTGTTTTAATAGAGTATGTACCCTTCAAATTGGTACAGTCGCTATCAAAAATTTTGGGAGTCAGAGATTTTAGCGGTGCTGGCCAGCTGACAGTTGAGAAGAAATCTTGTTTCCTATTATAGCTGTGGTCTTTTCTATCATGTGCAACGGAATTTAATACAACAGAGTCTTCAGCAACGCTGTAGAAAAGCATCTCATCGGTCCGACTGTCTGTATCTTTCCCAACACCATCTGAGCTGTTTTCAAATTCGCTATGCGTACCCAAATAATAGGTAGGCAATTGGCTTGACCATTATGTGTAATTGCTGGGTTCACCTGTAAGGTTTTTCTAAACGCATTCTGCAATCCAATGGCCCCGTAGGACACAACTGGCTTGACTATCGTTGTACTCCTCCAGTACATAATTCATGTATTACAAATGCAAGATTTTCTTGTAAACGTTCTTCAGTTCACACTGCTGCCGTTAAGCGGCACTTTCGCCTTCTTTTCATTTGAATACCCTGTGACGTGATTAGCTGTTCCATTTCCTGATATTCGATGCTGCTGATTGCTGTGCATCTGTAGTTCTAGCCTTGTTAGGGACTGGATCCTCATTTCTGTGCATTAGACACAAATCTCTCCAAATCTATGGTTGACGATGTTGCCAGATTTCTTGAACGTATCGAGGTATCGTCCTCAAAGCAAAGGGACATTAAGGCACAGCAAACATAATATTTAACAATACTGGACAGAGTAATATGGCGCGTGTGAACAATGAGGGCTCATAACATATAGGGACAGAATAAAAACAGGAAGAGATTCTATAGGATAACCTAAAAGTATACAACCTTTTTTAATTTAATTTATTTTTTTTGTAGTTTAACGATGAAAACTTTTTTGTTTATAATTTTTTTGTAATTGAAATCCAATTGCAAGTCAATTCGATCACTATAATCATAAATTTTATTTCAAAACTTTCTTTTAACCCTTTCCAGCTCCACGCTAAAATTGCGTTTTTTAACTTTTAGGGGTTTTTCGTATTTTGTAAATAAAATTGATTTTTTCTTGTATGATAAACTTTATTTTATGAGTAATTACAGGATACTTTATTATAACTTTTAATTCTAATCTTTAAAATCCCTTTTGGTATGGTATTTTTCAAAACAAATCCCGGGATGAAGCGAAGGTTTTGTCTCACATGTTTTGCAAAAAAAGCATGTTTTTTCTACTTTTATTTTTCGGTTGGAACACACAGCACAATCCTTGTGCTTCCCCCAGTTTGTAAATAAATAAAGTGACGTTGTTCTGTATCTGCCGCAACCGCAGTTTTGGGACTTGTTTCGGGTGCCCTAAAGTTTCCAATGAGTGACATGAACAGAGTTTTTCTGTACTTCATATGACTCATTGCTACTTTTCCGTTTTTTACACTCCACTCTTTATACAGGGTGGGCCAAAAGAAACCAAGGGGTGTAAAAGTTTAATAACTTTTTTGTTTATTAACTTTTTTTATTTTTTCTTTCAGATTATATAATATACAAAATGGAAATTTTTTTACACTAAGTATGAAAAATTATGTCTCTTAAATGACCACCGTTTTCAGCTTCGCACTGATGGGCTCTTTTTAGAGCATTTTCCATAACATTTTTCAAAACTTGTGGCTGTAGGGTTCGAATTTCTGCAACAATGTTTGCCTTGAGTTCAAGGATTGTCTCTGGCTTGTTCACATACACTCTCTCCTTCAAAAAACCCCAAAGAAAATAGTCGGGTGCTGTCAAATCTGGCGATCGCGCTGGCCAAATAATTTCCGAATTTCGAGAAATTATTCGCTCTCCAAAAATTTGACTTAAAAGTGCCATTATGACTCGGGCAGTATGGGCAGTGGCTCCGTCTTGCTGAAACCACATACCAGGTCTGTTTTCAAGAGCAAGACGTAAAAAATTTTCTATCATAAACCGATACCGCTCTCCATTTATGGTTACAATACTTCCATCTTCATTCTCGAAGAAGTAGGGCCCAATGACATTTTCAGATGTGATCCCACACCATACTGTACACCTGATGGGGTACAATTGGCGTTGATGAATGGCTCTTGGATTTTGAGAACCCCAGAACCTACAGTTCTGCTTATTAACAAAGCCATTCAAATGAAAATGAGCTTCATCACTCATAATCAAATTTTCAATAAAGTTGATTTCATTTCTGGCCAACTCTTGAAATTTAACTGCAAAATTTAGACGTTGCCAATGATCTCCGGGTTTTAATTCTTGGACCAATTGCACCTTATATGGGTATAACTGTAAATCTTTTTTTAAAATGCGCCGTAGTGACGTACGAGACATTCCTAGCTGAGCAGAACGCCTTCTGCAAGATGTTTCTGGTGCTTCGTTAACACTTTGCTGTACTCGTTCAATATTTTCCGCAGTGCGACTTAAACGTGGTCTACCGGTTCGAGGCAAATCACTTACGCTGCCATGTTGGTGATGACGATTAACTAAGCAACGAATCATCGCTTCAGAGGGCGAAATTCTGACGTTAAAATGTCGACGATATGCTCTTTGCGTTAAAATAATTGATCTCTGGTTTAAATAATAAAATTCTATTGTTCTGGTTCTCTGTTCAGTTGTGAACCTCTCCATTATAAATTCTCCAAGTGTTGTCTATATAATCTGAAAGAAAAAATAAAAAAAAATTAATAAACAAAAAAGTTATTAAACTTTTACACCCCTTGGTTTCTTTTGGCCCACCCTGTACAACACGTATGAATTTATAATAGCGGCTTCTAGACCCCAGAAAAATAGTTTTCTCCCCCATTTGAGTGTTTTTCTTATAAAGCAGTACGAAGAGGTATATTGATCGGCCACATCAACACCACCCATGTATTTATCATACTTAACTATAACGATTGGTTATTTTACTTCGGGTCTTGTGTTTATATTTGGCGTACGACTTCCTATGTTTCTTTCTCTAGGCCTTGCAGGTCTCCTTTGGATAATTTGTGAATCGGATGTATAAAAAGTGCTTAGCACTGAGATGGCTTTATCAAAAATTTTAGTACAAAATTTCCACCTTTTTTAAAATCGTCCGCAAAAAGAAGTATTACACCATGTCGAGTATCACTCGACAGTGGAGCTGGTGGAACAAAATCAATGTCGAGTAACACTCGACATTGGAGTGGAAAGGGTTAATGTTTATATGGCACCCGAAAATATGCTTTAATTCTCATTTTTCTTTTAAAGTTTCTATTGCACCTGAAAATATATTCTTTAGTTTTCTATTTTCTTTTAATCCAACATGTAATAGTTCCTTTTATTTTGTATTTTCTGTTTACCCAACCATTTTATTTATTTATTTTTTTTGACTTCCATTAAAAAGCCAATTGTTTGAACATCTAAAAGTCCTTTAAAGTTTTAATTTTTTTTTTCTAACGTTTTTCTAAATGTTTTCGAAGACAATTTGTTTTACTTTTCGTTTGACCATTAAAGTTTTCGAATACTTTGCCGGTTTGGCTTAAATTTGAAAAATAATCTGCAGCACTATTAACTTTTCCTTTTTGCTGAAAAAAGTATAGCATACTTTTAGGTGTTTAAAAAACCTAGCCGGTTTGAAAGAACTCAAATGAAGAAAATAAAATTAAGGCTTTTGATAAAAAAAAAAAAAAAAAATAGCAGACAAACGCTGTTTCTATTTTAAAATAAATTATTTATTTAGGTTGGCTGTCAGACTAAGTGGCCAAGCAAGTATACATAGGTCTGTAGTTTGAAGACAAAGTTTCCCCTTTTTAGAACAGAATGTATTACAAACAAAGCAAATATTTATTAATGCTTTTTCTCTTTTAGAGGGTAGGGTAAATGGCTTAAATAAATGAAATTTAATTGTATATACTCTGCGATCTCAGTTTTCCAATTAATTTTGTTTTTTCTGTAAATAAAAAAAAGTACAAACTCTTTACACTGAAAATAGATTTTAAACTCTTGAAACACATTTTAATTCATTTAATGTCATGTTTTGTAAATAATAGCTTTCAAAATAGCTATTCAGCTTGATGAATATATAAAAAAATTCAAATATTATAGTATACAACAATTTTTGGCACAGAATAATCCGGAAAAATCCAATTCAGCTAGCTGAATAGGTAAAAAAATATTATATTGTAAATTAGTATATTTAGGTAATATGTTGCAAAAAAGATGTTATTCAGCTGGCTGAATGAATAAAAATTTTAATATTTTCCATATGAAATTTTATATTTCAATAGAATCCAATGAAGAAATCTAATTCAGCTTGCCGAATTAGTAATAAACTAATATTTGTTATATAAAATTAAATTTTTGAGAAAATTTCTAGAAAATATGAAATTCAGCTAGCTGAATAAACAAAAAAATCAAATATTTTCCATATTTAATGATTCATATTTATAAAACCACTCAAAATTCCTATTCAGCTAGCTGGGTTAACAAAAATAGGCAATATTTTCGTATAAAATTAAATTTTCATAGAAAATTCAGCGAAAAAATACAATTCAGCTAGAGAAATTAATAAAAAATTTTATATTTTAGCTGAAACAGTAGAAAATGTAATATTTATTACATGAAAATACATTTTCGGGTAAAATGCAAAGCTGAATGAATAAAAATTTCAATATTTTCTTTATTTAATTATGTTTTTCGGTTGAATTCACTGAAAGAATCCAATTCAGCTAGCTGAATTAGCTAAAAATCCAAAAATTTTTATGTAAAATAATATTTTGAAGTAAAATGCAAGGAAAAAATGGAATTCAGCTAGCTGAATTAGTGGAAAATGGAAAATGTTTTCATATAAAACAAATTAATCGATTGCAATATTCCGCGAAAAGGCAATTTAGGTAATTGAGTTTGTAAAAAATGTAACGTTTATTATATATACACTAAAATATTTGGGCTAAGAAGTACCGAAAAAATTCAATTCAGCTAGCTGAATAAGTAAAAAATAAATAAATAAATAAGTTTAATGATATTAAACTAATTTTCGAGAGAAATACACCGAGAAAGTACTATTCAGCTAGCTGAATAAGCTGAAATTATACAATTTTTATTGTAAAACAAAATTTTCAATTAGAATTCACTGAAAAAGTGCAATTAAGCCAGATGAATTTATAAAAAAAAATTAAAATTTTTAATGGAAAATAAAAAATTCAACTGAAAAGTGCTATTCAGCTAGCTGAATGGATAGAAAAAGGAAAGAGTTTTATATTAAAAAACATTTTAATGAAAATTATTAAATTTATGCATGAAATTAATGTATTCAACTAGCTAAATGTGAATTTTTATAGTGATGTGTTTAAAAGAAGTTGTTAGAATACTGTTTATTAACTCTTTCCCATCCCATGTGATGCACAGCAAGTTGGTTTCATACGCTTGTGCATCACATGTGATTCACAAATGGTATTCTTTCTCAAGGTTTGTATTTTAATAGTCGCCGTAGTCTAGTAGGTAGTGTGTTGGCTTATTAGACTGAAGGCCCGAGTTCGAATCCCAGGTCAGACATCAAAACGAAAATATGAAAATATTTCTTCGGCGACTTCCTCTCAGGAGATTTCTGGCAAAAATTCTGAGAGTAAATAAAATTGCCATGAAAAGCTTCTCAAAAAAAAAAACTGTCGTTCGGAGTCGACTTTAAACTGTAGGTCCCGCCACTCATGTATAAAATTAACGCACACAACATAAGTGGTGTGAGAAGCTAGGTCGTAATCCTAACTGAAGGGTTGTAATGACCAATTAGGTAGGTGTATTTTAATAGACTTGAGAGAAATAATCAATTTAAGAAACTAAACGTGTGGAGATTTAATTATTTTATATTGTGCCAAGTCCCCACATGCCTAACTCTTCTACTTTAGAAGTTTTATGGAAATAAAAAACGCGTTTATTTAAACCATATCTTTCAATAAAATTTAACCTTTCCCCTGCTTCGAAAGTGGGGCTCCATTGCTAGGACTCAGGAATTCTTGATGCTGCCGATGTAGATGGATTTTGCTCCAATTCTTCGTCTTCAGATGTATAATGTTCTTCATAGTTTACTTCTATTTCGCCAGGTGTTGAAAATGATGAATTACTTAGATCAGAAGGTACATAGTCATCACCGCTATCTTGAAAGGGATCCTCTTCATCACTATCGGAATCGCTTCTTATTCTGTTTTGGCCATAAAAAGCTTTTGAGTCCATTATTTAGCCGTAAAAAACTTCCGCTATTTTTTGTTTTGTTTTTAAACTGTGTGAATCATATGTGATACACAGAACGTCTGGTTCAAAACTATGATAAAAAACTGCCTGTGCATCACATATGATTCACACTTTTTTTTAAGAAAAACCCTTTCTACATTACTGTAATTAAATATTTTAATAAAAGAAACGAAAAGGAGTGCGTATAAACTCTTTTAAACAAAAATATAATTTTGGACGTACGGTATAAAAATTTTTTTTTGTATGGGGACAGGGAAAGGGTTAAGAAAGATTGCAATTCAGCTAGCTGAACTAGAATTTTGAAATGTAATATTCTAAAAAAGTGGCTCATATTTTAGGTTTTTAAGCATTTTGAGAATATTTTAAACCGATTTAACTAACGAAATTTAATGTAATTTATGCTATTATGTTTACTATTACATATTTGAAGCCATAAAGTATGCTTTAAATAATTGAATATTTAAAAATATGCATTTAATTAAAAATATATTTTTTTTTTGTCAACGACTTTTAGGTGTTCATATGTTAATAATTAAAGTATTAAAATAATTAATTAGCATATTTATCAATTTTTAATAATGAAAAATAATGCCAATAAAAGTTCCGGTTTTTTTTTTGTTTTTTTCAATAATTTTTCATTTCAATAAATAATCCCTTTAGAATTGTTGCATACATATGTATGCATGTGCAATGGAATGCTTACATATATGCAATGGAAGTTAATTTAACAACTATTTTATCATGTAGATTTTTTTTATTATTTCGTATTTTTTTTTTTTTTCATTTTTCATTTTAATTTCAAAACCGACATGTTCATTTATAATTATAACGTGGAATTATTCACAAAAGTTTTTCAGTTTTTTTTTGTTTTGTTCGCTTATATTTAAACAACAAAGTGTGAAAGAGAGAGAGAGAGAGAGAAGAATAGAGAACTGTAAAGCATACTTTAAGGCTACTTTAAACAAAAAACAAAACAAATACAATAAATAACATTATAATATTAAAGGGTTAGCCATTTAACCAATTCAAATGTTTCAATGAAACTTTTATTATCCCTTTTGGATGAATCACAAGGTCATGTAAATAATTTTTTTTTTCACCGAGGAGGGGTAAATGTACTTAATCGCACCATAGAGGAAGTCATCACATCCTCCGTGTGTGGGGCCCTCACCTACTAAATCCCCCCTCGTATCCTTTGGACTTGTTGTGCCCACTCCGGAACTATGGTGGTATTACTTCGGAGTGGAGTCCTATTGGTCCCGGCCTTTACCCTCCCTTGTATAAACGGGACCAGGTTCACGCTGAGTCCCGAGGTTAAATATCTGGGCCTGATCCTCGATCCCAAACTCACCTGGAGGGCAAATCTGGCTGCCAGGGCTCGAAAAGCGGCCTGTGCTGCCTACTGTTGCGGCAGAGCAGTCGGATCCAGATGGGGTCTCGGCCCAAGGGTCATGCGCTGGATCTACTCTGCAGTCATCGAACCCAACCTCCTATACGGTGTTGCCTTCTGGTGGACTGCTCTGGACAAGCGGCACAATGTCAGACTCCTGGTCGGAGTCAGAAGGTCCGCGGCTATTCGCATCACTGGTGCTCTACGCACCACCCCCACAAAGGCCCTGTTCGCTATGCTTAACTGGCTTCCTACTGAGCTCCTCGCTAAGCAGGTGGCTAAGTTCACTGCGACAAGACTTAATGCCCTGTCTCGTTGGCGCGTCGTACCCGTTGGTCACTCCTCTATTTTGGAGATTGACCCGGTGGCCCCACCGGATATCGATTATCTCCCTGTATAATACTGTTTTGATAGGGGTTTCAACTTCCTGATCCCGAGCAGAAGCGATTGGACCCATGATATGACCGTCCCCCCGGAACTTTTGGAGATTGACCCGGTGGTCCCACCGGATATCGCTTATCTCCCTGTATAATACTGTTTTGATAGGGGTTTCAACTTCCTGATCCCGAGCAGAAGCGATTGGACCCATGATATGACCGTCCCCCCGGAACTCCTGGATGTATACACCGGCGGCTCCAAATTCGATTGCGGGGTGGGCAGCGGAGTCTACTCTGGGAGATTGTACTTAAACATTTCACTCCGGCTGCCGGACTATTGCAGCGTGTTCCAGGCGGAAGTAATGGCCATCTACCGGGCCGCACAGTGGATCCTCGCACACGGAGTTCCTTTCAGCTGCATCTCAATTTTATCCGATAGCCAGGCTGCGATAAAGTCTCTATCGAACGTTTCGGATAATTCTAGGATCGTCAGGGAATGTCGCCGCAGCCTCAACCTTCTTTCTGGGCGATTCAGTGTAACACTTATCTGGGTCCCCGGACACTGCGACATTCCGGGAAACTGCAGAGCGGACGAGCTAGCCAGGTCTGGCGCACTTCTTCCGGAATCTTCTTCGATCAACTTGGGAATGCCACTTACCTCGTTCAAACTGGCCATCGCGCGGAAATTCTCCCGGGACGCCAACCTATCCTGAATCAATGAGGAGACCTGCTCCACCGCTAGGCTCACTTGGCCCTCAATGGATAGAAGGCGCACCAACCAGTTACTTGGACTTAGTCGTAACATCATCTCGATCACAGTGGCCATGCTTACAGGTCACTATGTTATGGGTAGACACGGAGAATGAATTCGACTCCCATTTAGAGGAGAAGAGGAGACTGTTATCCACTTTCTATGTCAATGCCCATCTCTTGAGAGATGCAGATATAGGTTATTTCGCTCTCCAGCCCTTGTTAGCTTGACGGAGCTATCGTCCATTGACGTCAAGGACATAGCCTCGTTTATAAAACTTTCTGGCTGGTTTTCCAGCGTGGGGTAGTCGTGATTTAAATGTGCAGCCCTTGCGCTGACCGATTTCCCCCTCATTGGCTCGGAGGAACTTGGTCAGTACAGGGACTGCGTTCGCCTGTGGTGTCACAACGGGCCGCTATGCGTGCTCAAGTGAGCTTTTGGTATAAAGCTACCACATCAACCTAACCTATTGGCTCTTTGGCCTCTCCATGTTCATATCCGCGTCCGGATTGCGTATCGAAAGTTGAGGAGACATTTAAACGTTTCCATTATTCCTCTCTTATAAGTCCTTGTTTCGTTTTTGTTTGGTACCATCTATGCCGACGTGCCCACGTGTTCTGTAGCCTCAAGATCTCTCTTTTTTAGTCTTAGAATGCATTGCACATACTTCACCACTGAGGTTCAGTTTTCAATACTTTCAATCATAACCTCGACAATGTTAACGACCGTGTTCCTTCCGACTGTTGTCATCAGTATGGAGCGATAGCGTTGCCAGCGTGTACACTCGAAAACAGTGTGCTCTACATCATCAATTACTTCCTCTTCCTCGTAAAGGCAATAAGGGGAGGCGCTCTTGCCCATTTTGTGCAGGTAGTTCCTGAAATACCCATGACCCGATAGCATCTGTGTAGTGTAGTAGTTTACCTCTCCGAATTTCCCACCAATCCATAGCCCAATGTTCGGGATAAGTCACGCCGCCGTCTACCTTCCACTATCTTCATCTTCCCATCGTCGTTTGAAATGGTGTTTAGCCTGAAGGAACCTGTTATATAATTGCCAGCAGATTTCTCCTTATAAATCTCCATCCGCTCCGCGCCCAGAAAATCCACAGGAATTATACCTGCTATGAATTGAGTCATGTGAATAACTTTCTGTGAATTGAGTGCAACAGTCGATGTTTGTCAAGTAGTTGTTGCCTACTTTTTGGCACTTTTCAGGCGGTATAAGGCATTAGTATAACGAACATTGATATTCACATTCTAAAACGTTAGGGAATTAGTCGCGCAGTTACGCTTATTAATGCAGGCCCTAGTAAAAACAATCCAAGATTTTCAAATTGCATGAAATAGGTGCCAGTTGATGCCGTAAAGACATAGAATTATTCTCTTTGGGAATTTCTCACGCAATAAAGTCAAAATCAGTTGTGTTCTGTGTTTCCATCTTGCTGAAGCCACATACCGTCCAATTCATTATTTTCAATTGCAGGCCAAAAATAGTCGTTTTTCATATGACCACAGCCTTCTAAATAGATGGGGTAACTCTGTTCTCCTAGGGCCATTTTAGAAAAAATGAGTCTCAGGGAGAACTCCCTACCATTGTGCTTTCTAAACGCTCACTTTCTCTGCGGGCGAAGGCTTTTCTTAATGATTTCTAGACTCTCTAAGCCCTATACTGCCCTGATCCCTGTAGACATTAGTTGTTACCCCGTAACCACCGATTGGGAAATAGACTTAATCGCTACACAAACTTTTGTTAAAAAAATCAGCATTGAAATAATCACCCTTATTCTGGTTGTCGTCGTCGTCGTCGCCGTCGTCGTCGTTACCAAAAATGATGTCGATAAAATCAGAGTCGACACAACACAATATCGACGGCGTATTGACTCACAGAATACCAAATGTGTGTCGACAGTCATCTATAACTGTCAATAACGACAAACAGAATACCAATTTTAAACTGTTGACGCAAGACGACGTCGACAACCAGAATAAGGGTGAATGATGCTCTAGCACCCAATCATTGACAAAGTGTTCCGTATACTCAGGCGTCTTCAATTATTTTCTGCTGAGGTTGAAATCTACCATAAAATACGTGATAATGAGCCGTAAGATAGAAGCAATTGCTGAGAAAGCCATTGAATCGACAAATTCGCATTATCCAAGACACTTCCTCTCGCGGAAGCTCAACTTTAGAGTGTGCTTATATCCTAATTATGCTTAGACCTGACCACATTTGTAACGCTTCCAGTGTCTTCAAATTTCTTTATTACTTCATTGGTAATTGCAACTCTTTAATCAAGACCGTGTGGTCTCTTCCATCAAGTAAGCTAACATTCTACCTACTAGACTACGGTAACTTCTGGAAACTTCTCTTGCAATTGTTGTTGTAATTGGTAATTACAACCAATTTAGTCAGGATTACAATCTAGCTTCTCACACCATCCATGTTTTGTGTTAATTTTATTCATGAGTAACGGGACTTGCAGTTTAATGTCGGCTATGAATGACGGATTTTTGAGAATTTTTTCAGAGAACTGTTGAGAGGAAGTTGGCGAATATTTGGGAAATTTTTTTTCATACTTTGTTTTGTTTGATATACTTTTAAATCACAACGTTTGTAGACAGTTTTAAATATTTTGGATCATTCTTCGATTGTTATGCGATCCATTTTCGTAAACGCCCCTTCCGATAACAAAAATTTCACAGCTAATAGCCGTGCCAGACTGTCACTTTTGCAACCATTGGATGGTTAACCCGAATTTAAGTACAGTGGTGGCATATTAAGGCTAAACAGCAAAAAAGTATGCCATAAAAAATTTTTATTATTAAAATAGGGGGAGATTATTAAAAAGGAAACGAAGAGAAATAGAGAGAGAGAGAGAGGGACTGGTAAAGATTGCGAAAATAATATTGCAAGCAAAACATTTTCACTAAAAAAAAGAGAACAGAAAAATAAATAACAAAAACTGCGTAAAACTCTACATTAAAAGTTAAGAAAGAGAGAGAGAAAGAAAAATTTTTATAAAGCCTGCTTAAGTGCATAACTTATGTATTGGCAGTTTTATAAAGCATACATCAAGGCTGTTAAACATACAAGATTTAATAAAAAAAAAAAAAAACTTTTGTTAAAAACCTTAAAACCTTTTAACAGGTCAATTATTTATTTATGTAGCTAGAGCATAGATGCCCATTTCATAGTGCTTTTGCGCAAGCTAAAAACACACATATTCTTATTCTCTTTGGTTAGTCGTCACTCAGACAGCGACGAATGCACATGCGTGGCGGGTGTACGATTTTTTTGTAATATTTTTTGCTTAAAGCACTGAAAAAAATTTACTATGACTTACGAAACATATTTTATGATAAAAAATGCGTTTGGTGATGCTCAATGCATTTTATGTTATAAAATATTGAAGGAATGTAGAGAATATGCTTTTAAAAGGCACTATTGTTCTTATCATAGTGATATGGATGATATTAATGATGGGGAAAAAAAGATTTATTTTGTAAAAATAAAAAAATTTATTTGGAAAAATTGAAAGAGTGGTTACTTGAAGAAGAAAACAATGAAAAAACCTCAGAAAATAAAATGTTAAAAATGGAGTTATCAAGCTTAATAAGCTTGGATATTGTTAGGCATGGTAGACCATTTTCTGATGGGAAAAAAAAAATTTTAAATAAATGTTTTCAAAAACTTAATTTTAAGCTTATCGAAAATCTTCCATTGTCACGCAGTAGTGTTATTCGATGCACTGATCAATTGGGGGCATCTTTAGAAGCCGCCATTGTAGAAAAATTAAAAAACTGTACTTTTTTTCTGTTTGTTTTGATGAAAGTACAGATATTAACGATCTTTGTCAACTCGTTATTTGTATAGATGCGTAGACAAGAATAACAAAGTTTTTGAAACAATGTTTTACGAAATTGCCACAATAGTATTAATATTGAAGATTTTATTAAAATATAAATAAAAGAAATAACCATGTATCTTATTTTTTTTTTTTTTGTTTTTCTAGTCTTTTTCCATAGTCACTGATTGAACAAAATTTTGTAAACACGTAAATGAAGTTCCACGAGAGAGAGATCTCACTTTTTTCACATAAATTTTGAAAAATGTATCTACCATATAGCTTTAAATGTGCTTTGGATTTTTTCCGTACATTTTATTTCAGTTTACACAACTTTTCTTTCAGTGCAGTTCTCTCTCGCTCATCAATACTACTGCAGTTTTAGCTTTGGGCATCCCTGAGCTAGAGGCTTATATACATTTTAAGTTTTAAAGTTAGAGGCCTATTTATAGTACAATAAATTAACAATTTTTTCTAATAAATCGCTTTAAAGCCAATCTGTAACAGAAATTTACGTTTTTACCTTTTAAAAACGTTAAAAATATGAGTTCGTAGATTGCAAATAAAATAAAAATAAATATGTGTTTAATTTTAAGTCAATTCTTTATTATCTGCACAACTTTTTTGCCACTGTTCGAACTTATTCCACGTATACAATGATAACTTTCACAATATGTGCTTGTTCGTGATATTTCTCTGCTTAAAACCTTTTTATAAGCAACAACACTTGCTAGTTATTCTTCTTTGCTCACAACCTTTTTGTAAGCACTACACTAACAACTGTTTTCTTCACGCAACTTGTCTGCACACAAGTCCGACTGAATTATAACTCGATCTCGTATCTTCACACACCACTGGTTGAATTCTCACTCAATTCAACGCGACGTCGTCACACGACTAACTTAACTCGAACTCCGAGAATCACGTGTCTTCATACACGACTGACTGAATTCTAACTGAATCCTCGTTGCTCGCTTTATCTTGCCTTTTATATCACTGGATCAACAGTGTGATGAATGCCCCTGAAGGATGATGACGGCCTTCGGGAACAATCCAAAAATGTAAACAACTTGTTTCCATTTTTGTTGTTCGTGTATCTTGTTTACTTTCGTCCAGGCAGAATTGTTGTTGTTTTGTTTATTTGTCTTTCCGCTATATTTTTTTTATACACGGACGTTGTTGCTATATTTTTGTTTATTCATCGATCTTGTAAACAAGCCCGTTATTTTATTGTTGCTATATTTTTACTTATTCGTTGATCACGTGATCAAGTCCATTGTTTTGTTTTGGGAGCTTTTGTTTATCATTTTATACATGATCAAGTCCATTGTGTTGTTTTTAGAGCTTTTGCTTATTATTTTAATAACACCATTTCCATTTTCGTAACAATATGCTCTGAAAACCATTTATCGAAAACTTCGGTGTGAAATTCGAATGAAAAGCATTTGGCTTGACTACACATTATCATTATAAGTCCATTCTACTACCGCGTTATATTCTGAAAGAAAGGCACTGTTGCAAAACCATGAGAAGAGTCGTCAAGTCCAAGCCATTTAAATTCTTTTTAATGCTTCAGTCTTACATCAGACAGTTGCTTTAGGGATCTAAAGAATGGCATTCCCAATACTTTCATATGCCTTTTCGCGAGTGCCGTAAGAATAAATAGCACATAATAGACGTCCAATGGAAAGAGTTCTAAAAGTTCTTCCTGGTTTAAGAAATGCCATCTCAACTAAGTGTTAGAACAGATCGTCTCTTCTATACAGCAAGCGTGTTACTCGTGGAGTGTAGTTTTTCACTAATTTCCATCGTAATCGTCACCAAGGCGACCCTCTGGGTACACCACAAAAGGGGATTGTTCGGTTCACTACATGTTTTGGTCAATTTGTTCGCAACACAGTTTCCTAAAATGTCTGAATGTATAGTTACCGAATAATAGGTGTTTCTAGTTGCCGTAGTCTAGTAGGTAGGATTAAGGCTAACTACTCGCGAGCTCGAGGCACAAATCTCGGAACAGATATCTCGAGCAAAACGAAGTATGAAAAAAAATATTTATATTGCCAACTTCTCAGCAGTCTTCTGGGAAAAACTCTTGAGAGTACAATCGAATTTCAGTGAAAAATTTCTCAAAAATTTGTCGTTCGTAGCAGAAATCAGCAATGAATCGTATTTTCGCTACTCATAGGTACTTATGAAATTTTGAGTATGAGTGAGTCAAGAGTATTAAAATTCAACTACTCTGATTCATTCGTACTCGCTACAACATTGATTTATAAGTATAGGTTGCAATGAGTATGAGTACAACGTTGACATCAAACTCACAACATTCGATTCATTGTTTGATTCATACGCCTACTCATTCAGATTCATAAATTTAAAAAAATACTTATAATACTTACGAATGATTCGAGTCACTCGAATCATTCATCAAAATTTACAGTAGTAGTTAATGTTGCATTTACAAAAGAAGAGAAAAGAAAAGACAAAGACAGCAAGCAAAGCACACACACAACCTTCTAGCGAGTATTGTGGTGTTCGTACTCGAATCATACTTATTTTGTGCTTCGTGTATACATATGTTGAATCATGGAGAGTCGAAATCAACAACATCGTGCGTATTGTTAAGTATGAGTACGATGAGTATTTCTAACTTTGAATATGAGTAGTATGAGTATGATATTAAAATAAGTATGAATGCGTATAAGTAGCTGAAATTATAAGTATGACTCGAATCTACTCATCGTTTTGAATACTCGTTGCTGATCTCTGGTTCGTAGACGAATTTAAAGTGTAGGTTCCATTCATGCATAAAACTAACACATACAATATGGATGGTGTGAGGAGCTAGGTTGTAATCATAACTAGAGGGTTTTACTGACCGTTTAAGTATGTAAGAATTGAAGCCTTACACAGCTTATGCGAAATGCGTACGCATAGTTGCTTTGTGTATGAATTCTTCAATTTAAAATTTCGACACCCTTAACGTTGGTTGACCCAACTTCATTGAGAAACTCTTAGCAGTTTAATTGTAATAATTATTTTAAAATATAAATCACAAGAAATTGATGAAAAAGTCTTTATAATCCTAAACTTAAAAGAAATCCCTTAAGGTATGCTTTAATTATACGATGTTTCTTATTTGAAATTTTTCTTTAATGGTTTAAATTTTTAATTAAATTAGAAAGACTTATAAAATTATTTTTAATTCTAAATACATTTTTTCTATTGAAGAAGCATATGAAAAATCCCTTTTGGGTATGCAACAAATTTCATTTACTTATAATTTATTTTCTTTAAAATATGAATAAATGATTTAATGAAAACACAAACAAAACTATTTATGCTATTAAAATAAATAAATTTATTTAAAAATTCTAAAATATATATAATTATATAACCCCTAAAAATATGCTTTAAAATTTTATCAAAAAATTTGTAATAAATTTCATTTTATTTAAGTTTCTTTGCTTGCACCTCCCTTTTTAAGGAAAAAAGAAAAAACTTACAACCTTTGTTTTTGTTTTTCTATACCCATACAATAAGTGCTTAAAAGAAACTCCCTTAAAATATGTTACAAAAAATTATATATTTTATTAAAAGCATGTTATAATAGCATTACTTAAAAGTACTTTATTATATGTATGTATGTACATATATGTGTATGTATATATTTTTGAAGAATTTTTTTCTTAAATAAAAGTTTTTCAAACCCCTGAAAATAGGCTTAAATTTTTTGCGTTATATTGTCTTAATAACAATTGGTTTACAAAACTACATTATATAAATAAATACATAATGTCAATTAAATTTCAATCCATTTTAAAATTCATTTTATTATACAACACCTAAAAGTAGGCAGCATTTTACAAAAAATTCAAATGCCTAATATAATTAATTTAATTTTAAATATTTTAAAAGCTTTACTTCACTTTATATAAATATGATTTAAACAAAGATTACATATTCAGAAAGCACCTAAAATTATGCCACAATCTTAAACACCTTACTTTAGTTAAGTCTTCAATAACGTTCTATAATCGCATCCATTTTTGTAGAAACTGTAAAGAAAGGTAAAAAGAAAGTATAAATAGCTTAACAAACACAAACATATTTCAATTCATATAAGAAAATTTATTTAAACCAGCCAAAAAGTATGCTACAATTTAAGAGCTTCTTCGTCTTCTCTTAAAGTCAAGCTGTATTTAAATAAATTTCCATGCCATATTTAAGCTAATGCTTTGGAAGAGATTAATGTTCCATAATTTTGTGATACATGCAGATAACAAATTGTTGGTAATTTGTTAAACAATAAAAATGCTAAAGCCGTAAAGTATGCAGCTGTTGTTTGGGAGAATGGGGATAGTATTTAACAGCTAAAAGGAAAATTAAATTAAATAAAGTTAAAGTCAAGAATATGCCACGAAAATATTAAAGTCATAGAACAATCCGGTTAAGTTTAAAATTTATAGAAAATTATTGATAAAATTTTCATTTCCTATATCGATAAAAGTTTCCTATAGAAAACTTTCATTCATCGATGATTTTCTATGGAAAACTTTTATTTATCGTTTACTTTCTATAGAAAATGTTCATTCATCGATTGTTTATATTATAGAAAATTTTCTATACAAAATTATCGGTAACTGGAAATTTTCTATAAAAAATTATCGATAAATGGACATTTTCTATAAAAAATTGTCGATAAATGGACATTTTCTATAAAAAATTATCGATAAATGGACATTTTCTATAGAAAATTGTCGATAAATGGACATTTTCTATAGAAAATTATCGGTAACTGGACATTTAGCCAGAATTACAAGCTAGCATATTACTTAGAAAATGTTCATTCATCGATATAGGTAATTTCCAGTTATCGATAATTGTTTATATTAAAGAAAATTTTCTATTACTGGAAATTTTCTATAGAAAATTATCGGTAACTGGAAATTTTCTATAAAAAATTATCGATAACTGGAAATTTTCTATAAAAAATTATCGATAACTGGAAATTTTCCATAAAAAATTATCGATAAATGGACATTTTCTATAGAAAATTGTCGATAACTGGAAATTTAGCCAGAATTACAAGCTAGCATATTACTTACTATACTACGAAGTCTTCTTGTCGTAATTAAAAACGAAAAAATCCTTCATTTTTATATATTTCCTAAAATATTTATATCGGCCCTCGCATATCCCATACCTGTATAGGAATTCTATAATATTTTAACAATAACTAAATTGCTCAGCTGGTTCATTTCAATTTTAATAAATATTTATTACCTCCCTAAATTACAGTGTGGTAAATTTATGTTTTATTATTATTATTAGTATTTTGAACCTAAAAGTGGGCTTTGGAATTTCGTTCGTTTTTATTGTTTTCATTTCTTTTGTTAAAGCTAAAAATAGAACGAAATTTTTATAACATTGCAACACACCCTTACAAAGTTACCCACCTGCTGGGTTTTTATATCAAATAGTAGTAGACAGTAGTAAAAATAAGCCGAAAAGCAGGCAATAATTTGTGTATTTTTGTATAAGCAAAATAATAATTGGAGTACAACTTTAAAAAATAATTTAAAAGTCCCAATTTATTTAACAGGTTTAAAATAAATAAAAAAATTTAATATTTAAGTTTAAAAGAACTCCTAAAATTAGACAATAGCTTTATTAACAAAACCTTTGAAAGTTTTGAAGCACATACAAATAACTTTTCTCATTTCTTCTCCCAGTATTTTAAGGTTTCGTTTATACATAAATTATTTTCCTATTTTTAATAAAAATAAACTTTTTAAATATATTTCTTTACTACGCCTTAAAGTACACTTTTTATTTTTATTTTTTCATTACTTGCGGTTGACATATATAATTTGTAGGCATATCTAGAAATTTGACACTTGCTTGCTTGCTTGGTGTTGTTATCCCAAGTGACATAACACTTCATATTTTTTACACATTAAACAGCAAATTAAGGAAATATTAAATTCAGTAGCCTAGAAGTATGCTACATACTTTTACTCAAGAGTAACAAAAGAAATATAAATAAATTATTATAAAACAAGAAAAATAAAACCTAACAAGTGTAAAACAAAATATCTCACATACAATATTATTCCTGCCTAAAAGTAGGCGTAAAAAATTTCAAATTACAAAAATGTTATGCGATGCCATTAAAAATCATTGGTTAACACAAGTTTATTTACTATAATTTAGAATTACGGTTAAATTACGTTATATTTAATTAAATTTAATTATTTTCAACGCAAACTTATCAATAATTAGAATTTTTTTACAGAAAATTTTCGATAACTGAAATCGATAACAAGGAAATTTCTGCAGAAATATAAATAACTAGAAATTTATAGAAAATTATCGATAACTATAACAATTTTACAGAAAATTGTCGTAAATTAGAAATATTCTATACGGATCATTAAAAATTCCTACAGAATGTTATCGATAAACTACAAAAAAAACTGTTCGTAATAGAAAATGTTCGATATTTAGAAATTTTCTATATACAATTTTCTGTAGGAGATTGATCTATACAAAACGATCAATAAATGGCTAGCTGAACTAGCCAGCTGGCTAGCTACACTAGCTATTCTAATTCTCTCCAGATATACTAGCTATTCAGCTATACTGGCTATTCTATCCAGTTTACTAGCTATTCTAGCCAGCTATTAAGCTATACTAGCTATTCTAATTCTCCCCAGCTATCTGGCTATACTAGCTAGTATAGCTGGCTAGAAAAGCCAGTATAGCTGACTAGGATAGCTAGAATGGCCCAATATAGCTGCCTAGAATAGGTAGAATAGCTAGTATAGCTGGCTAGAATGGCCAGTATAGCTGGCTAGAATAGCTGTAAAGCAGGCTAGAATAGCTAGTATAGCTGCATAGCCGGCTAGAATAGCTAGTCTAGCTGAAGAGCGGCTAGAATAGGTGGATAGCTGCATAGCTGGTATAAAATGGCTGGATAGCTGGCTAGAATAGCTAGTAGTGCTGGATACCTGGTTAGAATAGCTAGTATAGTTGCATTACTGGCTAGAATAGCTGGAAAGGTAGCTAGAATACCTAGTATAGGTGCACTACTGGCTAGAATCGCTAGAAAGGTGGCTAGAATACCTAGTATAGGTGCATTACTGGCTAGAATCGCTGGAAAGGTGGCTAGAATAGCTGGAAAGGTGGCTAGAATAGGTGCATTACTGGCTAGAATTTTTTTTTTTTTTTTTTGGCGTGTGAGGTAGGGTTCAAAATGCCTTCGCACTTACAGTGCCCGTCGTCAACTGCGTCGAGTGGTGCTTCCACTAAAACAATCCCTCCTCCTCTTCTGGGGATACTCCCTTCCCGGGACGGCTATATGCATTACTTCGGGAAGGGCCCAGAACGACGTCCCGTTAGGGACCGTTGTCTACTCTCCCACGTCTGGGTACGCCATATTTGAAGCCAGCTTCATGCTATTGGCTCGTCTTCTCATGTATCATTTCGTTGTATTGTGTCAAGGTCGACCTTCTTCCTGCGGAGTACACATTCAACGTATCTTCTTACAGCGCTCCATTTCGTCTCGCTTTCGAGCATTGCGTCCACAATGTTGTCGGGTGTAAATTCGCCAATTTGCTCTATCAACATGTTCTTCTCGTCTTGCCATTTGATGCAATGAAAGAATGTGTGTTCAGCGTCGTCATTCATTTCCTGGCAATAAATGCAGCCAGGATCAATCACCTTGCCCATGCGGTATAGATATTTTCGGAAATAACCATGACCCGAAAGAAACTGGGTCAGAAAATAGTTAATTTCCCCAAAATTTCGCCGTATCCATGTCTCTATTGACGGAATAAGTCTATAAGTCCATCTTCCGCTTGTTTCCTCGCTCCATCTACTTTGCCATCGCCGTAGTGTTTGAGATCTGAGATCTGCGCTACTAATGGCGAGATTTTCTCTCCTTGTTTTCCACGATCTTCTTCGTTCAAATGCTAGTAGGTCAATAGGTATCTCACCGACGATCACGAGGACCGCGGCGCCCGATACGGTGCGGTAGGCCGATGCAACTCTTAGTGCTGCTGTTCGTTGCACTGCTGCTAGTACTTTCCGCTTAGATTTAATCTCCAGCGCTTCTCCCCATATCTCGCTTCCATACAGCATTATCGAGTTTGTCGCCGCCATAATCACTTTTCGTTTGGCCTGTGTTGGTCCGCCAATATTTGCCATCAGTCTGCTTAACATGCCCGTTAGTTTCGCTGCCTTGGTAGCTGCATGCTGTATTTGGGCCCAATAATTAAGTCTACAGTCGAGTATCAGGCCCAAATATCTGACTGCTCTTTTTGTAACTAGTGACACATCACCTATCTGCATACTTATCTCGAGTGGAATGCGAGCCATTGTCATCAGTATGACTTCAGTCTTGTTTTTTGCGAGCTCTAGACCGTGGTCCTCAAGCCATATCTGAGTCCTTATCATAACCTGGTTCAGTTTTCTCCTTGCATCCTCAATGTCGCGCGCTGAAATGACCGACACTATATCATCCGCGTATCCCACGAGGTATGTGTCCTCTGGCATTACTGGCTAGAATAGCTGGAAAGGTGGCTAGAATAGCTAGTATAGGTGCATTACTGGCTAGAATAGCCGAAAGGTGGCTAGAATAGCTGGTATAGCTGCATTACTGGCTAGAATAGCTGGAAAGGTGGCTAGAATACCTAGTATAGGTGCATTACTGGCTAGAATCGCTGGAAAGGTGGCTAGAATACCTAGTATAGGTGCATTACTGGCTAGAATAGCCGAAAAGGTGGCTAGAATAGATGAAAAGGTGGCTAGAATAGCTAGTATAGCTGCATTACTGGCTAGAATCGCTGGAAAGGTGGCTAGAATAGCTAGTATAGGTGCATTACTGGCTAGAATAGCCGAAAAGGTGGCTAGAATAGATGAAAAGGTGGCTAGAATAGCTAGTATAGCTGCATTACTGGCTAGAATCGCTGGAAAGGTGGCTAGAATAGCTAGTATAGGTGCATTACTGGCTAGAATAGCTGGAAAGGTGGCTAGAATAGCTAGTATAGGTGCATTACTGGCTAGAATAGCTGGAAAGGTGGCTAGAATACCTAGTATAGGTGCATTACTGGCTAGAATAGCCGAAAAGGTGGCTAGAATAGATGAAAAGGTGGCTAGAATAGCTAGTATAGGTGCATTACTGGCTAGAATAGCTGGAAAGGTGGCTAGAATAGCTAGTATAGGTGCATTACTGGCTAGAATAGCCGAAAAGGTGGCTAGAATAGATGAAAAGGTGGCTAGAATAGCTAGTATAGGTGCATTACTGGCTAGAATCGCTGGAAAGGTGGCTAGAATACCTAGTATAGGTGCATTACTGGCTAGAATAGCCGAAAAGGTGGCTAGAATAGATGAAAAGGTGGCTAGAATAGCTAGTATAGGTGCATTACTGGCTAGAATAGCTGGAAAGGTGGCTAGAATACCTAGTATAGGTGCATTACTGGCTAGAATCGCTGGAAAGGTGGCTAGAATAGCTAGTATAGGTGCATTACTGGCTAGAATAGCTGGAAAGGTGGCTAGAATAGCTAGTATAGGTGCATTACTGGCTAGAATAGCTGGAAAGGTGGCTAGAATAGCTAGTATAGGTGCATTACTGGCTAGAATCGCTGGAAAGGTGGCTAGAATAGCTAGTATAGGTGCATTACTGGCTAGAATAGCTGGAAAGGTGGCTAGAATAGCTAGTATAGGTGCATTACTGGCTAGAATAGCTGGAAAGGTGGCTAGAATACCTAGTATAGGTGCATTACTGGCTAGAATAGCCGAAAAGGTGGCTAGAATAGATGAAAAGGTGGCTAGAATAGCTAGTACAGCTGCATTACTGGCTAGAATCGCTGGAAAGGTGGCTAGAATAGCTAGTATAGGTGCATTACTGGCTAGAATAGCTGGAAAGGTGGCTAGAATAGCTAGTATAGGTGCATTACTGGCTAGAATAGCTGGAAAGGTGGCTAGAATAGGTGCATTACTGGCTAGAATAGCTGGAAAGGTGGCTAGAATAGCTAGTATAGGTGCATTTCTGGCTAGAATAGATGAAAAGGTGGCTAGAATAGCTAGTATAGGTGCATTACTGGCTAGAATCGCTGGAAAGGTGGCTAGAATAGCTAGTATAGGTGCATTACTGGCTAGAATAGCTGGAAAGGTGGCTAGAATAGCTAGTATAGGTGCATTACTGGCTAGAATAGCTGGAAAGGTGGCTAGAATAGGTGAATTACTGGCTAGAATAGCTGGAAAGGTGGCTAGAATAGCTAGTATAGGTGCATTACTGGCTAGAATAGATGAAAAGGTGGCTAGAATAGCTAGTATAGGTGCATTACTGGCTAGAATCGCTGGAAAGGTGGCTAGAATAGCTAGTATAGGTGCATTACTGGCTAGAATAGCTGGAAAGGTGGCTAGAATAGCTAGTATAGGTGCATTACTGGCTAGAATAGCTGGAAAGGTGGCTAGAATAGATGAAAAGGTGGCTAGAATAGCTAGTACAGCTGCATTACTGGCTAGAATCGCTGGAAAGGTGGCTAGAATAGCTAGTATAGGTGCATTACTGGCTAGAATAGCCGAAAAGGTGGCTAGAATAGATGAAAAGGTGGCTAGAATAGCTAGTACAGCTGCATTACTGGCTAGAATCGCTGGAAAGGTGGCTAGAATAGCTAGTATAGGTGCATTACTGGCTAGAATAGCTGGAAAGGTGGCTAGAATAGCTAGTATAGGTGCATTACTGGCTAGAATAGCTGGAAAGGTGGCTAGAATAGCCAGTATAGGTGCATTTCTGGCTAGAATAGCTGGAAAGGTGGCTAGAATAGGTGCATTACTGGCTAGAATAGCTGGAAAGGTGGCTAGAATAGCTAGTATAGGTGCATTTCTGGCTAGAATAGCTGGAAAGGTGGCTAGTATAGCTGTATTACTGGCTAGAATAGCTGGAAAGGTGGCTAGAATAGCTAGTATAGCTGCATTACTGGCTAGAATAGCTGGAAAGGTGGCTAGAATAGCTAGTATAGGTGCATTACTGGCTAGAATAGCTGGAAAGGTGGCTAGTATAGCTGCATTACTGGCTAGAATAGCTGGAAAGGTGGCTAGAATAGCTAGTATAGCTGCATTACTGGCTAGAATAGCTGGAAAGGTGGCTAGAATAGCTGCATTACTGGCTAGAATAGCTGGAAAGGTGGCTAGAATAGCTAGTATAGGTGCATTACTGGCTAGAATCGCTGGAAAGGTGGCTAGAATACCTACTATAGCTGCATTACTGGCTAGAATCGCTGGAAAGGTGGCTAGAATAGATGAAAAGGTGGCTAGAATAGCTAGTATAGGTGCATTACTGGCTAGAATAGCTGGAAAGGTGGCTAGAATAGCTAGTATAGCTGCATTACTGGCTAGAATCGCTGGAAAGGTGGCTAGAATAGCTAGTATAGGTGCATTACTGGCTAGAATCGCTGGAAAGGTGGCTAGAATACCTACTATAGCTGCATTACTGGCTAGAATAGCTGGAAAGGTGGCTAGAATAGATGAAAAGGTGGCTAGAATAGCTAGTATAGGTGCATTACTGGCTAGAATCGCTGGAAAGGTGGCTAGAATACCTACTATAGCTGCATTACTGGCTAGAATAGCTGGAAAGGTGGCTAGAATAGATGAAAAGGTGGCTAGAATAGCTAGTATAGGTGCATTACTGGCTAGAATCGCTGGAAAGGTGGCTAGAATAGCTGCATTACTGGCTAGAATAGCTGGAAAGGTGGCTAGAATAGATGAAAAGGTGGCTAGAATAGCTAGTATAGGTGCATTACTGGCTAGAATCGCTGGAAAGGTGGCTAGAATAGCTGCATTACTGGCTAGAATCGCTGGAAAGGTGGCTAGAATAGCTAGTATAGCTGCATTACTGGCTAGAATCGCTGGAAAGGTGGCTAGAATAGCTAGCATAGCTGCATTACTGGCTAGAATAGCTGGAAAGGTGGCTAGAATAGCTAGTATAGGTGCATTACTGGCTAGAATAGCTGGAAAGGTGGCTAGAATAGCCAGTATAGGTGCATTACTGGCTAGAATCGCTGGAAAGGTGGCTAGAATAGCCAGTATAGGTGCATTTCTGGCTAGAATAGCCGGAAAGGTGGCTAGAATAGGTGCATTACTGGCTAGAATAACTGGAAAGGTGGCTAGAATAGCTAGTATAGGTTCATTACTGGCTAGAATCGCTGGAAAGGTGGCTAGAATAGATGAAAAGGTGGCTAGAATAGCTAGTATAGGTGCATTACTGGCTAGAATCGCTGGAAAGGTGGCTAGAATAGCTGCATTACTGGCTAGAATAGCTGGAAAGGTGGCTAGAATAGCTAGTATAGCTGCATTACTGGCTAGAATCGCTGGAAAGGTGGCTAGAATAGCTAGTATAGCTGCATTACTGGCTAGAATCGCTGGAAAGGTGGCTAGAATAGCTAGTATAGCTGCATTACTGGCTAGAATAGCTGGAAAGGTGGCTAGAATAGCTAGTATAGGTGCATTACTGGCTAGAATAGCTGGAAAGGTGGCTAGAATAGCCAGTATAGGTGCATTACTGGCTAGAATAGCTGGAAAGGTGGCTAGAATAGCCAGTATAGGTGCATTTCTGGCTAGAATAGCTGGAAAGGTGGCTAGAATAGGTGCATTACTGGCTAGAATAGCTGGAAAGGTGGCTAGAATAGCTAGTATAGGTGCATTTCTGGCTAGAATAGCTGGAAAGGTGGCTAGTATAGCTGCATTACTGGCTAGAATAGCTGGAAAGGTGGCTAGAATAGCTGCATTACTGGCTAGAATAGCTGGAAAGGTGGCTAGAATAGCTAGTATAGCTGCATTACTGGCTAGAATCGCTGGAAAGGTGGCTAGAATAGCTAGTATAGCTGCATTACTGGCTAGAATCGCTGGAAAGGTGGCTAGAATAGCTAGTATAGCTGCATTACTGGCTAGAATCGCTGGAAAGGTGGCTAGAATAGCTAGTATAGGTGCATTACTGGCTAGAATCGCTGGAAAGGTGGCTAGTATAGCTGCATTACTGGCTAGAATAGCTGGAAAGGTGGCTAGAATAGCTAGTATAGCTGCATTACTGGCTAGAATAGCTGGAAAGGTGGCTAGAATAGCTGCATTACTGGCTAGAATAGCTGGAAAGGTGGCTAGAATAGCTGCATTACTGGCTAGAATAGCTGGAAAGGTGGCTAGAATAGCTAGTATAGCTGCATTACTGGCTAGAATCGCTGGAAAGGTGGCTAGAATAGCTAGTATAGCTGCATTACTGGCTAGAATCGCTGGAAAGGTGGCTAGAATAGCTAGTATAGGTGCATTACTCGCTAGAATCGCTGGAAAGGTGGCTAGAATAGCTAGTATAGGTGCATTACTGGCTAGAATCGCTGGAAAGGTGGCTAGAATAGCTAGTATAGCTGCATTACTGGCTAGAATAGCTGGAAAGGTGGCTAGAATAGCTAGTATAGCTGCATTACTGGCTAGAATCGCTGGAAAGGTGGCTAGAATAGCTAGTATAGCTGCATTACTGGCTAGAATAGCTGGAAAGGTGGCTAGAATAGATGAAAAGGTGGCTAGAATAGCTAGTATAGGTGCATTACTGGCTAGAATCGCTGGAAAGGTGGCTAGAATAGCTGCATTACTGGCTAGAATAGCTGGAAAGGTGGCTAGAATAGATGAAAAGGTGGCTAGAATAGCTAGTATAGGTGCATTACTGGCTAGAATCGCTGGAAAGGTGGCTAGAATAGCTGCATTACTGGCTAGAATCGCTGGAAAGGTGGCTAGAATAGCTAGTATAGCTGCATTACTGGCTAGAATAGCTGGAAAGGTGGCTAGAATAGCTAGTATAGGTGCATTACTGGCTAGAATAGCTGGAAAGGTGGCTAGAATAGCCAGTATAGGTGCATTACTGGCTAGAATCGCTGGAAAGGTGGCTAGAATAGATGAAAAGGTGGCTAGAAAAGCTAGTATAGATGCATTACTGGCTAGAATCGCTGGAAAGGTGGCTAGAATAGCTAGTATAGGTGCATTACTGGGTAGAATCGCTGGAAAGGTGGCTAGAATACCTACTATAGCTGCATTACTGGCTAGAATAGCTGGAAAGGTGGCTAGAATAGCTAGTATAGGTGCATTACTGGCTAGAATCGCTGGAAAGGTGGCTAGAATAGATGAAAAGGTGGCTAGAATAGCTAGTATAGGTGCTTACTGGCTAGAATAGCTAGGAAGGTGGCTAGAATACCTACTATAGGTGCATTACTGGCTAGAATAGATGAAAAGGTGGCTAGAATAGCTGGAAAGGTGGCTAGAATAGCTAGTATAGGTGCATTACTGGCTAGAATCGCTGGAAAGGTGGCTAGAATAGATGAAAAGGTGGCTAGAATAGCTAGTATAGGTGCTTACTGGCTAGAATAGCTAGGAAGGTGGCTAGAATAGCTAGTATAGCTGCATTACTGGCTAGAATAGATGAAAAGGTGGCTAGAATAGCTGGAAAGGTGGCTAGAATAGCTAGTATAGCTGCATTACTGGCTAGAATCGCTGGAAAGGTGGCTAGAATAGCTAGTATAGCTGCATTACTGGCTAGAATCGCTGGAAAGGTGGCTAGAATAGCTAGTATAGCTGCATTACTGGCTAGAATAGCTGGAAAGGTGGCTAGAATAGCTAGTATAGGTGCATTACTGGCTAGAATAGCTGGAAAGGTGGCTAGAATAGCCAGTATAGGTGCATTACTGGCTAGAATCGCTGGAAAGGTGGCTAGAATAGATGAAAAGGTGGCTAGAAAAGCTAGTATAGATGCATTACTGGCTAGAATCGCTGGAAAGGTGGCTAGAATACCTACTATAGCTGCATTACTGGCTAGAATAACTGGAAAGGTGGCTAGAATAGCTAGTATAGGTGCATTACTGGCTAGAATCGCTGGAAAGGTGGCTAGAATAGATGAAAAGGTGGCTAGAATAGCTAGTATAGGTGCTTACTGGCTAGAATAGCTAGGAAGGTGGCTAGAATACCTACTATAGGTGCATTACTGGCTAGAATAGCTAGTATAGGTGCATTACTGGCTAGAATCGCTGGAAAGGTGGCTAGAATAGCTGGCAAGGTGGCTAGAATAGCTAGTATAGGTGCATTACTGGCTAGAATCGCTGGAAAGGTGGCTAGAATAGCTGCATTACTGGCTAGAATAGCTGGAAAGGTGGCTAGAATAGCTAGTATAGCTGCATTACTGGCTAGAATCGCTGGAAAGGTGGCTAGAATAGCTAGTATAGGTGCATTACTGGCTAGAATAGATGAAAAGGTGGCTAGAATAGCTAGTATAGGTGCATTACTGGCTAGAATCGCTGGAAAGGTGGCTAGAATAGCTGCATTACTGGCTAGAATAGCTGGAAAGGTGGCTAGAATAGCTAGTATAGCTGCATTACTGGCTAGAATCGCTGGAAAGGTGGCTAGAATAGCTAGTATAGGTGCATTACTGGCTAGAATAGCTGGAAAGGTGGCTAGAATAGGTAGTATAGCTGCATTACTGGCTAGAATCGCTGGAAAGGTGGCTAGAATAGCTAGTATAGCTGCATTACTGGCTAGAATAGCTGGAAAGGTGGCTAGAATAGCCAGTATAGGTGCATTTCTGGCTAGAATAGCTGGAAAGGTGGCTAGAATAGGTGCATTACTGGCTAGAATAGCTGGAAAGGTGGCTAGAATAGCTAGTATAGGTGCATTTCTGGCTAGAATAGCTGGAAAGGTGGCTAGAATAGCTGCATTACTGGCTAGAATAGCTGGAAAGGTGGCTAGAATAGCTAGTATAGCTGCATTACTGGCTAGAATAGCTAGTATAGGTGCATTACTGGCTAGAATAGCTGGAAAGGTGGCTAGTATAGCTGCATTACTGGCTAGAATAGCTGGAAAGGTGGCTAGAATAGCTAGTATAGCTGCATTACTGGCTAGAATAGCTGGAAAGGTGGCTAGAATAGCTAGTATAGCTGCATTACTGGCTAGAATAGCTGGAAAGGTGGCTAGAATAGCTAGTATAGCTGTATTACTGGCTAGAATCGCTGGAAAGGTGGCTAGAATAGCTAGTATAGCTGCATTACTGGCTAGAATCGCTGGAAAGGTGGCTAGAATAGCTAGTATAGCTGCATTACTGGCTAGAATCGCTGGAAAGGTGGCTAGAATAGCTAGTATAGCTGCATTACTGGCTAGAATCGCTGGAAAGGTGGCTAGAATACCTACTATAGCTGCATTACTGGCTAGAATCGCTGGAAAGGTGGCTAGAATAGCTGCATTACTGGCTAGAATAGCTGGAAAGGTGGCTAGAATAGCTGCATTACTGGCTAGAATAGCTAGTATAGCTGCATTACTGGCTAGAATCGCTGGAAAGGTGGCTAGAATAGCTAGTATAGCTGCATTACTGGCTAGAATCGCTGGAAAGGTGGCTAGAATAGCTAGTATAGGTGCATTACTCGCTAGAATCGCTGGAAAGGTGGCTAGAATAGCTAGTATAGGTGCATTACTGGCTAGAATCGCTGGAAAGGTGGCTAGAATAGATAGTATAGGTGCATTATTGGCTAGAATCGCTGGAAAGGTGGCTATAATAGCTAGTATAGCTGCATTACTGGCTAGAATCGCTGGAAAGGTGGCTAGAATAGCTAGTATAGGTGCATTACTGGCTAGAATCGCTGGAAAGGTGGCTAGAATAGATGAAAAGGTGGCTAGAATAGCTAGTATAGGTGCATTACTGGCTAGAATCGCTGGAAAGGTGGCTAGAATAGCTGCATTACTGGCTAGAATAGCTGGAAAGGTGGCTAGAATAGATGAAAAGGTGGCTAGAATAGCTAGTATAGGTGCATTACTGGCTAGAATAGCTGGAAAGGTGGCTAGAATAGCTGCATTACTGGCTAGAATCGCTGGAAAGGTGGCTAGAATAGCTAGTATAGCTGCATTACTGGCTAGAATAGCTGGAAAGGTGGCTAGAATAGCTAGTATAGGTGCATTACTGGCTAGAATAGCTGGAAAGGTGGCTAGAATAGCCAGTATAGGTGCATTACTGGCTAGAATCGCTGGAAAGGTGGCTAGAATAGATGAAAAGGTGGCTAGAAAAGCTAGTATAGATGCATTACTGGCTAGAATAGCTAGTATAGGTGCATTACTGGGTAGAATCGCTGGAAAGGTGGCTAGAATACCTACTATAGCTGCATTACTGGCTAGAATAGCTGGAAAGGTGGCTAGAATAGCTAGTATAGGTGCATTACTGGCTAGAATCGCTGGAAAGGTGGCTAGAATAGATGAAAAGGTGGCTAGAATAGCTAGTATAGGTGCTTACTGGCTAGAATAGCTAGGAAGGTGGCTAGAATACCTACTATAGGTGCATTACTGGCTAGAATAGCTAGTATAGGTGCATTACTGGCTAGAATCGCTGGAAAGGTGGCTAGAATAGCTGGCAAGGTGGCTAGAATAGCTAGTATAGGTGCATTACTGGCTAGAATCGCTGGAAAGGTGGCTAGAATAGCTGCATTACTGGCTAGAATAGCTGGAAAGGTGGCTAGAATAGCTAGTATAGCTGCATTACTGGCTAGAATAGCTGGAAAGGTGGCTAGAATAGATGAGAGGGTGGCTAGAACAGCTAGTATAGGTGCATTACTGGCTAGAATAGCTGGAAAGGTGGCTAGAATAGCTGCATTACTGGCTAGAATCGCTGGAAAGGTGGCTAAAATAGCTAGTATAGGTGCATTACTGGCTAGAATAGCTAGTATAGGTGCATTACTGGCTAGAATCGCTGGAAAGGTGGCTAGAATAGCTGCATTACTGGCTAGAATCGCTGGAAAGGTGGCTAGAATAGCTAGTATAGCTGCATTACTGGCTAGAATAGCTGGAAAGGTGGCTAGAATAGCTAGTATAGGTGCATTACTGGCTAGAATAGCTGGAAAGGTGGCTAGAATAGCCAGTATAGGTGCATTTCTGGCTAGAATAGCTGGAAAGGTGGCTAGAATAGGTGCATTACTGGCTAGAATAGCTGGAAAGGTGGCTAGAATAGCTAGTATAGGTGCATTTCTGGCTAGAATAGCTGGAAAGGTGGTTAGTATAGCTGCATTACTGGCTAGAATAGCTGGAAAGGTGGCTAGAATAGCTGCATTACTGGCTAGAATAGCTGGAAAGGTGGCTAGAATAGCTAGTATAGCTGCATTACTGGCTAGAATCGCTGGAAAGGTGGCTAGAATAGCTAGTATAGGTGCATTACTGGCTAGAATCGCTGGAAAGGTGGCTAGAATAGCTAGTATAGCTGCATTACTGGCTAGAATAGCTCGAAAGGTGGCTAGAATAGCTAGTATAGCTGCATTACTGGCTAGAATCGCTGGAAAGGTGGCTAGAATAGCTAGTATAGCTGCATTACTGGCTAGAATAGCTGGAAAGGTGGCTAGAATAGATGAAAAGGTGGCTAGAATAGCTAGTATAGGTGCATTACTGGCTAGAATCGCTGGAAAGGTGGCTAGAATAGCTGCATTACTGGCTAGAATAGCTGGAAAGGTGGCTAGAATAGATGAAAAGGTGGCTAGAATAGCTAGTATAGGTGCATTACTGGCTAGAATCGCTGGAAAGGTGGCTAGAATAGCTGCATTACTGGCTAGAATCGCTGGAAAGGTGGCTAGAATAGCTAGTATAGCTGCATTACTGGCTAGAATAGCTGGAAAGGTGGCTAGAATAGCTAGTATAGGTGCATTACTGGCTAGAATAGCTGGAAAGGTGGCTAGAATAGCCAGTATAGGTGCATTACTGGCTAGAATCGCTGGAAAGGTGGCTAGAATAGATGAAAAGGTGGCTAGAAAAGCTAGTATAGATGCATTACTGGCTAGAATCGCTGGAAAGGTGGCTAGAATAGCTAGTATAGGTGCATTACTGGGTAGAATCGCTGGAAAGGTGGCTAGAATAGATGAAAAGGTGGCTAGAAAAGCTAGTATAGGTGCTTACTGGCTAGAATAGCTAGGAAGGTGGCTAGAATAGCCAGTATAGGTGCATTACTGGCTAGAATCGCTGGAAAGGTGGCTAGAATAGATGAAAAGGTGGCTAGAAAAGCTAGTATAGGTGCATTACTGGCTAGAATCGCTGGAAAGGTGGCTAGAATAGCTAGTATAGCTGCATTACTGGCTAGAATAGCTGGAAAGGTGGCTAGAATAGCCAGTATAGGTGCATTACTGGCTAGAATCGCTGGAAAGGTGGCTAGAATAGATGAAAAGGTGGCTAGAAAAGCTAGTATAGGTGCATTACTGGCTAGAATCGCTGGAAAGGTGGCTAGAATAGCTAGTATAGCTGCATTACTGGCTAGAATAGCTGGAAAGGTGGCTAGAATAGCTAGTATAGCTGCATTACTGGCTAGAATCGCTGGAAAGGTGGCTAGAATAGCTAGTATAGCTGCATTACTGGCTAGAATAGCTGGAAAGGTGGCTAGAATAGATGAAAAGGTGGCTAGAATAGCTAGTATAGGTGCATTACTGGCTAGAATCGCTGGAAAGGTGGCTAGAATAGCTGCATTACTGGCTAGAATAGCTGGAAAGGTGGCTAGAATAGATGAAAAGGTGGCTAGAATAGCTAGTATAGGTGCATTACTGGCTAGAATCGCTGGAAAGGTGGCTAGAATAGCTGCATTACTGGCTAGAATCGCTGGAAAGGTGGCTAGAATAGCTAGTATAGCTGCATTACTGGCTAGAATAGCTGGAAAGGTGGCTAGAATAGCTAGTATAGGTGCATTACTGGCTAGAATAGCTGGAAAGGTGGCTAGAATAGATGAAAAGGTGGCTAGAAAAGCTAGTATAGATGCATTACTGGCTAGAATCGCTGGAAAGGTGGCTAGAATACCTACTATAGCTGCATTACTGGCTAGAATAACTGGAAAGGTGGCTAGAATAGCTAGTATAGGTGCATTACTGGCTAGAATCGCTGGAAAGGTGGCTAGAATAGATGAAAAGGTGGCTAGAATAGCTAGTATAGCTGCATTACTGGCTAGAATCGCTGGAAAGGTGGCTAGAATAGCTAGTATAGGTGCATTACTCGCTAGAATCGCTGGAAAGGTGGCTAGAATAGCTAGTATAGGTGCATTACTGGCTAGAATCGCTGGAAAGGTGGCTAGAATAGATAGTATAGGTGCATTATTGGCTAGAATCGCTGGAAAGGTGGCTATAATAGCTAGTATAGCTGCATTACTGGCTAGAATCGCTGGAAAGGTGGCTAGAATAGCTAGTATAGGTGCATTACTGGCTAGAATCGCTGGAAAGGTGGCTAGAATAGATGAAAAGGTGGCTAGAATAGCTAGTATAGGTGCATTACTGGCTAGAATCGCTGGAAAGGTGGCTAGAATAGCTGCATTACTGGCTAGAATAGCTGGAAAGGTGGCTAGAATAGATGAAAAGGTGGCTAGAATAGCTAGTATAGGTGCATTACTGGCTAGAATCGCTGGAAAGGTGGCTAGAATAGCTGCATTACTGGCTAGAATCGCTGGAAAGGTGGCTAGAATAGCTAGTATAGCTGCATTACTGGCTAGAATAGCTGGAAAGGTGGCTAGAATAGCTAGTATAGGTGCATTACTGGCTAGAATAGCTGGAAAGGTGGCTAGAATAGCCAGTATAGGTGCATTACTGGCTAGAATCGCTGGAAAGGTGGCTAGAATAGATGAAAAGGTGGCTAGAAAAGCTAGTATAGATGCATTACTGGCTAGAATAGCTAGTATAGGTGCATTACTGGGTAGAATCGCTGGAAAGGTGGCTAGAATACCTACTATAGCTGCATTACTGGCTAGAATAGCTGGAAAGGTGGCTAGAATAGCTAGTATAGGTGCATTACTGGCTAGAATCGCTGGAAAGGTGGCTAGAATAGATGAAAAGGTGGCTAGAATAGCTAGTATAGGTGCTTACTGGCTAGAATAGCTAGGAAGGTGGCTAGAATACCTACTATAGGTGCATTACTGGCTAGAATAGCTAGTATAGGTGCATTACTGGCTAGAATCGCTGGAAAGGTGGCTAGAATAGCTGGCAAGGTGGCTAGAATAGCTAGTATAGGTGCATTACTGGCTAGAATCGCTGGAAAGGTGGCTAGAATAGCTGCATTACTGGCTAGAATAGCTGGAAAGGTGGCTAGAATAGCTAGTATAGCTGCATTACTGGCTAGAATAGCTGGAAAGGTGGCTAGAATAGATGAGAGGGTGGCTAGAACAGCTAGTATAGGTGCATTACTGGCTAGAATAGCTGGAAAGGTGGCTAGAATAGCTGCATTACTGGCTAGAATCGCTGGAAAGGTGGCTAAAATAGCTAGTATAGGTGCATTACTGGCTAGAATAGCTAGTATAGGTGCATTACTGGCTAGAATCGCTGGAAAGGTGGCTAGAATAGCTGCATTACTGGCTAGAATCGCTGGAAAGGTGGCTAGAATAGCTAGTATAGCTGCATTACTGGCTAGAATAGCTGGAAAGGTGGCTAGAATAGCTAGTATAGGTGCATTACTGGCTAGAATAGCTGGAAAGGTGGCTAGAATAGCCAGTATAGGTGCATTTCTGGCTAGAATAGCTGGAAAGGTGGCTAGAATAGGTGCATTACTGGCTAGAATAGCTGGAAAGGTGGCTAGAATAGCTAGTATAGGTGCATTTCTGGCTAGAATAGCTGGAAAGGTGGTTAGTATAGCTGCATTACTGGCTAGAATAGCTGGAAAGGTGGCTAGAATAGCTGCATTACTGGCTAGAATAGCTGGAAAGGTGGCTAGAATAGCTAGTATAGCTGCATTACTGGCTAGAATCGCTGGAAAGGTGGCTAGAATAGCTAGTATAGGTGCATTACTGGCTAGAATCGCTGGAAAGGTGGCTAGAATAGCTAGTATAGCTGCATTACTGGCTAGAATAGCTCGAAAGGTGGCTAGAATAGCTAGTATAGCTGCATTACTGGCTAGAATCGCTGGAAAGGTGGCTAGAATAGCTAGTATAGCTGCATTACTGGCTAGAATAGCTGGAAAGGTGGCTAGAATAGATGAAAAGGTGGCTAGAATAGCTAGTATAGGTGCATTACTGGCTAGAATCGCTGGAAAGGTGGCTAGAATAGCTGCATTACTGGCTAGAATAGCTGGAAAGGTGGCTAGAATAGATGAAAAGGTGGCTAGAATAGCTAGTATAGGTGCATTACTGGCTAGAATCGCTGGAAAGGTGGCTAGAATAGCTGCATTACTGGCTAGAATCGCTGGAAAGGTGGCTAGAATAGCTAGTATAGCTGCATTACTGGCTAGAATAGCTGGAAAGGTGGCTAGAATAGCTAGTATAGGTGCATTACTGGCTAGAATAGCTGGAAAGGTGGCTAGAATAGCCAGTATAGGTGCATTACTGGCTAGAATCGCTGGAAAGGTGGCTAGAATAGATGAAAAGGTGGCTAGAAAAGCTAGTATAGATGCATTACTGGCTAGAATCGCTGGAAAGGTGGCTAGAATAGCTAGTATAGGTGCATTACTGGGTAGAATCGCTGGAAAGGTGGCTAGAATAGATGAAAAGGTGGCTAGAAAAGCTAGTATAGGTGCTTACTGGCTAGAATAGCTAGGAAGGTGGCTAGAATAGCCAGTATAGGTGCATTACTGGCTAGAATCGCTGGAAAGGTGGCTAGAATAGATGAAAAGGTGGCTAGAAAAGCTAGTATAGGTGCATTACTGGCTAGAATCGCTGGAAAGGTGGCTAGAATAGCTAGTATAGCTGCATTACTGGCTAGAATAGCTGGAAAGGTGGCTAGAATAGCCAGTATAGGTGCATTACTGGCTAGAATCGCTGGAAAGGTGGCTAGAATAGATGAAAAGGTGGCTAGAAAAGCTAGTATAGGTGCATTACTGGCTAGAATCGCTGGAAAGGTGGCTAGAATAGCTAGTATAGCTGCATTACTGGCTAGAATAGCTGGAAAGGTGGCTAGAATAGCTAGTATAGCTGCATTACTGGCTAGAATCGCTGGAAAGGTGGCTAGAATAGCTAGTATAGCTGCATTACTGGCTAGAATAGCTGGAAAGGTGGCTAGAATAGATGAAAAGGTGGCTAGAATAGCTAGTATAGGTGCATTACTGGCTAGAATCGCTGGAAAGGTGGCTAGAATAGCTGCATTACTGGCTAGAATAGCTGGAAAGGTGGCTAGAATAGATGAAAAGGTGGCTAGAATAGCTAGTATAGGTGCATTACTGGCTAGAATCGCTGGAAAGGTGGCTAGAATAGCTGCATTACTGGCTAGAATCGCTGGAAAGGTGGCTAGAATAGCTAGTATAGCTGCATTACTGGCTAGAATAGCTGGAAAGGTGGCTAGAATAGCTAGTATAGGTGCATTACTGGCTAGAATAGCTGGAAAGGTGGCTAGAATAGCCAGTATAGGTGCATTACTGGCTAGAATCGCTGGAAAGGTGGCTAGAATAGATGAAAAGGTGGCTAGAAAAGCTAGTATAGATGCATTACTGGCTAGAATCGCTGGAAAGGTGGCTAGAATAGCTAGTATAGGTGCATTACTGGGTAGAATCGCTGGAAAGGTGGCTAGAATACCTACTATAGCTGCATTACTGGCTAGAATAGCTGGAAAGGTGGCTAGAATAGCTAGTATAGGTGCATTACTGGCTAGAATCGCTGGAAAGGTGGCTAGAATAGATGAAAAGGTGGCTAGAATAGCTAGTATAGGTGCTTACTGGCTAGAATAGCTAGGAAGGTGGCTAGAATACCTACTATAGGTGCATTACTGGCTAGAATAGATGAAAAGGTGGCTAGAATAGCTGGAAAGGTGGCTAGAATAGCTAGTATAGGTGCATTACTGGCTAGAATCGCTGGAAAGGTGGCTAGAATAGATGAAAAGGTGGCTAGAATAGCTAGTATAGGTGCTTACTGGCTAGAATAGCTAGGAAGGTGGCTAGAATAGCTAGTATAGCTGCATTACTGGCTAGAATAGATGAAAAGGTGGCTAGAATAGCTGGAAAGGTGGCTAGAATAGCTAGTATAGCTGCATTACTGGCTAGAATCGCTGGAAAGGTGGCTAGAATAGCTAGTATAGCTGCATTACTGGCTAGAATCGCTGGAAAGGTGGCTAGAATAGCTAGTATAGCTGCATTACTGGCTAGAATAGCTGGAAAGGTGGCTAGAATAGCTAGTATAGGTGCATTACTGGCTAGAATAGCTGGAAAGGTGGCTAGAATAGCCAGTATAGGTGCATTACTGGCTAGAATCGCTGGAAAGGTGGCTAGAATAGATGAAAAGGTGGCTAGAAAAGCTAGTATAGATGCATTACTGGCTAGAATCGCTGGAAAGGTGGCTAGAATACCTACTATAGCTGCATTACTGGCTAGAATAACTGGAAAGGTGGCTAGAATAGCTAGTATAGGTGCATTACTGGCTAGAATCGCTGGAAAGGTGGCTAGAATAGATGAAAAGGTGGCTAGAATAGCTAGTATAGGTGCTTACTGGCTAGAATAGCTAGGAAGGTGGCTAGAATACCTACTATAGGTGCATTACTGGCTAGAATAGCTAGTATAGGTGCATTACTGGCTAGAATCGCTGGAAAGGTGGCTAGAATAGCTGGCAAGGTGGCTAGAATAGCTAGTATAGGTGCATTACTGGCTAGAATCGCTGGAAAGGTGGCTAGAATAGCTGCATTACTGGCTAGAATAGCTGGAAAGGTGGCTAGAATAGCTAGTATAGCTGCATTACTGGCTAGAATCGCTGGAAAGGTGGCTAGAATAGCTAGTATAGGTGCATTACTGGCTAGAATAGATGGAAAGGTGGCTAGAATAGCTAGTATAGGTGCATTACTGGCTAGAATCGCTGGAAAGGTGGCTAGAATAGCTGCATTACTGGCTAGAATAGCTGGAAAGGTGGCTAGAATAGCTAGTATAGCTGCATTACTGGCTAGAATCGCTGGAAAGGTGGCTAGAATAGCTAGTATAGGTGCATTACTGGCTAGAATAGCTGGAAAGGTGGCTAGAATAGGTAGTATAGCTGCATTACTGGCTAGAATCGCTGGAAAGGTGGCTAGAATAGCTAGTATAGCTGCATTACTGGCTAGAATAGCTGGAAAGGTGGCTAGAATAGCCAGTATAGGTGCATTTCTGGCTAGAATAGCTGGAAAGGTGGCTAGAATAGGTGCATTACTGGCTAGAATAGCTGGAAAGGTGGCTAGAATAGCTAGTATAGGTGCATTTCTGGCTAGAATAGCTGGAAAGGTGGCTAGTATAGCTGCATTACTGGCTAGAATAGCTGGAAAGGTGGCTAGAATAGCTAGTATAGCTGCATTACTGGCTAGAATAGCTAGTATAGGTGCATTACTGGCTAGAATAGCTGGAAAGGTGGCTAGTATAGCTGCATTACTGGCTAGAATAGCTGGAAAGGTGGCTAGAATAGCTAGTATAGCTGCATTACTGGCTAGAATAGCTGGAAAGGTGGCTAGAATAGCTAGTATAGCTGCATTACTGGCTAGAATAGCTGGAAAGGTGGCTAGAATAGCTAGTATAGCTGTATTACTGGCTAGAATCGCTGGAAAGGTGGCTAGAATAGCTAGTATAGCTGCATTACTGGCTAGAATCGCTGGAAAGGTGGCTAGAATAGCTAGTATAGCTGCATTACTGGCTAGAATCGCTGGAAAGGTGGCTAGAATAGCTAGTATAGCTGCATTACTGGCTAGAATCGCTGGAAAGGTGGCTAGAATAGGTAGTATAGCTGCATTACTGGCTAGAATCGCTGGAAAGGTGGCTAGAATAGGTAGTATAGCTGCATTACTGGCTAGAATCGCTGGAAAGGTGGCTAGAATACCTACTATAGCTGCATTACTGGCTAGAATCGCTGGAAAGGTGGCTAGAATAGCTGCATTACTGGCTAGAATAGCTGGAAAGGTGGCTAGAATAGCTGCATTACTGGCTAGAATAGCTAGTATAGCTGCATTACTGGCTAGAATCGCTGGAAAGGTGGCTAGAATAGCTAGTATAGCTGCATTACTGGCTAGAATCGCTGGAAAGGTGGCTAGAATAGCTAGTATAGGTGCATTACTCGCTAGAATCGCTGGAAAGGTGGCTAGAATAGCTAGTATAGGTGCATTACTGGCTAGAATCGCTGGAAAGGTGGCTAGAATAGATAGTATAGGTGCATTATTGGCTAGAATCGCTGGAAAGGTGGCTATAATAGCTAGTATAGCTGCATTACTGGCTAGAATCGCTGGAAAGGTGGCTAGAATAGCTAGTATAGGTGCATTACTGGCTAGAATCGCTGGAAAGGTGGCTAGAATAGATGAAAAGGTGGCTAGAATAGCTAGTATAGGTGCATTACTGGCTAGAATCGCTGGAAAGGTGGCTAGAATAGCTGCATTACTGGCTAGAATAGCTGGAAAGGTGGCTAGAATAGATGAAAAGGTGGCTAGAATAGCTAGTATAGGTGCATTACTGGCTAGAATCGCTGGAAAGGTGGCTAGAATAGCTGCATTACTGGCTAGAATCGCTGGAAAGGTGGCTAGAATAGCTAGTATAGCTGCATTACTGGCTAGAATAGCTGGAAAGGTGGCTAGAATAGCTAGTATAGGTGCATTACTGGCTAGAATAGCTGGAAAGGTGGCTAGAATAGCCAGTATAGGTGCATTACTGGCTAGAATCGCTGGAAAGGTGGCTAGAATAGATGAAAAGGTGGCTAGAAAAGCTAGTATAGATGCATTACTGGCTAGAATAGCTAGTATAGGTGCATTACTGGGTAGAATCGCTGGAAAGGTGGCTAGAATACCTACTATAGCTGCATTACTGGCTAGAATAGCTGGAAAGGTGGCTAGAATAGCTAGTATAGGTGCATTACTGGCTAGAATCGCTGGAAAGGTGGCTAGAATAGATGAAAAGGTGGCTAGAATAGCTAGTATAGGTGCTTACTGGCTAGAATAGCTAGGAAGGTGGCTAGAATACCTACTATAGGTGCATTACTGGCTAGAATAGCTAGTATAGGTGCATTACTGGCTAGAATCGCTGGAAAGGTGGCTAGAATAGCTGGCAAGGTGGCTAGAATAGCTAGTATAGGTGCATTACTGGCTAGAATCGCTGGAAAGGTGGCTAGAATAGCTGCATTACTGGCTAGAATAGCTGGAAAGGTGGCTAGAATAGCTAGTATAGCTGCATTACTGGCTAGAATAGCTGGAAAGGTGGCTAGAATAGATGAGAGGGTGGCTAGAACAGCTAGTATAGGTGCATTACTGGCTAGAATAGCTGGAAAGGTGGCTAGAATAGCTGCATTACTGGCTAGAATCGCTGGAAAGGTGGCTAAAATAGCTAGTATAGGTGCGTTACTGGCTAGAATAGCTAGTATAGGTGCATTACTGGCTAGAATCGCTGGAAAGGTGGCTAGAATAGCTGCATTACTGGCTAGAATCGCTGGAAAGGTGGCTAGAATAGCTAGTATAGCTGCATTACTGGCTAGAATAGCTGGAAAGGTGGCTAGAATAGCTAGTATAGGTGCATTACTGGCTAGAATAGCTGGAAAGGTGGCTAGAATAGCCAGTATAGGTGCATTTCTGGCTAGAATAGCTGGAAAGGTGGCTAGAATAGGTGCATTACTGGCTAGAATAGCTGGAAAGGTGGCTAGAATAGCTAGTATAGGTGCATTTCTGGCTAGAATAGCTGGAAAGGTGGTTAGTATAGCTGCATTACTGGCTAGAATAGCTGGAAAGGTGGCTAGAATAGCTGCATTACTGGCTAGAATAGCTGGAAAGGTGGCTAGAATAGCTAGTATAGCTGCATTACTGGCTAGAATCGCTGGAAAGGTGGCTAGAATAGCTAGTATAGGTGCATTACTGGCTAGAATCGCTGGAAAGGTGGCTAGAATAGCTAGTATAGCTGCATTACTGGCTAGAATAGCTCGAAAGGTGGCTAGAATAGCTAGTATAGCTGCATTACTGGCTAGAATCGCTGGAAAGGTGGCTAGAATAGCTAGTATAGCTGCATTACTGGCTAGAATAGCTGGAAAGGTGGCTAGAATAGATGAAAAGGTGGCTAGAATAGCTAGTATAGGTGCATTACTGGCTAGAATCGCTGGAAAGGTGGCTAGAATAGCTGCATTACTGGCTAGAATAGCTGGAAAGGTGGCTAGAATAGATGAAAAGGTGGCTAGAATAGCTAGTATAGGTGCATTACTGGCTAGAATCGCTGGAAAGGTGGCTAGAATAGCTGCATTACTGGCTAGAATCGCTGGAAAGGTGGCTAGAATAGCTAGTATAGCTGCATTACTGGCTAGAATAGCTGGAAAGGTGGCTAGAATAGCTAGTATAGGTGCATTACTGGCTAGAATAGCTGGAAAGGTGGCTAGAATAGCCAGTATAGGTGCATTACTGGCTAGAATCGCTGGAAAGGTGGCTAGAATAGATGAAAAGGTGGCTAGAAAAGCTAGTATAGATGCATTACTGGCTAGAATCGCTGGAAAGGTGGCTAGAATAGCTAGTATAGGTGCATTACTGGGTAGAATCGCTGGAAAGGTGGCTAGAATAGATGAAAAGGTGGCTAGAAAAGCTAGTATAGCTGCATTACTGGCTAGAATAGCTGGAAAGGTGGCTAGAATAGCTAGTATAGGTGCATTACTGGCTAGAATCGCTGGAAAGGTGGCTAGAATAGATGAAAAGGTGGCTAGAATAGCTAGTATAGGTGCTTACTGGCTAGAATAGCTAGGAAGGTGGCTAGAATACCTACTATAGGTGCATTACTGGCTAGAATAGATGAAAAGGTGGCTAGAATAGCTGGAAAGGTGGCTAGAATAGCTAGTATAGGTGCATTACTGGCTAGAATCGCTGGAAAGGTGGCTAGAATAGATGAAAAGGTGGCTAGAATAGCTAGTATAGGTGCTTACTGGCTAGAATAGCTAGGAAGGTGGCTAGAATAGCTAGTATAGCTGCATTACTGGCTAGAATAGATGAAAAGGTGGCTAGAATAGCTGGAAAGGTGGCTAGAATAGCTAGTATAGCTGCATTACTGGCTAGAATCGCTGGAAAGGTGGCTAGAATAGCTAGTATAGCTGCATTACTGGCTAGAATCGCTGGAAAGGTGGCTAGAATAGCTAGTATAGGTGCATTACTGGCTAGAATAGCTGGAAAGGTGGCTAGAATAGCCAGTATAGGTGCATTACTGGCTAGAATCGCTGGAAAGGTGGCTAGAATAGATGAAAAGGTGGCTAGAAAAGCTAGTATAGATGCATTACTGGCTAGAATCGCTGGAAAGGTGGCTAGAATACCTACTATAGCTGCATTACTGGCTAGAATAGCTGGAAAGGTGGCTAGAATAGCTAGTATAGGTGCATTACTGGCTAGAATCGCTGGAAAGGTGGCTAGAATAGATGAAAAGGTGGCTAGAATAGCTAGTATAGGTGCTTACTGGCTAGAATAGCTAGGAAGGTGGCTAGAATACCTACTATAGGTGCATTACTGGCTAGAATAGCTAGTATAGGTGCATTACTGGCTAGAATCGCTGGAAAGGTGGCTAGAATAGCTGGCAAGGTGGCTAGAATAGCTAGTATAGGTGCATTACTGGCTAGAATCGCTGGAAAGGTGGCTAGAATAGCTGCATTACTGGCTAGAATAGCTGGAAAGGTGGCTAGAATAGCTAGTATAGCTGCATTACTGGCTAGAATCGCTGGAAAGGTGGCTAGAATAGCTAGTATAGGTGCATTACTGGCTAGAATAGATGAAAAGGTGGCTAGAATAGCTAGTATAGGTGCATTACTGGCTAGAATCGCTGGAAAGGTGGCTAGAATAGCTGCATTACTGGCTAGAATAGCTGGAAAGGTGGCTAGAATAGCTAGTATAGCTGCATTACTGGCTAGAATCGCTGGAAAGGTGGCTAGAATAGCTAGTATAGGTGCATTACTGGCTAGAATAGCTGGAAAGGTGGCTAGAATAGGTAGTATAGCTGCATTACTGGCTAGAATCGCTGGAAAGGTGGCTAGAATAGCTAGTATAGCTGCATTACTGGCTAGAATAGCTGGAAAGGTGGCTAGAATAGCCAGTATAGGTGCATTTCTGGCTAGAATAGCTGGAAAGGTGGCTAGAATAGGTGCATTACTGGCTAGAATAGCTGGAAAGGTGGCTAGAATAGCTAGTATAGGTGCATTTCTGGCTAGAATAGCTGGAAAGGTGGCTAGTATAGCTGCATTACTGGCTAGAATAGCTGGAAAGGTGGCTAGAATAGCTAGTATAGCTGCATTACTGGCTAGAATAGCTAGTATAGGTGCATTACTGGCTAGAATAGCTGGAAAGGTGGCTAGTATAGCTGCATTACTGGCTAGAATAGCTGGAAAGGTGGCTAGAATAGCTAGTATAGCTGCATTACTGGCTAGAATAGCTGGAAAGGTGGCTAGAATAGCTAGTATAGCTGCATTACTGGCTAGAATAGCTGGAAAGGTGGCTAGAATAGCTAGTATAGCTGCATTACTGGCTAGAATCGCTGGAAAGGTGGCTAGAATAGCTAGTATAGCTGCATTACTGGCTAGAATCGCTGGAAAGGTGGCTAGAATAGCTAGTATAGCTGCATTACTGGCTAGAATCGCTGGAAAGGTGGCTAGAATAGCTAGTATAGCTGCATTACTGGCTAGAATCGCTGGAAAGGTGGCTAGAATAGGTAGTATAGCTGCATTACTGGCTAGAATCGCTGGAAAGGTGGCTAGAATAGGTAGTATAGCTGCATTACTGGCTAGAATCGCTGGAAAGGTGGCTAGAATACCTACTATAGCTGCATTACTGGCTAGAATCGCTGGAAAGGTGGCTAGAATAGCTGCATTACTGGCTAGAATAGCTGGAAAGGTGGCTAGAATAGCTGCATTACTGGCTAGAATAGCTAGTATAGCTGCATTACTGGCTAGAATAGCTCGAAAGGTGGCTAGAATAGCTAGTATAGCTGCATTACTGGCTAGAATCGCTGGAAAGGTGGCTAGAATAGCTAGTATAGCTGCATTACTGGCTAGAATAGCTGGAAAGGTGGCTAGAATAGATGAAAAGGTGGCTAGAATAGCTAGTATAGGTGCATTACTGGCTAGAATCGCTGGAAAGGTGGCTAGAATAGCTGCATTACTGGCTAGAATAGCTGGAAAGGTGGCTAGAATAGCTGAAAAGGTGGCTAGAATAGCTAGTATAGGTGCATTACTGGCTAGAATCGCTGGAAAGGTGGCTAGAATAGCTGCATTACTGGCTAGAATAGCTGGAAAGGTGGCTAGAATAGCTAGTATAGCTGCATTACTGGCTAGAATAGCTGGAAAGGTGGCTAGAATAGCTAGTATAGGTGCATTACTGGCTAGAATAGCTGGAAAGGTGGCTAGAATAGCCAGTATAGGTGCATTACTGGCTAGAATCGCTGGAAAGGTGGCTAGAATAGATGAAAAGGTGGCTAGAAAAGCTAGTATAGATGCATTACTGGCTAGAATCGCTGGAAAGGTGGCTAGAATAGCTAGTATAGGTGCATTACTGGGTAGAATCGCTGGAAAGGTGGCTAGAATAGATGAAAAGGTGGCTAGAAAAGCTAGTATAGCTGCATTACTGGCTAGAATAGCTGGAAAGGTGGCTAGAATAGCTAGTATAGGTGCATTACTGGCTAGAATCGCTGGAAAGGTGGCTAGAATAGATGAAAAGGTGGCTAGAATAGCTAGTATAGGTGCTTACTGGCTAGAATAGCTAGGAAGGTGGCTAGAATACCTACTATAGGTGCATTACTGGCTAGAATAGATGAAAAGGTGGCTAGAATAGCTGGAAAGGTGGCTAGAATAGCTAGTATAGGTGCATTACTGGCTAGAATCGCTGGAAAGGTGGCTAGAATAGATGAAAAGGTGGCTAGAATAGCTAGTATAGGTGCTTACTGGCTAGAATAGCTAGGAAGGTGGCTAGAATAGCTAGTATAGCTGCATTACTGGCTAGAATAGATGAAAAGGTGGCTAGAATAGCTGGAAAGGTGGCTAGAATAGCTAGTATAGCTGCATTACTGGCTAGAATCGCTGGAAAGGTGGCTAGAATAGCTAGTATAGCTGCATTACTGGCTAGAATCGCTGGAAAGGTGGCTAGAATAGCTAGTATAGGTGCATTACTGGCTAGAATAGCTGGAAAGGTGGCTAGAATAGCCAGTATAGGTGCATTACTGGCTAGAATCGCTGGAAAGGTGGCTAGAATAGATGAAAAGGTGGCTAGAAAAGCTAGTATAGATGCATTACTGGCTAGAATCGCTGGAAAGGTGGCTAGAATACCTACTATAGCTGCATTACTGGCTAGAATAACTGGAAAGGTGGCTAGAATAGCTAGTATAGGTGCATTACTGGCTAGAATCGCTGGAAAGGTGGCTAGAATAGATGAAAAGGTGGCTAGAATAGCTAGTATAGGTGCTTACTGGCTAGAATAGCTAGGAAGGTGGCTAGAATACCTACTATAGGTGCATTACTGGCTAGAATAGCTAGTATAGGTGCATTACTGGCTAGAATCGCTGGAAAGGTGGCTAGAATAGCTGGCAAGGTGGCTAGAATAGCTAGTATAGGTGCATTACTGGCTAGAATCGCTGGAAAGGTGGCTAGAATAGCTGCATTACTGGCTAGAATAGCTGGAAAGGTGGCTAGAATAGCTAGTATAGCTGCATTACTGGCTAGAATCGCTGGAAAGGTGGCTAGAATAGCTAGTATAGGTGCATTACTGGCTAGAATAGATGAAAAGGTGGCTAGAATAGCTAGTATAGGTGCATTACTGGCTAGAATCGCTGGAAAGGTGGCTAGAATAGCTGCATTACTGGCTAGAATAGCTGGAAAGGTGGCTAGAATAGCTAGTATAGCTGCATTACTGGCTAGAATCGCTGGAAAGGTGGCTAGAATAGCTAGTATAGGTGCATTACTGGCTAGAATAGCTGGAAAGGTGGCTAGAATAGGTAGTATAGCTGCATTACTGGCTAGAATCGCTGGAAAGGTGGCTAGAATAGCTAGTATAGCTGCATTACTGGCTAGAATAGCTGGAAAGGTGGCTAGAATAGCCAGTATAGGTGCATTTCTGGCTAGAATAGCTGGAAAGGTGGCTAGAATAGGTGCATTACTGGCTAGAATAGCTGGAAAGGTGGCTAGAATAGCTAGTATAGGTGCATTTCTGGCTAGAATAGCTGGAAAGGTGGCTAGTATAGCTGCATTACTGGCTAGAATAGCTGGAAAGGTGGCTAGAATAGCTAGTATAGCTGCATTACTGGCTAGAATAGCTAGTATAGGTGCATTACTGGCTAGAATAGCTGGAAAGGTGGCTAGTATAGCTGCATTACTGGCTAGAATAGCTGGAAAGGTGGCTAGAATAGCTAGTATAGCTGCATTACTGGCTAGAATAGCTGGAAAGGTGGCTAGAATAGCTAGTATAGCTGCATTACTGGCTAGAATAGCTGGAAAGGTGGCTAGAATAGCTAGTATAGCTGTATTACTGGCTAGAATCGCTGGAAAGGTGGCTAGAATAGCTAGTATAGCTGCATTACTGGCTAGAATCGCTGGAAAGGTGGCTAGAATAGCTAGTATAGCTGCATTACTGGCTAGAATCGCTGGAAAGGTGGCTAGAATAGCTAGTATAGCTGCATTACTGGCTAGAATCGCTGGAAAGGTGGCTAGAATAGGTAGTATAGGTGCATTACTGGCTAGAATCGCTGGAAAGGTGGCTAGAATAGGTAGTATAGCTGCATTACTGGCTAGAATCGCTGGAAAGGTGGCTAGAATACCTACTATAGCTGCATTACTGGCTAGAATCGCTGGAAAGGTGGCTAGAATAGCTGCATTACTGGCTAGAATAGCTGGAAAGGTGGCTAGAATAGCTGCATTACTGGCTAGAATAGCTAGTATAGCTGCATTACTGGCTAGAATCGCTGGAAAGGTGGCTAGAATAGCTAGTATAGCTGCATTACTGGCTAGAATCGCTGGAAAGGTGGCTAGAATAGCTAGTATAGGTGCATTACTGGCTAGAATCGCTGGAAAGGTGGCTAGAATAGGTAGTATAGGTGCATTACTGGCTAGAATCGCTGGAAAGGTGGCTAGAATAGATAGTATAGGTGCATTATTGGCTAGAATCGCTGGAAAGGTGGCTATAATAGCTAGTATAGCTGCATTACTGGCTAGAATCGCTGGAAAGGTGGCTAGAATAGCTAGTATAGGTGCATTACTGGCTAGAATCGCTGGAAAGGTGGCTAGAATAGATGAAAAGGTGGCTAGAATAGCTAGTATAGGTGCATTACTGGCTAGAATCGCTGGAAAGGTGGCTAGAATAGCTGCATTACTGGCTAGAATAGCTGGAAAGGTGGCTAGAATAGATGAAAAGGTGGCTAGAATAGCTAGTATAGGTGCATTACTGGCTAGAATCGCTGGAAAGGTGGCTAGAATAGCTGCATTACTGGCTAGAATCGCTGGAAAGGTGGCTAGAATAGCTAGTATAGCTGCATTACTGGCTAGAATAGCTGGAAAGGTGGCTAGAATAGCTAGTATAGGTGCATTACTGGCTAGAATAGCTGGAAAGGTGGCTAGAATAGCCAGTATAGGTGCATTACTGGCTAGAATCGCTGGAAAGGTGGCTAGAATAGATGAAAAGGTGGCTAGAAAAGCTAGTATAGATGCATTACTGGCTAGAATAGCTAGTATAGGTGCATTACTGGGTAGAATCGCTGGAAAGGTGGCTAGAATACCTACTATAGCTGCATTACTGGCTAGAATAGCTGGAAAGGTGGCTAGAATAGCTAGTATAGGTGCATTACTGGCTAGAATCGCTGGAAAGGTGGCTAGAATAGATGAAAAGGTGGCTAGAATAGCTAGTATAGGTGCTTACTGGCTAGAATAGCTAGGAAGGTGGCTAGAATACCTACTATAGGTGCATTACTGGCTAGAATAGCTAGTATAGGTGCATTACTGGCTAGAATCGCTGGAAAGGTGGCTAGAATAGCTGGCAAGGTGGCTAGAATAGCTAGTATAGGTGCATTACTGGCTAGAATCGCTGGAAAGGTGGCTAGAATAGCTGCATTACTGGCTAGAATAGCTGGAAAGGTGGCTAGAATAGCTAGTATAGCTGCATTACTGGCTAGAATAGCTGGAAAGGTGGCTAGAATAGATGAGAGGGTGGCTAGAACAGCTAGTATAGGTGCATTACTGGCTAGAATAGCTGGAAAGGTGGCTAGAATAGCTGCATTACTGGCTAGAATCGCTGGAAAGGTGGCTAAAATAGCTAGTATAGGTGCGTTACTGGCTAGAATAGCTAGTATAGGTGCATTACTGGCTAGAATAGCTGGAAAGGTGGCTAGAATAGCTAGTATAGCTGCATTACTGGCTAGAATAGCTGCATTACTGGCTAGAATAGCTGGAAAGGTGGCTAGAATAGCTAGTATAGCTGTATTACTGGCTAGAATCACTGGAAAGGTGGCTAGAATAGCTAGTATAGGTGCATTACTGGCTAGAATAGCTGGAATGGTGGCTAGAATAGGTGCATTACTGGGTAGAATCGCTGGAAAGGTGGCTAGAATACCTAGTATAGCTGCATTACTGGCTACAGCTATCTAGCCAGCTATTCTATCCAGCTTTATAGTTATTCTAACCAGCTATGCAGCTATTCTAGCCAGCTTTCTAGCTATTCTAACCAGCTATGCAGCTATTCTAGCCTGCTTTCCAGTTATTCTAGCCTGCTTTCCAGTTATTCTAGCCAGCTGCGTAGGTACCCAGCTATCCTGCTAACCAGCCAGGTACAAGCTGGCCAGTTGCCCTGCTCGCCAGCTATCCTGCTAAGGTAGCAGGGTACTGGCTAGCTGCTAGTACAGCTGTCGAGCTGGGTAACTGGTGAGTAGGATAGTTGGCTACCTAGTATAGTTGGTGAGCTAGGTAGCTGCCTAGCAAGATAGCTGGTAACTGGCGAGCTGGTTAGCAGGATAGCTCGCTAAATGGGTACCTACCTAGTACAGCTGGGTACCTAGCAATATAGCCGGCTAGAGAGGTACCCAGCTCCCCTGCTAGTCAGCTGGCCAGCTACACCAGCCAGGTACCCAACTACTCTGCTAACCAGCCAGATACCCCGGCTTGCCAGCTATCCTGCAAGGCAGCTACTCTACTCGCTAGCTACCCAGGTTCGAGGTAGGTAACCACCTACCTACCAGGGAATCTGGGTACCTAGCTAGCTGGCGAGCTGGGTACCTACCTAGTTATATCAGGCGAACTGGTACAGCTGGCGACCTGGTAGATACCCAGCTAACCTGCTGGCTAGTATAGCTGGACAGCTGTACACCAGTTTACCATCTATACCTACTTAGTTTAGCTGGCGAATTGAATAGCTGGCTGGTACAGCTGGCGTTCTGGGTACCCGGCTAGCACATCTGCGTATCTGCCTAGTATAGCCGGCGAGCTGGCGGGGTACCTGGCTAGCTGGATACTAGGTACCCACCAACCCAGCTCGCCAGCTATCCATTTAGTGTGCTACCCTGCGAACCAGCTATCCTGCTAGCCACCTACACTGATATCCAGGTGCTAGCTCGCCAGCTATACTAGGTAGGTACCCAGATATACTAACCAACTAAATGGGTTGCTGGCGAACTGGTAGATATACTAGCCAGTTGGTACCTGGCTAGCTGGGTACCTACCAAACATTCCTTACTTCTAATAGAAGGGAATTGTTGGACATCACCCTGTTCAGCTTCGTTCTTTCTAACTATCTTAAGGAGTGGTTTGTATCTCAGGAATACTCCTTGGATCATAAATACATTACCTTTAGTCTTGACATGGTAGATTCACAACACAGGGTGAACCTTCTGATTAATAGGAATAGGTCAATATAGCTGCTGGCCAGCTAGAAGCTATCCTGCTATGCAGCTACCGTATCGCCAGCTAGCTAGATACCCAGCTTCCCTGCTAGCCAGCTGATCCGAGGAGTATTCCATGTCAAGACTAAAAGTAATGTATTTATGATCTGAGGAGTATTCCTGAGTTAGAAACCACCCCTTAAAATAGTCAGAAAAAACGAAGCTGATGTCCAACAATTCCCTTCTATTAGAAGTAAGGACGGTTTGTTCATCAATAATAACATGAAAGAGGTACTCACCACGTTCATTGGTACCGGAACTGCCTCACTCTGATAATGAACAGAATCCCACGTTGTCGCGCATCTGCTACCAGTTGACCAATGAGTTATTGAGGGGAAGTGTGACCATAATCATGCGCGAAATATAATGATGAGATTCAGAGGGCCTTCCAGTATAGCGCGATGACCATAGTGACGGTGTCCTTGTCGCTATATCTTACACAAGCCCTAGGCCTACCTGTATTTTGGACAAACGCAATGCGATATCCGTTGGCGTTTAGTCCACAAACCCAGTCATCGGCAACGCAGGGTTCCTAGACTAGAACAAGCTCTACATACTGCACTGCTAGACTGCCTCGCGGGCATTGATAAGCGGAAGAGACTGCTCATTGAGGATGATCATCACCTCATGGTGATCAGATCACTGGTCGGCAACTTTAGTTACCCTCCAATTGTCAGTGGGTAGATTGGTGTTGCTGACCTTGACAAACTTCAAAATGACACCGACAATGCTAGCGGTCGTGATCGTTCCAATTATTGACGTCGATAGCGATAGCTCTACCAGCGTGCACATTCGAAAACAGTGTGCTCTGCATCAATTACTTCCCCTTCCTCGTAAAGGGAGTAAGGGGAGGCGGTCTTGCCCATTCTGTGCAGATATTTCCTAAAATATCCGTGACCCAATAGCATCTGTGTAACGTAGTAATTTACCTCTCCAAATTTCCGACCAATCCATGGCCTTAAGTCCAGTATAAGTCTCGCCGTCCACCTTCCTCTATCTTCATCGTTCCATCGTCGTTGCCATTTTGAAATGGTGTTTTCCCTGAAGTGACCGGTTATGTGATTTGCAGCCGATTTCGCCTTATAAATCTCCATCCGCTCTGCTGCTAGCAGATCCACAGCGATTGCACCTGCTATCACAAGTACGGCTTGGGCGGACACTGTACGATACGCCGACGCGATACGCAATGCAGCTGTTCTCTGTACCGATACAAGTGAGTTTACCCGCTTTATAACATCTAGCGTTTCAGCCCAAATTTCGCTCCCATAGAGCATAATGCTATTTCCAGCCTCCATCAGGAGTCTCCGTCTCGCCGGTAGCGGGCCTCCAATATTCGCCATTAATCTGCTGAGCTGTCAAACGATCTCCTGGGCTTTGTTAGCCGAGTACTTAATCTGATGCGAAAATGTTAGTCTGGGATCCAGCCTTATTCCCAGGTATCTTACCGAGCTCTTGGTCCTAATTACCTCGTTTCCAATACTCATGTCCACCTGCAAAGGGATACGACGACCAGTGATCAGCAGTAATTCCGTTTTATGCATGGCCAGGTCTAGGCCGTGCGAATCCAACCATGTTTTCGTTCTTAGCATGACACGTCTCAGTTTTTGCTGCGCCTCTTCCGTATTCCTGGCCGTGATAACGGCTGCAATATCATCTGCATATCCAACCAAAAAAGTTCCATCTGGCATATCCTCTCTTAGAATTCCATCGTAATTAACGTTCCATAGGTCAGGGCCGAGGATAGATCCTTGTGCCGCTCCTGATGTTATATGTTTCACCCTTGGTCCCGAGCTTGTGTCATACACCAGCTGTCTGTTACTCAGATAACTACTTATCATGGCCAGGATGTAGTGTGGTACCGAGAAATTGTACTCCAAGGCATTCAATACATCGCTCCATCTAAAACTGTTAAACGCGTTTTTAATGACCAAAGTCGCTAGCAGTAGCACAGGCCTCGTAGAGCTACTCCCACGCTGTGTGACTATGGCCGCTTGAGTCACCTCTCTCAAGGCGTCAATTGTAGACCGACCGGGTCGAAAGCCATATTGTCTGACAGACAGTCCGCCACTATTCTCAATAGCCGCAGTAAGCCGTGGCTTCAAAAGCCTCTCGAGCAGCTTTCCTGACGTACGCGGATGGGTCCTCCGGATCGCCCTTTCCCTTGCTTATTAAGACCAACCGTTGTTTCTTCCATATTTCGGGGAAAATACACTCTCTTAGGCACGCGTAGTACATTCCCAGTAGGAGTCCCGGTCTTTGACTGGCAATACCCGCATTACCTCAGGTGGGATGCCGTCGGGCCCCGGTGCCTTACCGGGTTTTACTCCGACCGCTGCTACTTTCAGCTCCTCCGTGGAAAATGGTAAAAATTCAGTATTGAGCATGTTCTGTCGTCGTTCATGAGTAGGGAATCATCGGTATCCACTATATTTCTCATTACTCGCTCGTCCATAATCTCCATTGGTTTCCTCCTGTTCAGTTTGTCCATTACATACGAACATACAACACTCACACTCACAAGGAAAGGACGGGTTCAAAAATGAAATACGGAACTGGATCTGGGGTCTATTCCGATAAACTATCACTGAACGGGTCATACAGATACCAAACCAAGCGCTAGCGTTTTTTTGGCGGAGATTTTTGCAATTTTGATCTGCGAGCATGGTTGAAACCGGGGATCTACAACCTTCGTAGTTGTTCTTATGTGTGGACAGTCCGGCATCAAAGGGCTTCTGGAGTTGCATGGATTCTCTTCACCGTATACGTCGATACAACAGCCACCTTTAGTAGGTTCCGGGACAATGTGGCATAGAGGGAAACGAAAATGCAGACGAACTGGCACGGAAGGGATCTGAGATGTCAGAGCAGTAGACGATAGAGGGGATATATGTAGCTCTACAGGAATACTTTTGCATATTGGAAAAAAGTAGTACGGAATTCAACAAACCGTGAGCGGGTGGTCCGATATACCTGGTTGCCAAATTTCAAAATTGCTGTGCCCAGTAGTAGACAGCGGAATAGTAGTAGGATTACTGCAGAAGCTGCCATGATGTAGAAGAAACGAAATCGGTGCAACACCTATTATGCGAGTGCCCTGCACTTGAAACAAACGTGATTGGTTTTCGAGTGATTGAACGTTTGAAGATTTGGGCATGGTGGCGAAAGTTCCACTAAGGGAACTGACCGGTTTCGTCTGGAGCTCCGGGTGGTTCAAACCCACCACTAACGGAGTATGAAAAGGACAATTGGTCGTACGTATTTTAAGTAATTTAGACAACAATTAAAAGGATTTATTATAATAAAAAAAGGCAAATAATTAAAATCTTAAATCTAAAAAACTATTGCATATTTATAGGCATTTCTTAAATATTTATTTATTTTGTATCTTAAAATATAATTACAAATTATAACTAATTATTGCAAGCATAGTATAGAAGAGCATATATCAGGCATTTAGTATAATACCCTAGAATATTTATTTCCATACCTTTACTAGCCCCATATCCCCACTACCCCATCACACTTTGTTTCCTTCATATACTCCTCCTCTATCGCTATTAATTTAAGAAACAATTTTCTTTACACAATATTCTACATTCTATTCTATTTTATTTAATTATTTTGCCTACACATTAAATGCCCAAAAACAACTTTGATTTATTGCATATGCTGTTTCAGTGAAGCCTACTTTAAGGCATTTTATATCACATTTTCTAGATTTTCCTCCTTTTACCACAATTTTAATTCGTATTGTAAACTAATTGTAATCTTTAGTTATTGAATCTTTAATTATAAAACCAATATTCTGTATTTCTTCCTTCCCTGTTGCCTTTTCTAATTTCAATATTAATCCTCCAGAGAACAGCTGCATACTTAAAGGCAAAACAATTTATATGGTTTAATAAATTACCAGCAGTCAGCATAATGTTTGTAGGTCTCCCTTAAGTATGCAAAATTAATCAGTTTTATGAGGTTAAATTAAACTACAAGGCTGACAATTTATTTAAAGTGTGTTTTCCTACAAAACATGGAATATTATGACACATTTTGTATTTTCTTTTGCTTTCATTGCTGCTCTTTTGCAAGTATAAAGTTTCCACAAATCTTATATGGTTTGTTGCTTCCCCAGCAATGATTGCATGTAAAAGCGATAAAATCAAATAATTTTCCAATATTTTTTTTTATTTTTAGCTCCTGTGGTGGCACCCGTTTGCCTTCCTTTGTATGACACACTGCTCGGGTAATCATTTGGAGATTGTGGCTTTCATTGTTTTGCGTATTTTTTTTTTACTGCAACAATGCCTTATCATTTTTGAACTTTACTTGAGTGGCTTCCAAAGAATTTGCAAGTTCTTCCTGAGTATGCCAACTATCTCTGCGGCGTAAAGCCTACATTTCACCATCTTCCAAATACTTTGGCTGATATGTATTAGATGATGCTTGCCATATGCGTCAATATCGTCCGTTTCGAATCATAAAAATCATATCTCGCGTGTTTAAAACGATAAAATAAATTCAAAATAAGTTTCACTGAACACTTGATGTGCTTGAAAATGCACTGTATTTGAAATTAAAGTAAATTAAAGCCAATTTTACAACAAATTATGACACAAAGAAGTATACCTTGTTGTGTTTAGGCACTACTTCGTTAAATAAGTCACTAGGTTAGGTTATGTCGAAGTGGTAGCTTATTTAAACACACCTAGCGGCCCGTTGTGACGCCACAGATAAGCGCGCAGTCCCTGTACTGACCGAAGGAGTTGATCAGTAAGGGCTGCACAAAAAAGGTCACTAAGGAAGAACAAATTTTGGATATTTATTATACAAAAAAACCGTATTTGTTATTAGAAATATAAATTGGTCTAATATAATTAGTCTAGTGGGTAGTGTTAGACTATTAGCGTGAGGGTCGTGGGTTCGATTTCCACCAGAGAATCTGGTCTGTTATGGTCTGAGGAATATGGTCGAAGTTACTCAGCTCGTATATAATTAAATATATGTAATTTGTAATTGTATTCTAATTAATAAATAAAATAAAAATAAAAAAATAAAAATAAATTATGTATAAAAGACATGCATTTGTATGAATCTCACATCTTACAGTTAAATTTATATAATGATCTTTATAAAATTTTGTTTTTATTTAATATTTAGCAAATTAAAAAAAAAAAATATATTTGAGTAGAATAAAGAATAAAAAAAAATATAGAAAAATAAATACATATGTAAAGAATAAAAGGAGTCTTTTAATTAAACCTGTACCTTGGATGAGATCCTTTTGATTAATTAGAACATATAAACATCTTTCTTTAATAGCAATCGATTGAACACAATTTTTTTTTTATATGCCCCTAAAACTGAGCTATATAAATTCACAATTTTATGCCCACACTCATAGGTTTCATTAGGTATACAGGCAGTACGTATAAGTGATATTTATTTGAAATTAATACCACAAAACTCATACGCTCAGGAAAAAAAAATCACATGTACAGCTAATATTTATTTATAATCACTCATACCCTTACAATACCACTCACATATGTATGTAAGAACTTCAACTGGTTTCACATACATATTTACTTTGGCTCTCAATTCTATTCTCTCTCTGTTTTATTTTTTTATTTTTTTTTTTTATTTGCTGCTTTGCACTTCAACTCAATTATTTATTTTATTTATCAATAATAACACCAACAATTTATTATTGTTTACTACACTTACACCAGAAATTAAAACAACAAATCATTTATTAAGTTAATCCAGAGAGAGCATAAAGCGAGGGAGAGAAAGAGAGAGAGTGTTAAACAAAATGCAAACACAGCCGGTACTCCCAAATTAATACACTTTCGTACGTTCAATACAATAATATTCCCCCGTGTACATGTTTTTTTTTTTTGATCGCCACATATTCTTGTGATAGAAATTCGTGAACGAAGTTATTTTGTGTGTGTTATGTTCAATAGTTCTTTCAACACAACCGTTATTAAAAATTTACTCTCTTTTATATACACTCACTCTAAATATTACTCCCTTTTGCCAACATAGTTTTTTTTAATTCTTAGCATTTTTTTATTTCTTATTTTAAACAAAGTTGTTCTTGTATGTGTGTGTGTTATATTTGTTCAATATTTTTGTGTTTCGTTTAATTGCTTTAAATAAAATGAGTTTCTCGTGTTATACTCTTGAGTTTTAGTGGCTTTAATAGTACAGTGGACGTCCAGTAGTACGAACGCGCTTTATTACGAATTTACAATAATACGAATGGCAAAATTTTTTCATTGACTACTCTATAGTACGAATAGATGGGCATTTTTTCTATTCGATAGTACGAATGGTGGTTTGTTATAAGAATTTTTGTTTTATTTACGTATGAATGAAGTTTTTATGTATATCAATTCTCCACAGAGACTGAATGTATTAATCGTCCACACTATAGTCGTGTAATAACTTACTTTTTTGACCTGCAATTAAAGATAATGAACTGAATGGTATGTGGTTTCAACAGGACGGTGCCACAAGCCACTCCAAGCAACCAATTTGGGCTTTGTTACATAAGAAGTTTCCAGTAAGAGTAAACTCACGTTTTGACTTCATGATATTTGTCTCTGTTGGACTTTTTTGTGGGCCTGTTTCAAAGACTATGTCTACTCAGAAAACTCTGTTGAAACAAATAAAAACACACATTCGTAAAATTTCACGAAATACGGCCCGATATCTCGAAAACTATATTAACATGATCGACCGCTAGAACTAATATAGAGATGATCACTTAAATGAAATTATATTTCGTACATAATGGCAAAGTTTGATCGAGATCGTAGCTTTATGCGTGTTTTATTAAATTTTATCTTAGAATCCGAAAATGTGTAACCCGTTATATTTCGTTGTTGGTCAAAAGATTATTATTGACTACATCCGGTATTCTTCTCAGTAAACCTTCAAGGTATAATAGAGAATACCCCCCAGTTTTAAAGTCTTGTTGCCATTTCGCAAAAAAGGAATTCAATACCTTTTCTTTAGATACCTCCTCCTCAGTGAAGTCGTCATGAAAAAATTCAAATGTCTATTTGGAATCTGTAATTGTTTAAATCGATGGATGTACCGATCTTATGCTAATTTGCAACATACATATGTATATCTTGTTTCGTTATGTACTTTTTTATAAAAAAAAAAATATATATATATATAGATTAATAAATTCTAAATATTTTATGTTAATTATTTGAATTGGAACATAAAAATGCGTTGTTCAATAATATGAATTTTTCGGTACTACGAAAGGGCCTGACAATATATAATTCGTACTAGCGAACGTCCACTATAATTGCATGAGCAAAAAAAATAAAAAAATAACCGAGTTTTTATGTTCTTCTCTTTCATTTGTTTTTGTTTTTTTTTTTTAACAACTAAACTGGTAGTTGGCAATACATATGCAATTTGTTAGTTTAGTTTTAACTTATTTCCACAGTTATTTTTTTTTTTTAAATTTGTTTTGGTTTTCATTTGAGTTTTCAAATTAATTTTTGTTTGTTATGTTTTGTGTTTTATTTATTGATTTTATTTACAATTAAAATAAGTTTTAAACTTTTTTTTTACTGAAAAAAAAAATACTCAGAAAGAAATTTTGCAATAATGCTTACTGTAACGGAAAATATAAAAAAAAAAAATTTTCAATGGAAAGTATTGTTTATTTTCTTTTATATTAAATACAAAAAAATATTTAAATGCGTATGTATTCGGTATAAAATTATCGATAATCTCTTTTTTTTAATAGAAAATTTTAGTGGACAGAAAGTTTTCATTATAAAAAACATTTCGTGATAAAAAATTTTCTCTAAAAACAGGAGTTTTTTTTATTTTATAGGAATTTGTTGTTAACTAGAAATTTTCTATGAAATATTAACCAATAACTGATAATTCTGTATAAATATTTTCAACAATTATAAATTTTCTGTAAAATATTCTTCAGAAAATCATCGATAATTAAAAATATTTTTTGTACACTTTTTTCCTCCAAAACTCATTATGTCGCCCATTAATTTTTTTTTTATAATTTACAAATATTTTTATGCCTTAGAGGATATAATCCTGAACTCATTGTTAATAATTTTAAAACTACCTGTAAATAATGTTATTGTAAATAAATGAAATTGAATTTAAAAATTAAAATATTGCTAACATACAATTTAAATTAACAATAACTAAACATTTTTTTTTATTCAGAATTATCGATATTATGAAATTTTTTTAGAAAACACATCGATAACTAAGTACGCTCTTTAGAAATATACCATAATTTAAAATTTTATTATAAAAAATTATCGATATTTAGAAATTTTCCATAAAAAACATAAGCAATTTTCTATAAAAAAAAATTATCGATAACTCTAAATAATAGAAAAGTTATAGATAAGTCTAAAGATTATATGTCAAATGTTTAATACAATAAATGTTTTCTATAAAAAATTATCGCTAATTGAAAATAATAGAAAAATTGTCGATAACTGTAAATATTCTACAAAATTTTTTTTGATAACTAGAAAATTTTCTATAGAAAACAATTGAAATTTGTAAATTTTCTATGGAAAATTATCGATAACTGAAAAAATTTAGTAAAAAATTAACAATTAAAAAAAAAAAATTATCGATAAATTGAATTTGTGCAGGAAATTATTGAAATTGTTATAAAATTAATTATTAACTTATGATTATCCACAAACAAGAATCGATAGCAAAAAAATAAATAGATACAAAAATTAAAATTGTTCGATAACTTATAATTTCTCTAGGATTTAATCGATAACTAAAAACTATTTGTGACAAATGATTGATAATAATTTTTATTTAATATAATGGTTTATTATACATGAAAAATAATCGATAACTAAAAAATACGAATTAAAATGTATAGTTCATAGTTCATTAAAATGTATAGTATAGTTTATAATTATCCATGAAAAGTAATCGATAACTAAATATTGTTTATAACAAATAACTGATAATTAAATTTCGTTTTATAAAATTGTTTGTAAACTGAAAATTACACATAAAAACTAAATTGTTATCGATTAAATGTAAAAAAAATTAAATTTAAATGAAATGGAAATTATTAAATTAAAATTATCGATTATTAATACAAATAATAATCAATTGTTAAATGATTAATTTTTATAGAAAAATTATCGATAACTTTTAACAATTTCCCAGGCAAAATTAGCAATACTATAATGAAAGGCGCTGCAGCATTATTTATCGATTTCAAATAATTTTGTATAACAAAGGAACGCAGCAATAATGCTGCAATTTAGACAAAAACAAACAAAATAAATCCATGCAACAGAGACATATTATAACTACTGTTATAACAGTGCATAAATAACAAATAATAATAATAGCAATCATCGAACACACGAATAACACTATGCGACAAAATAAAGAAAATTAAATACACCCGGCTAATGACTTAGTGTAGATTGTGAGTTTTGTTGAGTAGATCTCAAAAATATATTTTTTTTTTTTATATTTCTCGAACCCTCCAAACTTTTTTTAATTGACAAAAACTGTTTTTTTAGACTTTACGCACAAATTTCTGGATTATTCAAACATTTCTGAGCCGATTTCCATAATTTAAATCTTGTTGGAAAGGGGAGAGATGGACCTTTAAAACGGTATACATATATCTATTATTCGACTTAATATGCTATGAGTTTTGACGAGGTAAACTTGGAAAATGCGAATTTTTTTTACATATTTTTTCAAGTTTGTACGTTCATAGTAGCAAACTTTACTTAAAAAATATGAAATAAGTGATTACATTCTAAAAGTGCATTATCTTGTGAAGAGATTGGCATTTCGTTTGATCAAATCGGACAAAAATTACCGGAGTTATTATATTATATATAACAGTCGTGTTATATTTTTTATATATGTCATCTCATCAAATGAACTTTTAGTTCAAAAAATTTTAGAATTTTTGATGGATCTTGATTGTTTATTACAAAATATGTATGTCAATTTCACGTTTGAGCGACCACCAGAAGTTGGCCAATGTTTGCGCAAAGAGAAATAATAATATTTGCAAAAAACACAAATATTAGCCGACTTCTGATAGTCGTGCAAACGTGAAATTTACACATTTTGTAATAAACAATCAAGATCCATCAAAAATTCTGAAAATTTTTAAACTAAAAGTTCATTTGATGAGATGACATATATAAAAAATATAACACGACTGTTAGACTCTTTAAATAATAACTACGGTAATTTTTGTCCGATTTGATCAAATGATGACTCAATCTCTTCACAAGAGAACAGACTTTAAGAATATTATCACTTATCCTATATTTTTTTTTATTAAAGTTTGCTACTAGGAATGGACAAACTTGAAAAAATATGAAAAAAATTCGAATTTTCCAAGTTTACCTCATCAAAACTCATAGCATATTAAGTCGAATAATAGATATAGTATGTATACCGTTTTAAAGGTCCATCTCTCCCCTTTCCAACAAGATTTAAATTTTAGAAATCGGGTCTGAAATTTGCGCGGAAAGTCTAAAAAAACAGTTTTTGTCAAATAAAAAAAAGTTTGGAGGGTTCGAGAAATATAAAAAAGGAATTTTTGAGTTCTCCTCAACTAACTGAACAACATGGACTATGTAGTTACTCGGGTGTATTTTCACTGTCGCACCGTGTAATTATTTGAAATTGAAATTGCATTGCGTTTTATTTAGCAATTGTAAGAGTATTGCCCTTGTTTTATGCTCTTATATCCTATCTTCTCTTTACTCATACCATTGCCTTTTTTGCATGTGTTTTTATAATACAAAACACGTTTGATTACATGCAAATAAACAATCATGCTTACGCATGCAAACGTTAATAATGTTTACATTTATCTTAATGTTTACATTTCTTTATATGCATATAAAATATGCATGTGCTTGCTTGTGTGTGTGTGTGTGCGTAAGTATGTATGTTTGTTGAAGTTATCAAAAGCAAAATAATATAAATCATTGTATTGAGATACAAATAAAAAAAAAAAAAGAAAATATTAAAAATGAGAGCGAGGGAGAGACACAGAAAGAGAGAGAGAGAGAGAAACCAAGCGAGAGATCATAAAAGAAATACAAATAAACAAATACTTTGAGTTGAAAAACAAACTCAATGTCATTTTATGATTGATAAATAAATGCAAGTGGGTATTTGTGTATGTGTCTGAGTGAGCGTGTGCGAGAGCACATATTTGTTGTACGTGTGCATTGAGCTATGGAGTTAAAGTATTGAAATCAATATGTTTCTTTCCTCTTCGTTCGCTTGTGCATAACAATAAATCTAACAACCCAGTGGGAAATTTAAAAAAAAAAAAAAAAAAAAAAAAAAAAAAAAAAAAATTTAAAATCAGGTCATTGGGTATATTTATAAACAAGTGTAGAGAATTCTTAAGAAATGTATTTTTTTTTTTTTTCTATATTATTTATCTTCCTTTTTATTCAATAAAAGTGGTAGAGAAATCATTTGTTAAGCAGAGAAGGAAAAAAAAAAAAAAAAAGATTTTATTGTTGGTCTCTCAAGCACAAGTAGCAGCAGCTGCGTGTGTAGGAGTATTTGGATGAGTATTTATAATAGAAAGAAAGCAAATCTTGAGCCCTTTTTTCAAGGGGACATCATTAATAACACATGTGCACCTAAAAGTATGTGCTAAAATTTCTTTAATTTTCTTTCCTTAGTGGCTGGTTGTGAATAAATCATGTTTTTCTTTTTGCCTTTCTTTCTTTAGTTTCAAAAACTTCTGGTTAAAATGGAATTCTTATTCTATTTATTTTCTATAGCCATGGGTTAAAGTTTCACAAATTTATTATTAAAATAAAACACTCTAACAGTGTGTGACAATTTAAATAAAAACGTTAGGCTCCGCATATATTAGAAAAAGAGAGAGAGAGAGAAACGTATTTTTTTATCTCATTATTAAGACACCATTGTGTCCCTTATTTTCTTGAGTTTCCTTTTACCATATGACACATATTGCCGGTGTTAATGACATAAAATGAAAGCAAAAGTTTTCAAGTTGTGGCATACAATACATATTTTTTTAAGGTCATCAACAAGAAACGTTAGAATAACAACTACAAAAACAAATATCGATAACAGAAAAAAAAGGAACAAGTCAAGAAAAAGTTGTATCAGTTATTTTATAAGAAAAAAAAAATCTAAAAGAAACGGCCGGATAATGGCTGTAAAGTTTTAAGAGAAGAAACATTTCTTACCAAATATATATAGAAGATATCGGTAACTTACAATAACTTATCCTTTGCTATCGAAAATCGACGATAACCATTAATTTCCTATAGAGAACGATTGATGTATTAAAAAACTTGCAAATTCTTATATGTACTCCATGTTATTGGTAACGTTTAATTTTCTGTACAAACTCGACCATAACTAATAAATATTCTTAGAAAACTGATTATTTTCTAAGAATAATAATCGATTACCAAAAATTTCCAAAGAAAAAAATTTACCAAATAATTTTTATAGAAAAGAATTAATTAACAATCATTTTCTATAGAAAATATAATCGATAATTATAACATTTTACACAAATGATCGATAACTTAATAATTTTCAAAGAAAGTAAACAATAACTTTTAATTTTCTGTACAATATTGTTAAAAACAAATAACAAACATATAATTCAATAAGTCTTCGGAAATGTTCGATAACAAATAATTATATAAACAAAATAACCAATAACTTGCAATTTTCTATAAAAAGTGTTAGAAAATAATTAAAAGTAAAAGATTTTCTACTGAATTGATACGATAATTAATAGTTTTCAATATAGAAAAAATTTAATTTTCTATAGCAAATTATCGATAACTGATAGCTAACTGCAGAAAGTTAACGATAACTACAACTTGTATGCAGAGAATGATCAATAATTAATTAGTTTTTATAGAAAAAATAAAATTTTATTTGTAAAATTATCGATAACATTTAATTATCCATAAAAAAATAGATAATAACTAAAAAATTTCTATACGACAAAACTATACATTTTTATGGAAATTAAGAAAATTTAATAACAAAAAAATAATCGATAACTAATAATTTTTTTTTATAAAAAAGAATATCTTCAAAGTCAGAATTACCATTTAATTTTCTATAAAAAAAAAAAAAAAATTATCGATAGCTATATATTTTCCATGGAAAAGTTATCGATAGCTGTCTACATTACATGTATAATTATTATTATATTTTTTCTCTGTTGAACATTATCATTTAGAAATTATTTTCTGTAGAGAATTAATTTTTTTTTTAAAGATAGACGTATAGCAGTAAATCATAAAAAAAACAAATCGATAACTTTTTCTAAAGAAGGTTAACAAAACTTATTAATTTTCTATGAAAGACAAATATTTCTTCAAAAACATTTTCATCAACAGCCATTTATTTTCTGTGAGATTTTTATCATTCAACCATTGATTTGCTAAGCTATACTAATCGATAACAACTTTCGAAAATAATTAAATAATGATTTAAATATTTTTTTTAATAGTTAAAAAGCATTTAATGAAGGAATTTTTAATTTCTGTACTTTTTTCGTGTGAATCTAGTTATACCACCTTGTTTCAAAGGAAATAATGGGAATTATCGATAACAGTAACTATGTTCAAAGAAAAATAACACGGTGCGACAGTGAAAATACACCCGAGCCAACTACATACTCTAAGTTATTCACTAGGTTGAGTAAAACTCAAAAATACTTTTTTTATTTTTCTCGAACCCTCCAAACTTGTTTTATTTGACAAAAACGGTTTTAGATCTTTTTACACAAAATTATTGACTACCCAAATATGTTTGAACCTATTTTAAAAATCCAAAGTTTTTTAGAAAGGGGAGAGATTAGCCTTTAAAACGGTATACATAAACGTTTTATCCAAACTTATATGTTATGAGTTTTGATGGGGTAAACTTGGAAAATATAATTTTTTTTTCTTGTTTTTTCAAGTTTAGCTATCCTTAATTGCAAAATACTATATACTATTTATATAATAACTACGGTAAATTTTGTCCGATTTGATCAAATGAAGACTCAATCTCTTCACAAGAGAACATACTTTAAGAATATTATCACTTATCCTATATTTTTTTATTAAAGTTTGCTACTATAAACGTACAAACTTGAAAAATATGATAAAAATTCGCATTTTCCAAGTTTACCTCATCAAAACTCTTAGCATATTAAGTCAAATAATAGATATGTGCATACCGTTTTAAAGGTCCATATCTCCCCTTTCCAACAAGTAAAAATTTTGGAAATCGGGTCAGAAATGTTTGAGTAATCTAGAAATTTGTGCGTAAAGTCTAAAAAAACAGTTTTTGTCAAATAAAAAAAGTTTGGAGGGTTCGAGAAATATAAAAAAATATTTTTAAGATCTACTCAACAAAACTCACAACCTACACTATGTCATTAGCCGGGTGTATTTAATTTTTTTTATTTTGTCGCATAGTGTAATTAAAAACCATTTACTTGAGCTAAATTTTTTTTTTTTTTTGTGAAATTATTTTCATTGAAATTTTTTTGGGGATTTTATCTGAAAAATAATTCTTTACATTTTTGCATTTTCTACCACACCCTCGTATATGTAGATGCTTTTATATTTCATTTTTTTTTTTGGGTTTGCTTTTCTTTTCTCATTCAAATTATAACGTCAAGGGAGACACACAGAGAGATTGTATAAGAAAAACTTAAGACCAGATGATGAAAATAAAACTTTTTTGTTGTTGTTTTTAAAGTTTACCAAACAGACATTGTCAAGGTTACAAATGGCAGTTGAGGATTTCATTTTCATTTATTTCACATCTCTATCTCTCTCTCTCTCTCTGTCTTTTTGTTCTGTTTCTGCTGTTGTCATTATTCTTTATAATCTTACATTTGTTATTATTATTGTTGTTGTTGTTGTTGTTGATGTATGCATCAACAAATTTTAACTTGATACTCTCTGATATGGAATTTGATTTCTTAATCACATAAAGATGGAGTATAAAAAGAAGAAGAATAATAAGAATAAAACCACAACAACAACAAGACTATAAAAATTAAAATATAAAATAAAAACAACAATGGCCTGTTTAACCATATTTACATACACATACATAAGTGTGTGTGAGTGTGTGCTTGGGTATATCATAAAGAATAATAGGTAACTCTTACTCACTCACACCACTCTCTCTTACTCACATTACCTCATAGTAGATGAAAATAAAATGTACTTCATACACACTGTGGCATCTGCACATAAATAGAATAAAAGTGACCCTTTTTGGTTGGAAATAAAACACAAAATAATTGAATTTTATTTCACAATTGAATATTTCTTTTGAGATATAACGGTAATTTACAAGAATTCTCTCTGTAAACAGAAAATCAATAAAGAAATGTAATTTAAATTCTTCCAATGTGACAGCGGTAAACAAAATACCCCAATTTCTTAAGAACAATAGTAAATGGCATAATACGGTATTCCTTTAATGAGCCTATTCGAACCGTTATCGATAATTTTTTGCATAAAATGTTTTCTCTTTGATTATATTTTTTTTTTTATGAAAAATTTCCCTTTTCTATAAGTCTCTCTAGAGAATAAATCAATAAATTTTCTTTCAAAACTAAGTAGTTATCGATAACTTTTCTGCTAGTAATTAATAATTTTTAACTGAAATTAAATGACAAAGCGATAAAATTTTCTATAAAAATTAAGTTATTGTTTAATTTTCTGTAGATAATAAAAAACTGTCGATAAGTTTTCTATAGAAGACAAAAAGTTATCCATAAGTTACCTTTAGGGGATGAAAAGCTACCGATAAGTTTTCTACAGCAGATAAAAAGTTATCGACAAGTTTGCTATAGAAAATGAAAAGATATCGGTAAGTTTTCTGTAGAAAATGAAAAGTTATCGGTAAGTTTTCTATAGAAAATGAAAAGTTATCGATAAATTTTCTATAAAAAATGAAAATTTGCCGATAAATTATCTTCTGAAAATGGAGTTATCGATAAATTATCTTCTGAAAATGAAAAGTTATCGATAAGTTTTCTATAGATAGAAGACGAAAAGTTATAGATAAGTTTTCTATAGAAAATGAAAACATATCGGTAAGTTTTCTGTAGAAAATGAAAAGTTATCGATAAATTTTCTATAAAAAATGAAAAGTTATCGATAAATTTTCTATAAAAAATAAAAATTTGCCGATAAATTATCTTCTGAAAATGGAGTTATCGATAAATTATCTTCTGAAAATTAAAAGTTATAGATAAGTTTTCTATAGAATATGAAAAGGTATCGATAAATTTTCTATAGAAGATAAAAAGCTGACGATAAGTTTTCTATAGAAAATGAAAAGATATCGGTAAGTTTTCTGTAGAAAATGAAAAGATATCGATAAGTTTTCTATAAAAAATGAAAAGTTATCGATAAATTTTCTATAAAAAATGAAAATTTGCCGATAAATTATCTTCTGAAAATGGAGTTATCGATAAATTATCTTCTGAAAATGAAAAATTATCGATAAGTTTTCTATAGATAGAAGACGAAAAGTTATAGATAAGTTTTCTATAGAATATGAAAAGGTATCGATAAATTTTCTATAGAATATGAAAAGCTAACGATAAGTTTTCTATAAAAAAAAAAATGGAGAGTTGTTGATAGATTTTCTAAAGAAAATGAAAAATTAACGATAAATTTTGTCTACAAAATAAAAAGGTATCGTGAAGTTTTCAATCAGAAATTCAATGTTCTCGATAAATTTCTATAGAAAATTATCGATAAATTTTTAAGAGAAAACTAAATGTTATTGTGGTAGATTTTCTACGGAAATTTAAAGTAGTGTTTGTGTTTGTTCTAAATTGTCAAATGATATTATACACCGATAAACATATATACTATATGTACATACATATGTATATAAACACTTGTATTTTGGAGTTACGAATTCTTAAAGTTTTTAATTCCCTCTGCATTTTTATTATGTGTTTGTATCGGCCAAAAAACTCTCATTTAAAATTCGTCTTCTTGCTTTCCTTCTAACCATTCTCTTGAGTATAATAATATACCAGGAGAGTATGAAAGGAATGGATTGTGGGTATAATATTATATGACAGAAACACAGCCAGAGAGAGATAGAGAGAGAGAGTGAATTGTTTTATTTTTATAAGTGTTTCTTTAATAAGATTGTGTGTGTGCGTGAGTGTAGGTATGTATGTATGTATGTGTATGTGTGTGGTTTTATTGGCTCTGTGTAATTCAATATTAAGACGATGATAAAGGAAGTATAAAAAGGTAAAAGCAGAAGTACTGGTTAGGAGGTGGAAAGAGAGCTTAAAGATTCAAGCGCTCTAAAATATGCTATATATTAAATAACAGTAAAATTTAACATTTTGAAAGAAATTATTTAAACGTTAACTACGAAATAAGGAAGTTAAAAAAGGAAAACGTTTGAGTCACCACTTAACTGTGAAACAATATTGCGATTTTGATTAAAATTAAGTGCCTAAAAGTAGGCAAACAAAAAGGCAATTATATTGAATGAATTGCTTTGTGAGTTTTAAATACTTGTTTAAAAAGTCTCGTTTTATAAGGGCAAAATGTTAATTAAAGTTTCAGAGGCAAGGATTTGCTTGGTCGTTATTACAAAGTGGCACACTTTATATTATTTTTTTTTTTTTTAAATATTTAATAATAATTTAAAGCTTTAAATGCATACAATTTTTATTTTTAATAATTATTAAATTATTAAATTTATAATCTTTATTTTAATCCCGACAGCCTTAAAACATGCTCTCCTTCTATGATTATTAAAGAGGCCTCCTCACCCCCTGTACCTGCTTCATAGTTTATAATGATGATTGCATTTAATCAGCTTAAAAATGAAAGTGCTTCGAACATTGCTTTCAAAAGCAGAGTGAGTGTCTCTATAAAGATGACAGCATTATCAACTGAGGCTGTAAAGCCTTAATATATGTCACAACCATAATGTATGGCATATGCAGTATAATATTATACTAAATACTAGCAGATTGTACCCGGCGTTGCGCGGGTTATGTAGTTTGGATTAGTTTAAAAAATTAAAAAAAATTATTGGGTAATTTTTGCATTAAAAATAACAATAAATAAAAAACCGGTTTATCGGTTTTGAAACCGGTTTCTTAAAAAATGCAATTTTTCAAATTATTCGGAAACCAGTTTAACAAACAACCCAGTTTTTTGAATAAAGTCCTAAATATAAATGCACTCAATTTGCCCGTTTTTCGCCCCTTTCCCCCTTTTTGGACCCCTTTTGGTTCAACTTTTGGACCCCTTTTGGTTCAACTTTTGAAACGGAACACCTCCAATAGCTATTTGGGAAACTTAACCAAGCTAAATCGTAAAAAATTACCTATAAAACAGATAAAATACAGCATTTATGCATAAAGTACTAATTTTTGCCCTTTTTTCTCCCCTTTGACCCATTTTTTCTCCCTTTGGGTCAAAATTTTGAAAAAATTTATTGCCTGTAACCTGCACCGACAAAAGTTCGATCAATATCCCAAAATTTCAAGAAAATCGGTCCAGGCGTTCAGGCGTGATTGGCTATACACTCAATTTGCCCGTTTTTGGCCCCTTTCCCCGTTTTGGACCCCTTTTGGTTCAACTTTTGAAACGGAACACCTCCAATAGCTATTTGGGAAACTTAACCAAGCTAAATCGTAAAAAATTACCTATAAAACAGATAAAATACAGATTTTATGCATAAAAGTACTAATTTTTGCCCATTTTTTCTCCCTTTGTCCCATTTTTTTCCCCTTTTGGTCAAAATTTTGAAAAGATTTATAGCCTATAACCTGCACCGGCAATGATTCGATCTATATCCCAAATTTCAAGAAAATCGGTCCAGGCGTTCAGGCGTGATTGGCTAACAAACAAACAAACCAACAAACAAACAAACAAAAAAACAGACTTACAGAAAGATTTATAATATATATTAGGATGTACATATTACCTGCAAGTATGCTTTACTTTATAATCATTTCATACAGGCATTATCTTTGCTAAAATGCTTAAGCTGCTGCTTAAGCTTCCAATTTTTGCCTGGCAACAAATTGTTTTACTTTCTCCCACTCTTTCTCTACAGTTCATACGGTCTCTGTATGAAATGCCTAAAAGTATGCAACATTATATGTTTATAACATCTCACTATAAATATGCAAAACGATAGTATCACAGTTTACCAACTCGGCAACCTCCTTAAGCAATCGCTTGCCATAAAGAAAATATGGTTTCTGGGTTTGTGTTTTATTTTCTTTCCTTGTTTTGGCCCTTTAACCGAAAGTATGCTTTTGAGAAACGTTGTGTCTTTATCGCTATCAACATTGTTGTTGTCATATTAATTTCATTTTAAGCTTTAATAAATCTGAGTGTAGTGGCAAGGCATGGCTTTTGCTTAATAAGAATATTGTTAGTTATTTTTAAGCAACTGAAAACAAGCATTATAACTTTCATTTTTAACATAAAAAGAGAAAAATATTAAAAGGCCGATTACAATTAACAAAAGAACGTTTTGTAATGCTCACAGAAGGGAATTTTAAGCAATTAAGTTCACAAATATGTCTCCTTAAAGTATGCTTCTATATTTTCTATAGAAAAATATTGCTCATTATCGATAAAACCATCAACAATATTTTTTCGCTCATTGCTTACATACTTAATTGGTCATTACAACCCTTAAGAAGAGCAGAAATTTAGATAGTTTCCGACTCCTAATCCATGACCTAATCAAAATGGTACTCACATGTGATATTACATGTATGGTGGCAACACTCGCCGATGGTTTGTTTTCACCCTTGCTATTGAGGTTGGTTTCCTGGACAGGCACTTACGTTCAACGCAATAACATGCCCTCAAATTGCTCTTGCAGCAAATCCAATATATCAAGAGCAGTCCTCTTAAAACTATATTGCCGCCGTTGTCCAGATCATCCAATTCAGATTAAAAGAAGTTGATAATTATTAAACCATGGTGGACGCCGTTGGACAACTTCGTTTTCAAAGAAATATAAACCGATGAGGCCGCCAGTGACTTTTTCAGAATACATTGGGCGCTCTTGGATCTCATGTAGATTGATGGATATTGTCCCACATTCCAGAGCCTATTCTACGAACACACATTATTGTCAATGATCGTTTACTTCAGTGCCTGGGTTTGTTAAATTTTGAACAGGCGCAGACCTTAGTCACGATCCAAATGTCGCCAAGTTGTGGTCTGCGAAAGATCGAGTTCTGGTGAGCGATGTGAAATCAACTGCCCTTGGATTTTCCCGTCAATGATTTCGAGAAATCTTAAGTTTATTAGCCTTACGAATGTTTACCGACCTCGTGGACTTCAATTTATCCAAACACTCGATTTGACAAAATAAACTGAATACATAAATGGCAATTAATTTGACAGACGCAACTAGTAAAGTTTGGACGTTCCCTGTTGGAAGACCCTATATTTACAATACAATACTTTTTTAAATTGTGTTTAAAATTTTCACACAATTTAAAGCATCACAAATATTTCGTAATACAAATGCCATTTGAAGAGAGAACAAATGTTATTACACAACATTGTTCATAATGCTCTGCTTATAAACACACTCAGTGTTTAAGACAGTGAGTGCAGTGCAGTGTTGTAAAGTGTTGTAAATTCAGTAAAGAAAGAACAAAGTGTACGTGTGTCTTGTCAAGTCTCATATATTATGTTACACACAGGATGCACTCGTGCAAACGCACTTAAGCTTTAATTTTTTTTTTTTTATTTTGGCACAAAACTGAAAACAAGTAAGCAAGCAAACAAGAGGTGTGAAAATATGAATGAATACCCTCCCTTCTGAAAGCAAGTGTAAATATGTATGTGTTGGAAATGTTCAGCAAATTTCTTTTGTTACTGCCGCGAGAGTCGTGTGCATTATTAAAGGTTAGAAAATGAAACAAAATCCGAGTTTTTTTTTGTTTTGCTGGCTGCTATTAAAGACTGTGTTATTTGTGTGCTCTCGTTTCTTTACTCTTTCTTTGTATGTTTAAAACGTTCTCGTGTTTTTATTGTGCTCCCGATTTTTTTTCTGAAACACATTTCTTTATACTCTCCTATACATACACACACACACACATGTATATAAACCCGCCTTGTTTAAGCATTTAGCGAGAGAACAAACAACTTTAAACCTCGCCATGTTTCTTGTGTATAGTATCGTAACGTCTATTATATAATAAAGGGCTATCCATTTCGTGGTTTCAAAAGTATGGGACTGGAATTCGACATCTGTCAAACTAAGTTGTGAAACCTATTTTTTTCTTTTCAGTTGAAAGTCTGACATTGACGAAAATGGATCGCTTAACTGTCACACAACGCATAAAAATTATCAAAACCTACTACAAAAATGGTGATTCTGCCACAGCCACGTGTTGTGCTTTAAGAGGAGATTATGGTTTACATAATCGTCCAACTACGCAAGCAATTGGCAAAATTGTGAAGAAATTTGAAGAGACTGGAGTGGTTACAAAAATTGAAAGGCCTGTGCATCATCGTTTCGCTCGTTCCGCTGAAAATATCGCTATTGTAAGTGAAAGTTGGTCCGAAGGTGTGATTGGACCTTACTTTTTTTTTTTTTTTTTTTTTTTTTTTTTTGTGAAACCAGCGCTCAGGGGTTGGCCCCTACTCATGCAGTGCATTGTGCAGGTTTTAAGAAAATGGGTTATAGGAAGGTGGAAGAGAGGGAGTAGTGTTTGTGGACATCTCAAGATGCGAACAGCAAGGAAACGAGTTGCTGCTAGATGACTATAAAATGGCCAGTGCTATACCTTCACCATTAGACAGACTACAGCAATCGTCCCCAAAAAGCCCGCACCCTTCAGTCCTAGCTTCTCACACCACTCATGTTGTGTGTGTTAATTTGTATACATGAGTGGCGGGACCTACAGTTTAAAGTCGACTCCGAACGACAAATTTTATTGAGAAGCTTTTCATGGCAATTTTATTTACTCTCAGAGTTTTTGCCAGAAATCTGCTGAGAGGAAGTCGCCGAAGAAATATTTTCGTTTTTGATGTCTGACCTGGGATTCGAACTCGGGCCTTCAGTCTAATAAGCCAACACACTACCTACTAGACCACGGCGACTTCAACTTTACTACTTCTTCGAAAACGACGATGGAACGAGCGTTATGGTCATATGATAACCGACTTTTTTTTGCCTGCTATTGAAGAATACGACTTGGAGAATATGTGGTTTCAACAAGACGGTGCCACATGCCACACAACTCGAGCGAATATGGCTTTATTGCAAGAGACATTTCCTGGCTGCGTAATTTCTCGTCGTGGCGATACCAACTGGCCACCAAGATCATGCGATTTGACACCATTAGCCTTTTTTTTGTTGGGCTACGCGAAAGACCGTGTTTATGCAGATAAACCTTCAACTCTTGAGCACTTAAAAACCAACATTCGTCAAGTTATGGCTGAGATACCGCCCAATATGTGTCAAAAAGTGGTCAAAAATTACCTCCTCAAAAGAATCAATGCTTGCAACACTTCGCGTGAAGGTCATTTAAATGATGTAGTGTTTCACACATAATGTCAACGTTCAAACTTTACAAAATAAAAAAGAAATATCATGAAAAAAATATTTTATGTATGTTTTATTTACGTTTACTTTTGAAACCACGAAAAGGATAACCCGGTATTATTGCATACTTTTAGGCAATGCTTTGGTTTAAACGTTTAAATATTGTAAAGAACTACAGGCGAATAAGGCATTTATTTATATGTATTATAAGCATCTGAGAGTGTTTGTGTAGAGATTATAATGCGGCATTTGCCTAAATATTATATTATACAATGAAATTTGTTCGTGCGTGCAATTTATTGGCTTTTCCCTTAAAGATATTTCAAGTTTCTCTTTATTTTTCAATAAATTTTCAACTTTTTTTTTTTTTTTTCAATTCAAAGTTTTTTTGCTTTTTAATGTTTGCTAAATAGTGTTATAAAATAAAGGAAGTCAAAGTAAAGGAAAAACAAGAATAAAAAGACCAGCCAACATCTTGTTGTTATACGTTTTTGGAAAAATTTATTAAGGATTTTTCATTTTCTTATGGCAGAAAAAAAGGAGAAAGTCATTTAAAACAATGTTAAAAAAAAAGTTTGTTTTTCCACTTAAAAGTGTGGAAAAATTGTAAGAAAAGTAGAAAAAAAAATCACATTTTTAAGTCTTAAAACTTTTCAAATATCTTTTAGATTTAAAATTATTGACAAAGAATTCATAGGAAAATTTAATTAAATATTCAAATAAATTTTGTAACAGACCAGACACAAACTATGTAAATGAAATATTTTTATAACAAAAAAAAAAATCCTCTTTAAACCAAATTAGTAGCAGTTAAAGCAATTATTGGTCAAAAAATAAGCACGTTTTTTTTTTGTCACAATCTAAACAATTTGGTTTCCGCAGACAGCACAACACAATTCATCCCTTAGTGAGAATTTGAAACTTAGTGAGAGCAAATTTTGACCAACAAAGATCGACGGGTATGATTTTATTGGATATTAAAGCTGCCTTTGATTTAGTCTGGCATGAAGGTCTCGTTTTCAAAATGATTAATTTGAATTTCCCGAGGGCATTGACCAAAATGGTCAACAGTTTTCTCACTTCTCGTACTTTTAGAGTCCACATTGGCTCACATTATTCTGAACGCCACAGGGGTCATGTTTGTCTCCCGTCCTTTATAATCTATATACATCAGATTTTCCTCAATTAGATTATTGCACGGTGTCAATATTCGCTGATGACACAGCAATACTTAGCTCAGGAATTCTGGCTGTTGATATAATAGCTAATCTGAATAGGGCATTATCTGATATTTCATCCTATTTCAATAAATGGAGAATTATGCTAAACTGTGAAAAAACTCAGGCGATATATTTTACGAGGAGACGGAAGGAGTGTTATATACCACAGCCCAATATTAGGATGAATAACAACTCTATACAGTGGGAACAAAAAGTGAAATACCTTGGAGTCATGCTTGATCCTAAAATGAAATTTAAGGACCACATACCTTCTGTGGTAAATAAAGTTAATTTATTAACCCGTATACTGTATCCTTTTATTAACCGGAAATCTAGCCTTAATCTTTATAATAAGTAACAAATTATAAAGTCCATTTTTCATGCCGTATTATTTTATGCAGCCCCAGTTGAATGAATTGAATTGAATCTAAACAATTTCAATTATAATATGCCCACTGCCTCTTTCCACCTACCAGCTGTTAAATATCTTTCATATGAAGTGTTATTTTCATAAGCGAAAGGCTTGTCACATTTACGAATATGAACCTTGAACAAATTGAATAACGCGGCAAAATGTTTAAAACTTACGACAAAAGTTTTGTATCAAACTCGATCACTTTTCAAGTATGTATTACAAGAGCGAAATAAAGGAACTACAATGCAGGATATTGGCAAGATTATAAACAAATTTGAGGAGATTAGCAGTATTGGTAACACATGTGGACAGACCTGTGCCTCATTGAAATGTACGCATGTAATGTACCGCGAACATAGTTCTGATGATTCGGATTGTTTTCTGAAGTATTCCTTTTCTTCGTAATGCTCTCCATAAGGCAGTTCATCGAATAACTTCCTACAAAGAGCAACTGCAAGGTTGAACGCCATTCAAGAGAATGAATGGTTTGAACCATTCTTGGATAAAAATTTCTTTATTTGTTAAGCCTGCAGTTGGAACTGCTGTCTCAAAGTATTGTTGTTGTTTGAACTGAAAACTAAGTTCCAAATATCGTTTGGTATCCAAGTTTTTTTTGCAGTTGTACAACGCTCAGTATTATTTCTTCTGTAACTCGTTTAAATGGCCTGTGGTATCAACTAATAAGTGTTTTTGAGTTCTGTTCAAAATTTCTTTTTTCTGAAGTTATTGTTTAGCTGATTGTACTTTATTGCCGTTTCAGCTTCGCCTGAGATGAGCTTATAAATCACTTTATCTGTTTCTGACATTCGTTAAATAGCGTCTCCATCTTCTGTTCACAAATACCATAAAAAGGGTGTCACAGTAAGATTATACTTTTTCATTTTAAAATAAAAACATTTTTTTTTTTTGTGAGATAGATGGGATTGTGCTAATGGATTATAAAGAAGACAAGAAGGATTAAAATATCTGTCTAATGGCCGTTAAAGCTCTGATAACAGGCCTTTCCAGGAAATATTCCGTGATTTCTTCTCACTTTCTGTATCTCATTAATAACACGTTTGATAACGGATTTAAGCTCTGGAATTCTTTCTCGCTTGTTTCCCTAAACCCGTGTGTGTGCATTCTTTTCTCTTGAATTGAAATCCCAAATTCAACAATTTTGTGTCTTAAATAGCCATTCAGATAGGTACGCAATTTATAGGAAAATAAGACTTCATTTTCCTCCACTAACCAATTAACGGGATTGAACTTTGTGTAGGTGGATATTTTTTTTTTTTTTGTCAAAATTCGATGCGTAGTTCTCAATCTCTTTTACAGCAGCAATGTTTTCAAGTGATCGGCTGATACGTTGATGCACTGGAGTCTTACAATACATTGCTTCATATATTTTTTAACACTTTTCGAGTGGTTGACACATTAAATGCATTCATTTTCTCCACGCTTCATTTTTAATAACCTGAACAAACACATGTGACATTTGTCAAATTTCCGAGTTGCCACTTGCACAATCAAATAACACTAAATTTAAAAATTACTCTTTGAGTAGAGTATATAAAGGGTGATTTTTTAGCTATTATCTTTTTGGCAACACTGGTTTAAACAGCTCACGCACGTTTCGTGTTTTGTTTCACTGTCAAACATCTTCAGTTTGGTCTATAATTTAGCCATGAATCGTCTTACAAACGAACAACGCTTGCAAATCATTGAATTTGGCATCATTGGACCGTACTTCTTGAAAGATGCTGCGAATCGTAACGTAACTGTGAATGGTGAGCGCTACCGTGAGATGATATCCAATTTTTTTTTTTTGCCCAAAAAGCAAGAGCTTGACTTGCATGACATGTGGTTTCAACAAGACGGTGCCACATGCCACACAGCACGCGTAACAATGGACTTATTGAGAGGCGAGTTCGGTGAACATTTTATTTCACGTTCGGAATCGGTCAATTGGCCGCCTAGATCGTGCGATTTAACGCCTTTAGACTATTTTTTGTGGGGCTATGTTAAAGCTCATGTCTATACAGACAAGCCCGCTTCAATTGACGCATTGGAAGACAACATTGAAGCATTTATTCGTGAGATACCGGCCGAAATGTTGGAAAGAGAGAGTATGCCAAAATTGGACTAAGCGGATGGACCATTTGAGGCGCAGTGGCGGTCAACATTTGCAAGAAATAATCTTCAAACATTAAATAATATGGACCGTACTAACGATTCAAATAAAGATTTCATGTATTTTTCTGAATTTTATGTGTTTTTTTTATGAAAATTTTACCTATAGCTCTTAAAAAATTACCCCTTAATAGATCGCATTGTGAGAGTTGCCACAAAATGTAACACCCTTTATATTTTGCTTTACTTTGAAAATGTTTTTTGATTTTGATGGTGAAAACTTTTGCCGAAAAAAATAGTTGCTTTATTATGTTCGGAAATAAATGAAATTAAAAACGAAAAACATCTGTTTTAATATGTGTTTTAATAGCAGTAAAAATAATAATAATTTTTCCAATTTTTTTTTTCTTTCGTTCTTTTCTTATTTTTATGACTTTTTTTTTAATGGCCACCACCACACTTAATGGTCGTTGTGGTTTCACCCAACAACTAAAATGGCAACCTATTAAAAGCATTCACACACATTGACTATAAAAAAAAAATAACAAACAACAACAATAACACATTTTGGCACAGACATTTTTATAATCAACAAAATATTAAAATTAATTTAATATTTTTAATTTATTTTAATTTTAAATATAATACTGTTTATTTGTTTTTTTTTTTTTTGTTTTTGTTATTATTTCTTTTATTTTTTGTCTTTATTTCACTTGATTTTCTTTTTTTATTTGCAATTTACTGACCATAAATCAATTATACACAGTAATGGTTTGTTTACTAATGTTATGCTCTCTCACACGTTCTCTCTCTCTCCCCCCGTTATTAAACTCTTTACAGAAACCGGGTTGACCTATGCAAAGCAGCTGAGGCAGCACAACAAGAAAACAACACACAGAAGAGCATTAACAACCAACAACGACGAATGCAATTAAATGTTTAACAGCCATAACAATAACATTCCATTAACAACAAGCCAAGCCAAGCTAAGTAACGGTAGTCAAACAGAAAATAAAACAAATTGAAGAGAAGTAAAAAGGGAGTTGCCATGTGAGATTAACATCAACAACAGGCAGCAGCAGCATCATTATAAACAACTCGAAGGAGAACATAACCCAACAAACCAAAGAAATGATGTTTGTTTTTAAGACTTTAAAATTCTAACAAACGAGAATTTGTTTTCCAAAAACAAAAAATAAAAATAAACACAATATAACAGGAATTAATAAAATAATAATACAGGAATTATATATAAAATTAAGAAAAATAAAAAAAATACAAAAAATTAAAAGTTACAACGCGTAACGATTTTTTGATTTACCATCAACCTCCACCATCCCGTTCCACATTTAGTTTTAATATAATCACAGCAAAATGACTAAAAAGTACGAATTCGATTGGATAATACCGGTACCACCGGAATTAACTACCGGCTGTGTATTCGATCGGTGGTTTGAGAATGAAAAGGAAACCAAAGAAAATGATTTCGAAAAGGATGCCTTATTTAAAGTTGATGAATATGGTTTTTTTCTTTACTGGAAAAGTGAAGGCAAGGTAAGCATACACACACACTATTAACAAGTGTTGTCATATACATATAAACTTTACAAAAATATATTTTCTTTTCCTTTTTCTCCTCTTACAGGGTGGCGATGTCATTGAATTGTGTCAAGTTAGTGATATAAGAGCGGGTGGCGTTCCAAAGGTAATTAGACTCTTTCTTTTTTTTTATTTTTTTCCCTTCCTGTCATTTACATTTAATCAAAATTACAACAAATAACTGCCAATGTCACATTTAATTGAACACTATTCCTCTTCAAATTTGTTTTGGTTTTGGTTTTCGTTTTTTCTTTTCCTCTTTTGGTTTCCTGTTATCTTTCAACATTATTTTATAGGGGTTTTCCGCCATTATTACATTATTTTGCATGTTAAACGTGCTTAATGGGAAAATAAACCAAAAGACAGTGGTTTGTGTCGGACAAAACACTTAAAAAAACATGGTTTTCAGCTTGATTCTAAAAGGAGTCGTTCTTTAATGCGAAATCTTGGTAGTGTTGTTAACGTAACCGATTAATTTGGATATGCCAGTTAGCTCTAGGGCATCGGTTCATAGCTGGCCACTATGTGTGCTCAAGTGAGATTTAATTTCAACAAAATGTCACCTCTATCCCATTCTAACTTACAAAGGAGGCCTTCTGTATGAAAGCAAGGAGACACCGTAATTATGGTGGACAATCTTAGGTAACCCCAAGTATGGGTTTGAGTCGCCCCTTAGAGAATGGAGAAATGTTTCTGGTGACATTACACAACTCAGAGCAAACTCCTCCGCATCAATATGTTCACAAAGTTGACATGGGTATCTTAGCGTTAAATTGATTTTGTTAGATAGTGTCTGTGGGCTCTAGCCATACGCTACGTATAGGCAATGACTCAGTTACCTGACGTATCGTGTTTACTACAAGGTTCCGAAAAAGTTGACGGAGAAGCAACCTTGCACAGCATCTCTTTTGTTCAGACTTTGGCAGAAATTTAAGTCAGAGTACAATCCTTATTGGATATATTCTACGGTCATCGAACCCAACCTCTTATACGGCGTTGCTTTCTGGTGGACTGCTCTGGACAGACAACACAACGTCAGACTCCTTGACAAGGTCAGAAGGTCTGCCGCCATTTATATAACTGGTGCTCTACGCACCACCCCCACGAAAGCCTTGTTCGCGATGCTCAACTGGCTTCCTACTGTGCTTCTCGCTAAGCAGGCGGCCAAGTTTACTGCGACTAGACTTAATGCTTTGTCTCGCTGGCACATTATAAATTCTGGTCACTCCACTATTCTGGAGGTTGATCCGGTGGCCCCTGTGTACATGGACTATATCACTGCTGAATATTGTCTTGACAGATGTTTCCACTCTCTGATTCCGAGCAGGGATGACTGGAATCCTAATACGGTCGTCCCCCCGGAAGTCCTGGATATATATACCGACGGCTCTAAACTCGATAATGGTGTTGGAAGCGGTATCTACTCTGGGAAACTAAACCTGAATATTTCTCTCCGTCTGCCGGACTACTGCAGCGTGTTTCAGGCGGAGGTGATGGCGATTTACCGGGCCGCTCAATGGATCCTCGTCAACGATGCTCCTTTCACTCGCGTCTCGGTCTTCTCTGATAGTCGGGCCGCGATAAGATCTCTATCGGGTTTCGTGAATAACTCTAGGATCGTTAGGGGATGTCGTCGCTGTCTCGACCTTTTTTCGGGGCGCTTCACCAGTGTCTCTCTGGTGTGGGTCCCCGGGCACAGTGAAATTCCGGGAAACTGTAGGGCCGACGAGCTCGCCAGAGCTGGTGCGCTCCTTACGGAATCCTCTTCTCTTGAAGTGGGGATACCACCACTTGCCTCGGTCAAGTTGACCATAGCTCGGAAATTTTTTCGGGACGCCAACCTATCCTGGGTCAATGAGGAGTCCTGCTCCACCGCTAGGCTCACCTGGCCCTTGATGGATAAAATGCGTACCAACCAATTACTTGGTCTTGGTTGTGACGACATCTCGACTACAGTGGCGGTGCTTACGGGTCATTGCGTCATGTGTAGACACGCGGAAAGAATGAGGCCCCTTTTAACAACTTCTGCCGTGGATGCAGGTCCTCTGAGGAAGAGGAGACTGTTATTCACTTTCTTTGTCAGTGCCCGTCTCTTGCTAGGTGTAGATATAGGTTATTTGTCTCCTCATTCCTTGTTAGCTTAACGGAGCTATCATCCATAGATATCAAGGATATAGCTTCGTTGAGCAAACTTTCTGGCTGGTTTTCCAGTGCGGGGTAGCCGTGCTTCCGTTGTGCAGCCCTTGCGCTGACCAACTTCTTCCTTTTCCCTGATTGTGGTGGAACTTGGTCAGTACAGGGACTGTGTTCACCCGTGGCTTCACAACGGGCCGCTATGCGTGCTCAAGTGAGCTTTGTGACATCAGAGCTACCACTCCGACCTAACCTAACCTAACAATCCTTATAGTATAAGAATTTCACTACCTGCGAGATAAGTGCGTGAAATGCTGTTCCCACTGATTGGCCACTAGTGTAGTATTGGCCTCGAGTTTCTGCATCAATGATAAGAGTTCGCTGGCTTCGTTAATAGAATTTCAATGATATTAACACTAGGTTCGTTTTATGGTTCGGAGTACATGCCAGGCGACGTGTTTCACATGGCACAAGAAGTGCTAACTTGCACGAGTTGAATTCCTTGTAAAGCTGAGCTAAACATAAGCTCTTTCCAATAGTCTTTAAAATTGTATTTTCTTATCAAAACACTGTTACACTTTATTTTTCATTTCAATATTTATTTTCTCTGCTTAAATGCTTTTTCCTTCCTTGTATACTTCTCAACCTTTTTTTCACTATTATTTTTGGTTTTTTTTTTTGCACACAATCATGGTTAAATTGATATGTCAGTTGTCAGTGTACAACATAATCATTATCATTCTCATTGTTGTAGTTGTTGTTGTTGTTATTCTGTCAAAAAATTAACAGCTCCTTCGTACTTACGTACGTACGTTCGTTCTTCACTAAAAAGGCATTAAAAATTTGTCGTTTTTCACATACTTTTACACAAACACTAGCACTCGCACTTGCACACACTCGTGAGTATTTTTCATTTTGTTTCTCGTGTGTATTTTATTTTACAATTTCTACTCTCCCCGCTTTTCCCCCACCACTAAAACTTGTTAGAGACAAATTTTTCATTAATATTTAATGTGAGAAACGTGTTGCCAATTTCATTCAATACAACAATAACAACAACAACTACAACAACGGGAGCAACAACAATAACAACTATTTACATTTTAAATGACAGTGAAAACATAAAAGGATTGTTTGCTGCCTGCCTGAATGCGATGACAGAGCAAAGAAAGTTTGGTTAAGTCGAAAGACAAGGAACCCAACCCGTAAAATAATCATTTGGGTTTTATTGTTTCGTTGTTGTTTTCTTCTTGGCATTGCATACTTTTGGGGTTTTCAAAAAAACAGTTCTCCGGCGAGATGATGGTTTAAAATTAAGGAGGAAATACACTAGAACTTCAAGGGTTTCATTTAAAATTTAATTTTTTCAGAGTGACCAGATGCAGTGGCATGGCAAACATGCAATATTTGATAATAGCATTCAGGCGTCTGGGAATATTAGGAGAATGGTGTTGGGAATTTGGCCATTCATACAAATAAAATGACCCACACAATACGTGTGTAAAAGTCCCTTAAAGGAATGCCCTCAAATTCTTTGAATCTTGCCAATATTCGTTTATCACAATACTCTTCTGGCAACAGAATAACATGTTCGTCAAAACTTTTCTTAGTCTTGCTTATTTACTTATGTGATCATTAAAATCCTTTCGTCAGGATTATGATCTGGAACGTCAGAGCACCCAGGTTGTGTGTGTCAATTTTATCTATGAGTGGTGGGACCTACAGTTTAATGTCGGCTCCGAACGACAGATTTGAGAAATTTTTCAGGACTAAAGCTAAGGTTTGAACCATGGGTTCGTGTCTAATAAGCCAAAATACTACCTTTTAGACTACGGCGATTCCGAAGAGCTAGGGCTAGAACCCCGTGGTTCATGTCTAATAAGCCAACATACTATCTTCTAGGCGATTCCGAAGAGTTATAAGGCAGGATAATTTGGCCGGTCCACAATGAAATGAGACATGAAATGTACTAACTGTCGATGGAAAAATGGGATAGTTTTGGAATTTGCTTGCAATAGAGACATTCAGAGCACAATTGGCGTGAAACCTAACCAGAGTTCATCACTGAGCCCTGAGTACATACGACCGGAGGCTGAAAATACCTCATAATGATTTCCGCAGAAACTGTAATGACGAGATAGAAAAGGAGATCAAAGAACACTTTCTATGTCATTATCCGGCAATTGAGAACCTAAGACGAAGAATTCTTTGAGACCCAGATTTTTGTTAAAAGAACTTGTCTAGCCAAGGGTTATTGGGATAGAATTCACACTTTTATAAAACTCCTGGGACAATGCCAACCAGGAGTTTATAATTGAATGACGGGGAGTAGGCACTGTGCTTGCTACTCTCTCTGGCGGGCAAGGCTCAGAAGGCTTTATTAATGAGCTAACTATTTGGTGGGGATTGAAGCTTTTGAATTTTATACATATAGAAACCTTTGGCTAAAGCTTCCTGGCCCGAAAAGGTGACTCTTTTCATCACACACTTCCCTAGAGTTTGGTCTTCTGTAGTTTAATACCCTAAACGAGCTGCTTTACTGAGAGAGAATTACAAAATCATTATTGAAGGTTTCGGGATAAATGCCTGAGGTAGATATGTGCCTGTAGTAGAGGCATAATTCGTGCTTTGCCAACCATAACAACTTTAAAGTTCACACATCAAAAATCGCAAAATAAAAAGGAGATGAAAAATAAAATTTTTAAATTTAAAAAAACTTTTCCTATATGGATTGGAATGCATGGCAAATCATTGGCTACAAGTTAAAATGAAAAAGAAAAAAAATCTGTATATCGGTTTTCCTTTTATTTTCAATTTTATCGAATACGAATTTGTTGTCTTTTTTTTTTTTTTTTTTGTTGCATATTTGATGTGTATTTTGCATTTTATATGTGCCAGAGCGAGCGCATTCATTTCATAGTTGCTGTTGAAATGCGAATGTGAATACAATCACGAAAAAATATTGAGAAAAAAAAAAAAAAAAAAGCGGAAAATTTAAAATGAAAATAAAATTTCCATACTGCTCCAGTTTATTTTTTTCTTATTTTTGTTGTTCTTGTTGTATAGCCTCTTACATAAAATTTTAAATGCCAAAACAAAAAAAAAAAAAACGTCTGGCGGAAAATGTATAAAAACTTTACAGGAAATTAGTGGCAATATCCAGTAGAATAATCAATCCAAAAAGGTTAACAGCGCTTACACCTTGCCTGAATGAAAAATAAATACAATTTTGCAGTATTCTCCTCCTTAGCTGGCTATAATTGATTCAAAAAATGTTTCCTGCTGCAATTTTATAAATAGGTTATGTAAAGTTAGGTCACCGTTACCACCCAAAAAAAAAAAACGTAACGCTTAAGTCCATTGGCCTAAAAAATTAAAAGCCTACGATGTACACCATACACATTCCACTCAAACTCACTTATACATCACGTAGTGTCCTTTGCCTTAAATTCAGAAAGTTTCGTTACAGACGTCAAGGATGCACGCGTTCGCACATGTTTTTGACATTAACGCGTTTAGTTTTAAACAAACTCTTATTCTCCTCGTCGCAAATTCTTCAGATATGAGGCGAGAAACTGTCTACCCGAATGGCATACTATCCTATCCGCAATATCGTTCTATCTAGGTCACCCACTGCTGGCTCCCAGGTCATTTGGTAATTCACGGCAATGAGCAGATATATGAGCTTTCGAGTAGGCGAACTTTAGCTCCGCTAATTAGACCACAAATTTTCTGTGGAGTGGGAAGTGATGTATCGAAGGGAATACTCGGCAATCTAAACTTATTTTGGGCAATTATAGTTAACCCATTTACGGTCTCTGTGCCAATTTAGGAACACTTAATTATTAAGACTGTATAAAAAAACTGTTTACTCTAGTTTATTTATTTTTGCATTATTGAATAGTGGAAAGTGCTCTGAATAAATATTAAATGAAGCAATTTAACTACATTTATTGATATTGTTGTAATAATCTATTAAACTTCATTAAAAATACACATGTAGAGTTAGGTCAATGGTAACCAAAGTTATACTTTCTACCTAAAGCTTATAGTCGTTATTTGTATTATAATATAAAATTCAATAAACAGTAAAACATTTAAAAGCATTTTAAGTTTCATACAACAAATGTATAAGATCTTAGAAAACATATAATAATGCTGTTCCAATTTGGGTACAATGGCCACAAGTATACAGTATTTGCGTAACAGTAACATAACAGTATTTGCACAATGGCGACCAATTACGATTCTTATGAACCGGTAGGAAAAGTTAAAAGATGGTCTTCTGAAAAAAAACACAAAAAGTTGATATGCAAATACCTCACTTGTTCCAAACTTACAACAAAAGCATGGGCGGAGTTGATGAAATGGACCAAACTATATCTTTATATGGCTATATCAAATGGGTGGCGCCTACATGAATTTTGTGAAGAAAATGCTATGGATCAATTACAATTTCGTCGATCAATAGCTAGGTTTTATCTAAAACTGTCGTCCAAAAGACATTCTGCTCGGCCTTCGTCATCAAATATTGAGGGTCTACATCTAGACGGCGCAGATCATGTTCCAGAAAAGCTTCCTAAGCGTGTGCGTTATGTTTTCTGCCACAACAGAAGCGGCTGGAGTTGCAAAAAATGCAAAAACACTCTCCGTTGAAAAAAATTGTTTTGCAAAATATCACTCATAAGTGGCCATTGTACCATTTTTGGTACACCCCTCTAATGTCCTAAATTTTTTATTTTTTTTTTAATTTTTTTTTACATTTCTGTTTTTTTGCATTGTTAAAAATAAATATACACTAGAGCCCCGACATGCGTCGTTAATGGGGACCGGAGGATTGCGACGCAAATCAAAACGACGTAAATCGAATCAACTTTTTCTATACAAATGCATCGAAATTTAATTTATTGGGACCAAGAATTCAAAGGAAAGCAAAATGAATGAATAATGAAAACATTTTTCATTATTTTATTTTTTTAATTATTATAAAGAAATAACAAAACAATAAACAGAAGTTGCAAGAATTTTAAAATACAAAAAAAATTCTAAATATGTACCACAATACAAATACTAAAATGGTAGTACTCAATGCTGCAAGAAAAAAATTAAACGTATGTAGCGTCACAAATCGAAATTTAAACGACGCAAGTTGGGATTCAAACGACGCAAATCGAATCGACACCAATCGGGGAGGAAACGACGCAAATTTAATCGACGCGAGTTGAAATTGCAACAACGCAAGCTGAGTTTTGTCAATTTTTAAAAAGCGACGCAAATCGAAACGACGCAAATCGGATCGACGCAAGTCGGGGCTCTAGTGTACATTGAAATTTAAAAAAATTTAACTTGTAGTTTTTGTTTGGCTGTAAATGGGTTAAGTAATATTCTCAGTTCGATCGTATACTGTAGACCCAAAAAGCACTTGTTAGGAACCCAAAATGTAGTTGTAGATGCTAGGAAATGTAAGGCGTTAATGCATCGCAGAAAGAAACACTTGGTTGTGCAGGAAATTATTCTGTCTGACATCCTGAAGTTTGTCAGGGTAATAGACTTGGAGGAGATACTATAGGGGTAGTACCCCATATTATTTTAACAGCTTCATATTATTTTAATAGAGCATTACAATTGATCGATAATAAATAAACATGAGATTTCGAAGACTTTTAGCAATTAATTGAAGAAACTAAAACTCCTCAGAGGCATATGGATTTTTGTCGGCTTATTCTTGCATTAAATAAGAGGACCAGTAGGCGCTTATGGGGAGGTAGAGTTAATTCATATCCATTCACTGTAATTATTTGATTTCAAATGCGTTTCTACTTTTCAATATTTTCCACACTTTTCTAATGAAAAACTTCATCCTCATCCTCTTGCCTAAGCACTTAACATCTGACACTTGTTGTCAAGAAAATAAAAAAAAGGAATGTTGCCAACTGTTGGTAAGCAAAAATGGCAATTAAATTACACCCCAAAATTGCAAATTCACATTTAAATTAAATTCTACTCAATTATGCCAATTCATGTCATGTCAGTTCAAAACTCGATTTAATTAAAATGCAATAATTGTGAAAGAAAAAGAGATGAGGGACAGAGTGGGACAGAAAGAAATATATAATGGACCAAGGGAAATTGCAAATTAAAAATTTTTTAATTAAAAAACAATTTTCTACTTGACACCAACATATGCACACACACACACACACACACACACTTATAGTGAACATGTTAAATACATATGAAAAATTGCATACATACACCCACACACCTACACACACACACTCACATACATATTCATTTACATAAAAAGTATAGAGAGAATCAATAAATCAGTTTGACATACTTCATCAGGCATAAATAATTTAAAGATTAGTTCTCTATAGGCAAGCAGGTCATTAGGATAACACAACAACAACAACAACAACAACATGAGTACAGAGAAGTGTAGTGGAGAGGAGAGGAAAGAAGAGTCGAGTTTAATATGTTTCCCATATACGAGGTTTGAATGCAAATAAAGGGTAGTTATCGTTACATTTCTATACAATAATGAATGTATTCTTTTTTTTTTTCCTTTTCTTTTTACTTCATATCCGTTTCCTTATTTATTCACTTAATTTCCGGTGTATTATCAACAGCAATATGTCAGGTCATATGTCAGGTTATCATTCTCACACGCAGTTACACTTCCATACTCTCTTTCCCACTTTTTTTTTATTTCTTTATTATAAGAGAGTAGCTCATGGTGACATTAGTTTAACATATTGGGTGTAAAAATTTTAAATGTGGGATTTTTGATAAAGTTTAGTTGCTTATTGTGCAGCACGGGTATGTTAGTCCTCGTTCTGAGAGCGTATAGTAGATCATCCTTATCAAGAACACTGTTCTATCGGTTTTATATTCGAACAAAAGCTTTCTGCAGCGTTTGCCAATCTAAGGCGAGATTTCTTTTTCACAAATTTTTTAATTATCTATACGGCCAAGTTGTTCCGCCTTAGAATCCTTGTTCTATAGAACGAGAACTGCTCTCGGCTGTCGTTTGTCTCTTAACGGAATCTCTAGTTCGCCTCTTTAACACTGGGAGCGAGCGTAAGGAACATATAGGTGAAGATAAGGACAGAGATGCTGGCTAGGGCTGCCACCTGATTTGAAAGGTGTGTATATCCAGATATTCTACCGACAAAACAAACTGATGCTAAATGAGCAGGTGAGAGTAATATTAAATTATTTCTCAGTTTTATTGAGAGATGTCAGGGGCTTAATATGATCAGAATTGCTGGGAGTGACGGCTTTATCGGGCATCCCATCTTTATTGTAAAATCCGTTTCTTTGAATGGATAGGGATAGCATAGCCTTAATTGTAGGATGACGATGACATAGCCTTAATTGTGTCTATGAATCGGAGATCAGCAATGAATCGTATTTTCGCTACTCATAGGTACTTATGAAATTTTGAGTATGAGTGAGTCAAGAGTATTAAAATTCAACTACTCTGATTCATTCGTACTCGCTACAACATTGATTTATAAGTATAGGTTGCAATGAGTATGAGTACAACGTTGACATCAAACTCACAACATTCGATTCATTGTTTGATTCATACGCCTACTCATTCAGATTCATAAGTTTAGAAAAATACTTATAATACTTACGAATGATTCGAGTCACTCGAATCATTCATCAAAATTTACAGTAGTAGTTATTGTTGCATTTACAAAAGAAGAGAAAAGAAAAGACAAAGACAGCAAGCAAAGCACACACACAACCTTCTAGCGAGTATTGTGGTGTTCGTACTCGAATCATACTTATTTTGTGCTTCGTGTATATGTTGAATCATGAAGAGTCGAAATCAACAACATCGTGCGTATTGTTAAGTATGAGTACGATGAGTACTTCAAACTTTGAATATGAGTAGTATGAGTATGATATTAAAATAAGTATGAATGCGTATAAGTAGCTGAAATTATAAGTATGACTCGAATCTACTCATCGTTTTGAATACTCGTTACTGATCTCTGCTATGAATAGACGAAATTGTTTCACAAGTACTTGAGCTATGAGACTATATGAACTGCGAATAGTAGATGATGGGCAGTCATTGCAATTCCTGTAAAAGTTGCGCTGCTGAAATTAAGCTCCAATGAGTTCAACCACCGTCAAAGGCTCCTACATTATTCGATGAGTCCTACATTATTCGATGAGTCCATAAGGAAATACTTTCGAAACCGCGAATCCAAAATATACTGATCCGATTAGGCCCAATGGCTGCTGTAACATCCTTACAATTACAAACCACTTACACTAAACCGTTTTTATCACTCTCAGGGTAGCCAAACTATCAGCGAAAATGAAGTAAGAATCCGCATTAAACGATGAACGTTTACCTCAAGAGCCCTCTAGCGGCAAATTGTTTTGCTTGAAAAATTGTGCAAGTTTTCACAATAATAATTTTTAATGCAGTTCCATCCCGAGATCGTCATAAAATCCTCAGATCTAGTGCCTCAATTAGTACAGGGACCCGTGGCATCACAACGGGCCGCTATGCGTGCTCAAGTGAGCTTTGTGATATCAGAGCTACCACTCCGACCTAACCTAACCTAGTGCCTCTATCCAGTTTAGACCCAGCAGTAGAAGTTTTGGTTTCATCAGGTATTAATAATTCCTCGGGAATGGAACGGTAATCCACAGGCCCCTATCTGGAACAAAGAATTATCATTCTAGAGGTAAACGTAGTTTCGGGAACCATATAATCGGTGGTTCCATTCATAAGATCCTTCCTCATCAGCGGAGTAAAGACATTCAGAATGTCGGATTATGATAAGCGACAGAATATCTGTACCGATACCTTGTTCTTAACCAGTTCAAAGCCTTATAGAATACAGAAGAAGGGATGAACTCTGTTGCCAGTTCCTAATTTTTATGTCATCACCACAATACTTTTTCCAGTTACTTTTGTGACATTGACGATTACTTAATAACTTTTTCAATGGAAAAAAGAATAATTAACCGAATATTTTTCTTATCTTTGTTGTCATTTTCAGGATCCAAAAATTCTCGATAAAGTTACAAAAAAATGTGGTGCAGACTTAACGGCGTTGGATAAAAAATCTTTAACGATATGCTCGAACACAGATTACATCAACATCACGTACCATCATGTGGTGTGTCCAGACGCCGATACGGCAAAGGTAAGTTTAAAACAAAGCTTCACTTTTAACTACCATGTATGATAATATGATAAGTTTAATAAATGTGAGGATATATAGGATGCTTTACCTTGTTATCCAGAATTTATAAATATTAAACTAAGACAACTTCTCTGACAGCTTTGTTGAAAATAACAATTCTGCAATCGGGAGAAATACGCTGAAAGATAGACTCGGGAATCTGATTTGTCAGAGATAAATTTAGTTACTCAAACCTACGGCGCTCTTGTTAATGAAGTAAGCGATGATGTTTGTCAAACTTAAGAAGAGCCTGCGAAATCATTGGAAACCACTCAACCAAGGAAAATGGAGTTTAAGTCTTTAGTTGAAAGTCTATTTCCCATGCATTAAATATGGATTGAATGCAGTAAGAAACCATTTCTGGCTTTTAATTATGACTGGCGGTAAAAAATGATTTCGTTGCAACAATCTAAACCAATAAACCGCATGAGAAGCTCAGCAAACCAGCCGATTCAATACCAAGGTCACATAACCATGGGCGCCAAGGTGGTAAGAAAACAGACCCATCGATTGTGATAAAGAACTAGACAATCGGGGAGCATCTATACCAAATACAATTAAATCTTTTAGGATGAACAAAGGTCGCGCTAAACATGGTAATGCACGGACACATGTTGCAAGATAATGTGAAACCTGTGAAGAAAATAATGATTGGAAAGTTTTTGTCTCACTCCAATTATAGTCCAAATCTTCCAGTTTTCAACTATCATTTTAAATCGATAACGGAACGCTCTTACTATTTCTCACACAAATTTTAATAATTATTGTCCTTGTTTATAGACACCATAGTAGATCATATCATTAATTTTCTACATAAAGGATCTCTATAACACTTCCTCTAAATCCTGATAAACTTTCGGATGCTAGATGCTATTCGGTGCCAAAAAGAACAATTGTGTGCGCCGCATCTAATATCGGACGGGTACTAAGTTTGTGCGTAGTCCCAATTTTAGAAAAGTGTTCATTTAGTTTGCAGTGACCTGCCACATATGGTCGATTACCAATCTCAGGTTATTCCTGAATAGTCTTACAAAAGTTTAGACTCCTTCAAACACATTTCATATTTCTCTGCCTCAATCTCTCTCTATCTCTATCTATCTATCTTGCCATTTGCGGTGATACCTTTCTAAGTTTCACTTTCCATTCTATATAAAGGTTCTGCTGCTATCAGCGACATAAACGCTTACCTCCTTGTAAGTTCAACTGTCTGCTCATTGTTGTAAATTCTTGAACTGTCAATTCCACGACCTGACAGATTTCCCATGCCTAGAGCTGATTCAAGTTTTCCAGACTATTCTCGATGTAACTTCAAAGGAGCTGAGTAAATGGTTGGCGGCCTGACTATCGGAAAGTATTACTATAATCCGTGGTTTATATTTTCTCTTCAAGTTGAATTGAGCTGAGCACATCTTTCGAAGGCATAATCTTTTGTTTGGAAAATGTTTGCGAGTATCTACGTGGGCTCAGAATATTTCATATCTGTTCTCAACCCCCCGTATACCACAGAATGACTCCCCTCTTAAACAAGTATGCATGCAGACTATAGATTACTTATGTAATTGGCCATTACAACCCTTAAGTGAGAATTACAGCCTAGTTTCTTACACCACCTCAGTTGTGTGTGTGTTAATTTTATTCACGATTGGCGGGACCTATAGTCTAACGTCGACTTTGAACGACAGATATTTAACCCTTTCGGCAGTTATGCGGGAATTCCCGTCATTCACTATTCTTTAATAAAACCAATGACGGGAATTCCCGCTGATATTGAAATTTCATTGGATGATGATATTTCAGGATATTTAAGCTCTAAGTACACCGACGATGCAAGAGATGATAACGTTGCGAGAACTCCCGTCATCGCGGGAATTCCCGTCATTTGACCCACAGTTAAAAACCATGATTTAACGATAAAAAGGCGGAAATACCCGCTCTTCATTTTTGTATGGATAAAATAAGTGATTCTCTTGGTAGCAACAGTTAAATTTAAATGCGGCCGAAAGGGTTAAGACACTTTACATGGCAATTATATTTCACTCAGAGTTTTTTTTTTACCACAATACTGCTGAGAATTTCGTTTTATCCGGTAGACGATAACGAAGGGAACTGAAACATTCGTTCGAATTGAAGGGAACATATGAGTGCCATGCCATACAAGAATTTTTGAATTGCCAGAACAAAATTTATGTTGTTGCTGTTATTAAATTAAAGCCATTTTAATGTCATAACAACATGACATAAAACAGTTTAAGAGTTTTAGATTAATTTTTTTTTTCATGCCTAATTTAAAGTTATCAAGACAAAATTTCCATGGAAGAGTTTTTTGTTTTCAAAACCACTTAAAAATATTGCTAAAGAAAATGTCAAGTGAGATGATGAAAATGACGAAAAAACAGCAAGCAATAGAACACTGGTCATAAGTCTTAAAAAAAAAAAAAAAAAAAAAGAAGAAATAAAGCAGAATAGCAATTTAAAACTAAACAAAAGAATATTGAAAAGTTTTAAGCAATTTTAAGTAAAAAATGAAAGAAAAAATTTATAAAAAAAAATTGTTTAAAAACTTTGAAGAATAGAATTTTACATAAAAAAAAACTACAACAACAAACAATGGTTGAAGAATAAGAGAAAAAATTTAAGAAGACAAAAGAAAGATATTTGAAAAGCCAAAGCTTTTATTTAAAAAGGCTATTGTTAGAAAAAATAGAAAATGAAATAAAATTTTTATTTTTTTTTTTTTATTAAATTTAAATATTTTTTTTTTTCTATTTTATATTTCTGATATCCATTTTAGATATGGTTAGATGGCATACGTAAAATTACCCACAATGTTAAAGCTAATAATATTTGCCCCATGATGTGTTTAAAAAAACAGTAAGTTTCACTCTCTATCTCTCTCTCTCTGTGTTTGTTAACAGCCTAAAATTATGCTGCATGTTCTTATACTAACCAGCGCCCTCCACAATACAACAATAAAATGAAATTTAAAAGAAAAATTTCTATAATTTTGCAAGGAATTCCTTACAAAAAAAAAATAAATCTTTAAGCGTTCGTTCACACTTCCGTTGCAGACATGTTATGTTTTGTTTTGTTTTTGTATTGTTATTATTGCTTTAGCCAATATTGCATGTCAAATTAACATTTTATATCTTTATTAACGGGTTCTTTACTAACACTCTCTCACTCTGTGTATTTGTTTCTGCATGGTTCTGTTTGTGTTTTATTGTTATATTTTGTTTATACAATTAACATTACACAAAAAGTGTTGCCACTGTGCTGTGAACTTCGTTTATGATCAAATTTCAGTGTAAATAATTGAATTATTCAGGGAAAAATAATAAAAACTAGCATAAAATACTAAAAAAACAACACTTAAAAAAATAAAAAAAAAAAACAGTAGAAAACTAAATAACGAACATTTTAAAGAGTAACAATTTAATTAAAAATGAAATAAAGAATTAGAAAAACTAATTATTTCTAATTTTTAACATTTTTGTTTCGATTTGCCAAATATTTTTAAAACAATGTTTTTTTTCACAGATTATTCTCGAGAATTATATTAAAAATTAAATAAAGAATTAGGAAAACTAATTATTTCTGATTTTTTTTTAACAAAAATGTTACTTTCGCGTTGCCAATTTTCATTACAATAGCAAAATTTTTAAACGTTAAGTTAAATTTAATATCAGAAATTAGATAAAGCATAAAATCAGAATAATAAAAACTTCTTTATTTTAGTACAATTTTTGGTTTCGCATTGCCAATTTCAAATATTAAAACAATATACATAGTTTTAAGTTCCACACAGAAAATAAAGAATAATAAGAAAAATTAGAGTATCAATCTACCTGTCCTTCAGGGCAACGGACATTGATGGCAATTTAATTAAAACAAAAAATTGTTTTTATTATTTAAAAAATGTTAAAAACAAATAAATATTGTTATAGAAAAACTTTATCCACAGCCATTACAAATTTATTAAAAATGATTAAAAATGAAATTTTTTATTTTAAAAAGTTTAAAGTCCTTCCTTGACTCCTTGTATATATTTTTTGTGTATGAATGCATATCGTTAGTCTCATTCGCAAATGTGTTAAGTCCCTTTTTTCAAATTTTACAGGGGACACAAAAAACATTGTAGCTTTTTCAGTTTTTAAAATTTCTAAACTGTTTAAACGCAATTACTTTTACAAAATAATAATAATATTAATATTAATAACTAATAATGTTAATTATTATTATTAATTAATTAATAATATTAATATTAATATTTTTCGTAGTTTTGTGGACTTAGCGTTTTTGCAAACCACAAAATTACAACAACTTTAAACTATATAATGACATGTTTTTTTGTTGTAAAATATGTATTATGTATAATGTTACCGTTTTGCATTAAAATCTCAATTTTGGAAAAAAGTGGACTTAGCTTCTTTGCGAATTATACTAACGATATATTTTTTCATAAAATTTTTTCATATAAATTTTCTATTGCATGTCTGTTCACTAATGTTAATTCTATCCTCCTATTTACAAAATGCACTCTAACTTATCAACAAATTTACAACTTTATTATGAACACATAAAAAATGCACCTTTAACAACACATTAAAACTAACCTTAAACTCCATACATAAAAAAAAAAAAAAATAAAATAAACCAACACAGCGTTGGCAAAATGGTTTACGTTATATAACCCATAATAACAAGGGGGCTAACGTCTGTCCCACTACCAATTTAATGAAGCAGTAAGTATTACAAAAACAATAAAATTCTCTTTAAAAACGATACACACATACATACGTACATTACAAAGGTAAGTAAAAACAATGCAATATAAAGTTGGTAACACTTTTTATAAATAAAAATGATTTTATAACTTAATTGATAGCTTTTTATTTTTAATCGATAGGTTTTATGTACGCAAAAAAGAAAAAGAAATAAAAAAATAACCAAAAATTTAGTTGGCATCACTATTGTTTAAAAGGAAAAGATCTATAAATTATGTAATAAATATATGTATGTATGTACAGCTGTGTTCAAAATAATAGCAGTGCTACCATGTAATATTTTCAAAGTTAAAAATTTTTATTGTACCAATTTGCAAAACATGATATATTCTAATGGTAGTTACAACAATATGTAAGAAATAAAATACAAAAAAGAATCTCGTAATATTTTCGATGAAATTGATTCATTTCTGTGTTTGCCCTTGACTTCAGTTGATCAAAAAAATAGGAGTGTGAGTGTTCTTTTAAAAATAAAAATATATAAGAGCATATAATTTAAAAACAAAGTGAACAGTAAGTACGGAAAAATGTAGTTAGAACTTTTTCTACAGTGATTCACATAAATTTTTGTAATAGTGGGACGACGAAAGCACTCTACTGAAGAAAAGAGGGAACTAATTAAAAATCTTCGAAAAAAAAATTCAAAACTTACAAAGAAATTAAGGAAATATTAAGTTACTCCGATCAAATGATCACAAATGCCTTAAAATATAAAAAAAGCCCGAAACGCGTGGGCGTAAGGGCAAAACATCAACTGTCGATGACCGCCGAATTGTGCGATACAGCAAAATAAATCCTTCGGCGAATTAAAAAAAATTCAAAAGGATCTGAATCTTGCCGTAAGTGTTCCTACTATTCGTAGGCGTCTGATGGACAACTATTTATTCGCAAGAAGTCCACAAAAGGTGCCATTGCTGACAAAAAAAAAAAAAAAACAGGTAGCAGCACGCTTAAAGTTTGCCCAAGAACATATCAAATATCCGAAAGAAAAATGGAGAAACATACTGTGGACCGACGAAAGCAAAATTGTTTTATTTGGTGGCACTGGGTCTAGACAGTATGTTAGACGTCTGCCCAACACCAAATATAAAGCTCAGTATACACAAAAGACAGTTAAACATAGTAGTGCAAAACTAATGATATGAGGGAGCTTTTCATATAATGGTGTAGGCCCAATACATCCAATTAGCGACATAATGGATAGGAACGTCTATGTCGGCACTTTGAGAGAAGTGATGTTACCATATTCCACCAAGATAATGACACGAAACACACCAGTAAATTGGCAAATTAGTAGTTTCGGGTTAATGGGGTAAAGGTTATAACGTGGCCAGCTCAGTCTCCTGACCTTAATCCCATAGAACATCTATGGGGAGATGTTAAAAAGTATGTTGCAGAGAAACAACCTTCAAATGCAGAAGATGCCTGGCATCAAATTCCCTTAAACAGATGCCAAGATCTTATTGACTTAATGCCTCGTAGATGTGCTGAAGTCATTAAAAACAAAGGTTATTCAACAGAATACTAAAATAGCTTTACTATTTTAAGATAATATCAAATTTTTGTGCCTTTTGTTTAAAAATTATAAGGTTATGTGCTAACACTCCTATTATTTTGAACAATTAATTTTGAGATTAAGCTTTATTTATATGAAATATTTTTTGTTTTCGTAGTTTTAACTAAATATTTAAGTGTTAAAAAATTAGAAAATGAATTAGAAATAAATTTTAAGTCAAACAAATTTAATATTTTCTTTTATATTTTTCTTAATTTTAAACTTTGCTTTTAAATGAAGGGCACTCCTATTATTTTGAACACAACTGTATGTAACTACTAAGTTCGCTTTATACATAGCTCTATATAAATAGATCAACAACCGTTGCTGTATATCGCAAGCAAACATTTTTAAAAAATTTTAAAAAGTTGTTCACACTATTGACAACAAAAAATATTCAATAATTTAATAAGCAGACGCGGTAAGGGCTTTAAAAATCGCAATAAAATATTAATAAATTATAAAACAACGGAAAAAGCAAGTTGGCTACACTAATTTTTATTTAAAAAAAAGTAAATAGTTGAAGGAAAAAGAGTAAGAACAACACTATTTTCTAACAATTAATGCGAAAAGAACTTACTGTGTGCTTGACGTCCTTGTATTTTCGTAACCGACAGACGTCAAAAGGTCAGTATCAAAAACGGCTTATGGTACGGCACCAGTTGTTTTGAAACCCGCTCACATTCGTTGCATCACTTTGTTAATTATTTCAGCACAGATTCCGAATTTGCGGAAGCATCGTTGGATCTTTGCTATGTCGCCATAGTCATAGAGTAGACTGCGCCTGCTTGTGGTATACTTAAAACTGACATTTTGAAAAGGCTTGAGGTTCCTTAGGTAGACTTATAAGGGGTAATTTTTTAATAGCTATAGGAAAATTTTTCAAAAAAAAAAACACAAAATTCAGAAAAATGCATGAAATCTTTATTTGAATGGATAGTACGGTCCATGTAATTTAATGTTTGAAGATTATTTCATGCAAATCATGACCGCGACTGCGCCTCAAATGGTCCATCCGCTTAGTCCAATTTCAACATTCGGCCGGTATCTCACGAATAAATGCTTCAATGTTGTCTTCCAATGCGTCAATTGAAGCGGGCTTGTCTGTATGGACATGAGCTTTAACATAGCCCCACAAAAAATAGTCTAAAGGCGTTAAATCGCACGATCTAGGCGGCCAATTGACTGGTCCCGAACGTGAAATAAAATGTTCACCGAACTCGCCTCTCAATAAGTCCATTGTTACGCGTGCTGTGTGGCATGTGGTACCGTCTTGTTGAAACCACATGTCATGCAAGTACGGTCCAATGATGCCAAATTCAATGATTTGCAATCGTTGTTCGTTTGTAAGACGATTCATGGTTAAATTATAGACCAAACCCAAGATGTTTGACAGTGAAACAAAACACGAAACGTGCGTGAGCTGTTTAAACCAGTAATGCCAAAAAGATAATAGCTAAAAAATCACCCTTTATATGCCATGTATGTTAGCAGTCTTTCAACGAAAGCGAGATGGCCACAGGAATGATATTCAATAATTGACCTTACAGTGTTAGCACTGTCGACAACAAGGAAGACGACTAGATCAGGTTAGGTTGTAGGTTAAGTCGAATTTTCAGTCGCTTACTTAACTCCTAAATGTTCCCATTGTATTCCCACATACAATTACAACTCCTGGGTGGTATCACTTACCCATCCCGATAGTTTTATGAAGGCGTGAATAATATTCAAATCAGCTTTGGCTAGACACATTCTGTGAATAAATTCGGTGAATCCCAGAACTCTTAGGTTTCCAAACGCCGTAGACTCCTCTTGCTCCTCATTCTGCATTTATTGCGAGGCTTTGCCAGCCTGTGTGTGCAAACAGGGGCCAGTGACTTGCTATAGCTTCAATGAGGTTCTTAAGACAGAACTTTGTTCTGCATATATCCAAATCGGACTAGATCAGCCTGTTCTCTCTCTCTCTCTTTCCTTTGCAAATGTGTGAAGTTTGTGTGAAACGATTTGTTTGTGTGTAGGAGAATGCCCCTCTCATGTATGAATTCAATAAAGGTTTATCGCTATACCAGCCTTCGCAAGTCCGACGGCTTTATTTGTATCTATATTCCTTGTAATGCAGGGACTTTTCTATAAGGTTGGTCAGTAGATTACCATTTGGTGTAGGCTCAGAATGCCTTTGATGAAGTTGCTGGTTCTAAAGTTAGCAGTTTAAGGCATATGGTGACGATTTTAGAGAAATTCTCGTGACATGTCAGTTGTTCAGTGAACCGACTGATATTCGTGTAAATTTATTATATTAGTGAATCGTTGATCCTGGCCTATACAGTTTTAGTTTAGGAGATTTATCGGGTTTGCTATTTCCTCTACCATGGCATGAGACTTTATTTTTGAGTATCAAGAATTTGTGCCGCTTTTTGGTGGCATGGGGACCGAGAATATTTAGCCAAAGAATTTAAACATCACTTACATTAAATAATGTACCTCACTTAGGTATTTCTTCCTTTTTGGTGTATATCTTTACTACGTTACTATAAAGATTCGTCAATATTTCCAAACGATTTTAAATAAATATGTATTAACAATTCATGGCATGGAGAGCTGATTTACATTGATTTTAATTCCATTGACTTAAAAAAAAACCCTTTTTTTCCGTAATAATTCTAAAGTGCTTTCAATTACGCACCACTAAACTGTTTTTTTTTTCTTTTTCAAGCAAAAACAAAATCTATTGACAATTCAATTTGCACGTAAAGTTTACAAACCCTCCACCATAAATTACGCAAAAGCTAAGCGCGTTTGAACGCCAATATAAACCCTCTCTCACCCCTTTCTTAAATAGATTTAAAAACGTTTTTTCATACAAATTTTTTTTTTTTGCTTGTGAAAGCAAAATTTTTTAGAGAGAGAAAAAAAAATGGCTTAAAAAACCCCAGTTAATTGACCCAAATTTCACGGGAAAAAAGTTAATAACATCAAGCAATTCTCGCAAAAAAAAAAAAAAAAAAAAAAAAAAAAAGACTGAAACCCTAACTCATACTCTCTAAACCTTCGTTTCGCTTCTGTTTCTTTTGCCGGATGATGCATAAAAAATTTAAATGAACTTTAACCTTTAGACAGGATTATTTATTGCCTTTTAAGCTGTGTATGTATCTCTCCTCTCTCTCTCTCTTACTGCTTTAGAGTATACATTCATTCATAACACTTTATGCATGTCATTAATGTATGTACATTGCGTTGGAGCATAAAAATTCCCAACGCATATAACCAACCGACAATTGTATGGATTATTCCTTTTATTACTCGGGACTGAGACCAACAGCAACAGCAGCAGTTATTCCCAGTCATTTTTCTTTATTTATTATACATGCAATACATACATACATACATACTAACAAATTTATTTCTCTTTTTCATCTTCTATTTTTCGTACCCCATCATGCGTTGCATAGAATTTTTATTTCCATGGCTGTGTCTGTTGTCTTGGCAACGCTGTACCTAATGTTATGCAGCAAAGTGAAGGAAAATTCCACAAAAAAAAAAAATCGAAAATATGTGAGTTAAACTGTAGTAACTTTTTTCTTCTTCTGACTTCTGTCTAAAGTTTTTGTATTATGGCCTGCAAATATATATTTAAATGGCAGTTAAAGTAGTTGTTAACGCCAGCTACTCTAATAGCAGCCTTGAGCAGAGAGGAAAATGAATAGTGAATTTTCTTTAGTAATCTATACAATCTGCCAGAGGTAGTATTTCAAATTGAGTGCGAAGTTTACTGGGAGTTGATGAAATTTAAATTTTTTTCTATGTTTGTTTTGTACTGTGATTTATGATTGGCAACACTTTAAACAATTTATTAATAAATATATTGATTTAAAATTATATTAAAAATATATTTAAATTAGAAAAGAAAATATACAAAATTTAAACAAAAAATGTAAAAGTTGGCAACGCAATTTTAAAATTAAAATAAGCATAAACTTACAGTTTTCAACAATCAAAATTAAAATAAATAATAATAAAAAAATAGTATTTAAAAAAAATCAAAATCAAAATTGAAGAAAACAAAGTTGGCAACACACCTTTAAAATATTGCCAATTTATTAAAAATTCAATGTAAACTTAACTATGATCAAAGCTTATTTAATTTTCTTATATTTGGAATACTAAAACAAAGTAAAAGAACAAAAAAAAAATGGTGTTGCCAACTATAGCTATTTTATTAATTTGTCAAGTTTTACAAAATTAAAACCACTAACTAAAAAACTTTTATGTATTTAAACTAAAAACATTTAAATATTGCCAAAAAATAGCATTATTTTATAAATTTAACAGAAGCTGAAGCTTATTTGGTTTTCTTTTTTCTAAAATAAGCACGTAAATATTTATTTGGCAACAACTTTTAGCAATTGTAACTAAAATTTTACAGATTTACCAATTACAATTAGATTTTGAAGAAATTAAATGGAAACTTAGGGCTTATTTTGTTTTCTTAAGTTTAAAATATTTAAATATGGTAAATTAATAAAATTCAGTGTTGCCAACCTATTCTACTTTATTTTAAGAAGTGCAATATAAGACAGTAAATATTTATTTGTTATCAATATTTAAACAATAAGCAAAAAAATATATGTTTATGTTTAGATCTTTAAAACGTTGCCAACTATTCTTAATATTTTGAAAATTAAGTAAAAGACTAGATGATTATAAAGTATTTCGATTCGAAAGAAAGTCTTTTAATATATAATGCTTTACAGTGGAAGATACAAATGGAATCGAAACACATAATAACCTTCTAGCCTAGGTCTAATTCTGAGTTGCCAATACCAGCAGCTAATATCATTTTTAAAGCAGAAAATTCAACGAATTACTTGATGGTTACAGGTTCAATATCCAAACAATAATCTAAAAAGCTTTTAGTAACTATAATTAGTTTAAAAACATTGCCAACTATTCAAAAAAATTAAAATTTAAAAGTTTCTAACAAACCTAATAAAAGAATACTAGGATTTATCATTTTTGGCGCTACCAATTTTAGTTGATATAATTTATCACAAAATCAAACCTTTGAAATAAATTAGAAATTAAAAATAAAAAGTGTAGCCAACTCTATGGCAAAAAAACAAACTTCTGGAATGAAATGGTCAGTCATAAGCACTATAATTCTACAAGGTTGAGGTAAGTAATAAAGCATTTCTATATGTATCAATTAGTTATATTTACTCTGTAAACTCTATTTGACCTTTTAACCTTTTTTAAACAATTCTAACATAAATTTATTTGCCTATCTTAGTTGGATGCGTTTATCGTTTCTAGTGGAAAAGGGTGGTAAAATACCAGTAAAAACAGTGGCCAAAACATTTGCTTCAGGCAAAACAGAAAAACTGGTGTATCAATGCTTCAAAGATGTCGGTTTACCGGATGACAAAAGTGCCAATATGACTCAAGATGAATTTACATTTGATAAGTTTTATGCTCTATACCATAAAGTGTGTCCTCGAAATGATATCGAAGAATTATTTACAACGATGTAAGTATAGCCAACTCTATATTGCCTATATCAGGCACTCTCTACAATATATTGTATATATATTTTGATTTTACAGAACCAAAGGTAAATCGGAAGTTATTAGTCTGGAGCAATTGGTACAATTCATGAATGAGAAGCAGCGTGATCCTCGGATGAATGAAATTTTATATCCCCTTTATGATGAGAAACGTTGTACAGAAATTATTAACGATTATGAATTGAGCGAGGATAAAAAGAAAGCCTGTAAGTTGGTAACTCACAAAATATTTTATGAATAAAAATGTAAAATGAAATTTATAAAAAAAAATGTGTGATGGTTAAGGTGAAAGTTTTTTTTTTAAAGAGAAATTCTGTTATCGCGTTGCCAATTTTTATGTAAATACATTTTTTTCACAGATTATGCTCAAAAATTTGATTAAAAATTAAATGAAGAATTAGAACAACTAATTATCTCTAATTTTTAACAACATTTTAGTATCACGTTGCCAATTATTGTTAGAAGATTGTTTTTTTCTCAGATTATTCTTAAGAATTATATTAAAAATTAAATAAAGATATAGGAAATCTAATTATTTCTGATTTTTTTTAACAAAAATGTTAATTTCGCGTTGCCTATTTTCATTACAAGAGCCAACTTTTTAAAGGTTAAGTTAAAGTTAATATCAGAAATTAGATAAAGAATTTAACTCAGAATAATAAAAACTTCTTTATTTTAGTACAATTTTATTGGTTTCGCATTGCCAATTTCAAATATTAAAACAATATAGTTTTAAGTTCTACACAAAAAATAAAGAATAATAAGAAAAATTAGAGTATCAATCTACCTGTCCGTTGCCCTGAATTTGATTGATGACGTAACTTTCTGTTGCGATAATTCTCGAAAGTTTCCTCATGCATGTACACTTGGGCCGTAGAATGATCTCCCTCCTAAGAGTGTGTAGCTTCCAAATTGAGCCAATCACTGTCAATGCTCAACACGAAATGTACATGCTTCCACGTTATATTATAATTCTTTTATTCTGTTTCGCGTTGCCAATTTTTTCTTAATAAATCATATATTTTAACTGATCAAATATATATTAGTGTTGCCAACTTTCTTTAATTGCTTCTTCTATACTTTGCAGGCCAACTTTCCATGGACGGCTTTAAACGTTACCTCATGTCTGATGAAAATGCTCCTGTATTTTTGGATCGTTTAGATATCTACATGGATATGGATCAGCCACTGGCCCATTATTATATCAATAGTTCACATAATACCTATTTATCGGGTAGACAAATCGGTGGTAAATCATCGGTAGAAATGTACAGACAAACTATGTTGGCCGGCTGTCGGTAGGCATATCCTTTTTTTTACTGAGAAAGTTTGATTCTAAAAATTTTATATTTCTTAGCTGCGTGGAATTGGACTGTTGGAATGGCAAGGGTGAAGATGAGGAACCTATTGTTACCCATGGTCACGCCTACTGTACAGAAATATTATTTAAGGTAAGTGTAAGGAGATGATTTTTCTTTTATAAAGAAATTTTTAAGATTTTCAATTCTTTTTTATCTCAGGACTGCATACAAGCCATAGCCGATTGTGCATTCGTAGCCTCGGAATATCCAGTTATTTTATCATTTGAAAATCACTGCAATCGTGCCCAGCAATATAAATTAGCCAAGTACTGTGATGACTTCTTTGGTGAACTACTACTCAAGGAACCTTTGCCCGATCATCCGGTAGGTTTCACGATCTGTTGTAACCTTTAGTTTACTTTACTACTTGTATTATATTAGTTGGAGCCTGGTCTACCTTTGCCGCCACCTTCAAAACTACTGCGTAAAATCATGATTAAAAACAAGCGCATGAAGCCGGAAGTAGAAAAGGTGGAGTTGGAATTGTTTTTGAAGGGCGAATTGACAACAGACGATGATCCCGTGGAAGATGCCAGTGCCGCCAAACCGCCAGAGGCAGAAGCACCACCACCACCCCCACCAGCAGATGGAGCGCCGCCGGGTGAGCCAGGCGCAGAAGGCCAACCGGCCGAAGGAGGCGAACAGGCGGTGGCTTATAGTGGTTCCACTACCAATGTCCATCCTTGGCTTTCGTCAATGGTAAACTATGCCCAGCCTATTAAATTCCAAGGCTTTGACAAGGCTATAGAGAAGAATATTGCTCACAATATGTCCTCGTTTGCTGAGTCGGCGGGCATGAATTATTTGAAACAGAATGCCATTGACTTTGTCAATTACAATAAACGCCAAATGTCACGCATCTATCCTAAAGGCACACGCGCCGATTCTTCCAACTATATGCCTCAAGTATTCTGGAATGCCGGCTGTCAAATGGTGTCTTTGAATTTCCAAACCTCCGATTTACCCATGCAACTGAATCAGGGCAAATTCGAATATAATGGCGGCTGTGGTTATCTGTTAAAACCTGACTTCATGAGACGTTCCGACAAAGACTTTGACCCCTTCGCTGATGCGCCCGTAGACGGTGTCATTGCGGCTCAGTGTTCGGTGAAAATCATTGCCGGCCAATTCTTGAGCGATAAAAAAGTGGGCACCTATGTGGAGGTGGATATGTACGGTTTGCCTTCCGATACAGTCAAGAAAGAGTTTCGCACGCGTTTGGTACCTAACAATGGCTTAAATCCGGTGTACAATGAAGATCCTTTTGTATTCCGTAAAGTCGTCTTACCCGATTTGGCTGTGTTACGTTTCGGCGTGTATGAAGAGAGCGGCAAAGTGATTGGCCAACGTATTTTACCTTTGGATGGTCTGCAGGCGGGCTATCGTCATGTATCCTTGCGTACCGAAGCCAACTTTCCCATGTCTCTGCCTATGTTGTTTGTAAATATCGAACTGAAAATTTATGTACCCGATGGTTTTGAGGACTTCATGGCCATGTTATCCGATCCCCGAGGCTTTGCTGGTGCGGCTCAGAAACAAAATGAACAAATGAAGGCTTTGGGTATTGAAGAGCAAAGCAGTGGAGCTGCCAAAGATGCGGGCAAATCAAAAGAGGAGGAAAAGAAAGAAGCTCCTTTAGTTTTTGAACCAGTCACTTTGGAATCGTTACGTAGCGAAAAGGGCTTTCAAAAGGTGGCCAAGAAACAGAACAAGGAATTGGATACCCTCAAAAAGAAACACACCAAAGAGCGCATGGCTGTGCAAAAGACCCAAAATGCCGCCATCGATAAGCTAATCAAGGGCAAGAGGTAAGAAAAACTTCACTTCAGCAGAACAATGTTCAAAATTCTCAATTTTTTTTTCTCTTTTTTTTCAAAATCTACAGCAAAGATGAGATACGTAATGATTCCGCCATTAAGACCGCAATTGCGGATCAAACCAAACAATGGACTGAAATGATTGCCAAACATAAGAAGGAAGAATGGGATCTATTGCGCCAGCATGTGCAAGACTCCCAGGAGGCCATGAAGGCTCTAATGTTAACAGTACAAGCCCAACAAATTAAGCAATTGGAAGAAAGACATGCCAAGTAAGTTATCGACAGTCACGTACTGCCTATTGACAGCTTTAAAAGCCAAACATTTTTTTTTTGTATTTCTTAATAGGGATCTCAAGGATTTAAATGCCAAACAGGCTAAAACCTCAGCCGATACAGCCAAGGAGGTACAAAACGACAAGACTTTAAAAACTAAAAACGAAAAGGATCGTCGCCTAAGAGAAAAGAGACAGAATAATATCAAACGCTTTATGGAAGAGAAGAAGGTAAGAGGACTTTGATAACTTGAAGAGGAACTTTTTTTTTTTAAGTTCCATTAAGATTCCCATTTCACATAGGAAACCTTTGTAGTTGGAGTCCATAGAGTATGAAAAGATCCCATTTGAATCAGTCGAACTCACTGATTTGTCCAAAATGGACACTGGGAAACTCAGTGACTTTAACATGAGTTGAGCGAAAGATATTGGGATTAGGGGATGTGATTTTTTATAGCATCTCAATCAACTTATCCTATCACAATGTCTACCTTTTTTAAGTTGATAGCCACTTCTAGCCTTAGACCCTAGAATTTATAAACGTTCATGGTTGTCATACTTTATGGTCTCGAACAGAAAGGGTTTCTTAAATGGGACTACCTTGCGTATTTCTCTTTTTTATTGAATTCTTTTACTTAAAAATAGAAGAAGAAAAAAAAGGTAACATTTCAAACTTCTCTTTTCTTTATTCTCTAGCAAATCGGTGTTAAACAGGGTCGTGCTATGGAAAAACTAAAGATGGCCCATACCAAGCAAGTGGAAGAATTTAGTACTGATGTACAAAAGGTACTGAATCTTAATGAAACACAACAGCCTCGTAGTAATAACCACACTGTAGTCAATTTAGACACAAACACAACAGTAACTGCTAACACTACAACCGCTATTGCTGATACTTTTAATACAATCATGAACACAACCACCACAACATAAAAGCTTTTTTTTTTAGATACAAAATATAATTTTTAAACACTTTCTTTTAGAAATCCTTTAAAACTTTAAACTTTGAAATGTTCCTCATTTTCATTCTCTATCATGTACTCTTACAGTTACACTCACAAGAAAAAGTATTTTTATAGTGGCTATAAATGTTGTATCATTCGTTCATTCATTCATTCTGTATTACTTTGAAATCATACAAATTAGAATAGATAAGTAGCAAAACTTTACAGATCAAGGTGAAGCATCGTCAATAAAAAAGAGTGTGATAAGATACTAAAGAAAATTGAGCATCTTTCAATGAAGAATTCTGTAAGGGAGTAAGTTAGGTAAGCTTTTAATATCTCTTCCAAGCCTGTTGCCTTGAACAATTTCAGGATGCTGCTCGGTATCAGCAAGGACAAATTCTAGCCTAGTATTTGATACGCTATCAGGTGTTTCTTCAGGTTCCCAGAATAAGTTCTGATGATTTATACTCCTCGTCACAAAATTTACATATTGGGCTCGGGGTAATCACTATTTCGAACAAGTGCTCTTTGAGTATACAGAGTGCGATCAAATGGCCGGTTACTAACTCGGGCTATTTCTTGGTGATAGGGAATGTTGAGAGTGTTCCACTAAACCACTAATAAGTAAGAAGTTTTTTCTCCTCCTCCTCCTCCTTATGTAGATACTCAGCAGCCAAGAGAAATCATTATCTTCTTAGCCAGTGAGTGATCTGCCTTTCCATTTCATGTTTCATATCCATTGGAACCGGATTGGATTTTCTTTAATCTTCTAGCAATGCCATGGACAGGAATCTCTCTAAATCTTGATCGCATCCAGATTTTCACGTTCTACATTCTTAGGAAACCTATACAGTTGGGTTTCCTTTACATTGTTGTCTCATCCAAGCTCAGAATGTTGGTTGGTGCATTAACCCAGCAGAGACATCAAGTCTGTTCAAGAAATATGTTTCAGATCTTAGTTAAGGCGTCCTCTTGACCGATTCTTTAAAAGTTATTGTAAGGAAAACATCATTATTCTGGTAGGAATCTGCGTCTGAGCAATGTATCCGGCAATCTTTATAACATACACAACAGATGAAAAATGGATTCAAAGTTAAACTGTAGTTTCCCGTCATACATTGATAAAGTTAACACACAAAACATGGGTGGTATGAAAAGCTAGGCCGTAATCGTGACTAAAGAGAGTTGTAATGGCCAATGTAGTAAACAGAACAGGTTAATCAATCTAAACACTGGTCCAGGCAAGGTTTTAATCTTGCTACGTTTGATAATCAATATTGCTCTGCATACTCGAGTAACGGGATGACATCAGACAGGCATCGTTGGTGTAATCGATACCTAAGATTCCACTTAAAGTCACATTTTCACTTTCTAGCGTTTTTTTTTCACTTTAAATCACATTTTCACTTTCTAGCGTATGTTACGGAACATCAGCGAGAACAACTAACAGAGGGAGAACAGACCAGACAGAGAGAACACCAGATATTGAGCTGGAGCTGTCTGTATGTCTGGCCTATTAAAAAACTCTGTAGTTGAAATTATCGTGCAGTGCTATTTCAAGACGAACAGAAGGACATAATACATACACGAGTTATGCGTTTGAACATGTGGTATTTACAACAGGCCGATTTGTTTACTCAACTCAAATAGCATTTAAAAAATCTGACACCCTCCCCTATTCTAAGCTCTGTCTAGAGCAGTTTTATAATCAATAAAGGTTTTAAAAGGAAAAAGATTTCCATTCGTTGACCTAGTCAACGACAATACAAAGTGTATTGGCTTGATTAATGTCAAGCCTAATTGAAAAGAGTTTAGGATGGGCAATAAAATAATTTTTTTCTTTAAATTTTCAGTGATTTTTTCATAAACTTACGTCTAATTTAAGGTGACATTATAATTTTAACACTATTTAATAACATTCAAAAACACTTACCCCATTTAACAATGTAGTTAGAATTTAAGATGTAGCTGCTGCAGCGTTCGGCTTTAAAACCTTCACAAGTGGCAAGTTGTCATATGTAAAATAAACTAAAACGAAAAGAATGAAAAAAATTAATTTTTAATTATTATTATATTATACTTCACTTTCGCTTCTTACAGCTATTAGACATGTACAAAGTGGAGGAAGAGGCCTATAAAATACAAGGAAAATCAGAATTCTTTGCCTAGAATTCAACAAAACCAGCGGCTGAGGATGATGAAAATAAAAATTCTTAAAAACTAAACAATAATTTTATAAAACCAAACACTTTTATTTCAAATATTATTTCAACAGGGTTTGGAGAGTCATTTAAAACATATTTTTCTAATAAAAAAAAAAGAGAACAACAGGCCCCGCCCGCCCCCTTTAAATTAATTTAAAGCCAAAAAAGAATTGTAAAAACTTTTAAAACAAGGCTTGGAAAAATAAAATGCAATCGAAATATTTAAGTTTTAAGGTATTAAAAAAAAGAAGAAAACTTAAAAAGAAAATTAATTTTTGTTAATTAATTTATAATCTAAGTAAACACTTTATTATTAAGATTCAAACAAAAAGAAAATTATAAAAAAATAATATTTAAATTTAGCCATATAAGCAAAGAAAAAACCATTGATTATAACAGAGATAAAATAAATTTAAGAAAATAACAGAAGAAAAGAAAAACAAAAATACAGAAAATATTTATATTTCAATATAAAAAATTTTAAAATAATTAAAACTAATAAACCAAACAAATATACACCGATTATACAAAAAAAAAAAATTATTAATAATAAAATATAAAAATAAATAAAACAATTCTAGTCAAATTCAAAATAATAAGAAAATAATTTAAATAAATAAAAAACAGTATTTAAATAAATAAAAAAAAACCTCTTTACTCAATAAAAAATTTAAATAAAAAGAAATGAATATTTTAAAAAATTTAAATAAAAAATTATAAAAAAAATTATTATAAAAAATAAAAAAAAAAATTAATAATTAAACAACAAATTCAAAGAGTTTCCGTTTAACCACCTATAAACAAAAAAAAAAAAAAAAAGAAATTTAAAACACTTAAAAAATTCACACAATTTAGCATAAGACCTATAAATACGTCAAACATGACTAAAATTCATTTAAAAGTTTCTTCATCCAAATTTTAAATAAAACTACATACATAATTGGCCATTACCACCCTTCAGTCAGGATTACGGTCTAGCTTCTCACACCACTCATGTTGTGTGAGTTAATTTCATACAGTTTAACGTCGACTCCGAACGACATATTTTTGAGAAACTTTTCATGGCAATTTTATTTACTCTCAAGAGTATTTTTCATATTTTTGTTTTGATGTCTGACCTGGGGGGTTTGAACCGTGGCCTTACGTCTAATTAGCCAACACACTACCATCTAGACTACGGCGACTTCGAAGTTGCAATATGTTTACACAAAAATTATTAATTGGACGTTCGTCTTTTCATAATTTTATCAAAGGACGTATAAATACGTCAAATTCCTACTAAAAAAGAAATTTTAAATAAAAATCAGAAGCAAAATTGCGATTTTTCAAGATTGTAGAAGTTCTTTGAACTGTTTTGTACATTCCTTAAGCCTGACTTCATTTAAAGGAAATTTGTTTTCACTTACAAAATTGGTCAACACAACCCTTTATACAGGATTACAACTTGTTGCTCACACCGCCCATGTTTATGTGTTAATTTATCTATTAGTGGTGAGACGACCACCTACAGTTTAACTTTGACTCTGAATAACAAATTTGAGAAACTTTTCATAGTAATTTTAAATCTCAGAGGTTTTGCCAAAAAACTACTGAGAGAAAGTCTCTCATCTCAATTTTCATTTTATTTCAGATGTCTGAAGTAGGATTTGAATCACGAGCTATCGCGTATTAAGCCAGCACACACTACCTACTAGACTACGACCAGTTCATTATATTCAAGACTTTGTTTTCCAATCTTCAATCTTTAAACGTCCAAAGAAAAAATTATATTACTTGCCAACTCCAGCTAAGCGGAAGTGGTTTGTTAAGCAACCAATTTGAAGTCTAAATAGAATATGAAATCTATGTGCAATATTGCTGAACTCTGCTGAACTTATATGTAAAAAGGACGTTGAATCGTCTGGTAATTCAACGCAGAATTACTTTTTTCACGGGTCATAGTCTTGTTGGTCAATGTCAATAGACTTGGCATTCTGTGGAGTAGCTTCTGAAGCAGCCATAAGGACCATAAGGGGAAGAAAAGATTTTTTTCCAGTGTTAGTGCTGTGCTTAAGTTCTTATCATTTCCTGACTCCCTTGACGGAATTCTTCAATATAAATATTGGCGCAATAGCAAGATTTATTCTGAATTCAGGTTTTTTTTTCCTCCTTGATCTTGTCTTTCAAGGAAGTGACATCTTCTGAACTTCCAATTAACACATTTAATTAGACGACCACACAAATCGTGCGACATGTAAAGTTTTGGTATAGAAGGGAGCAGGTAGTATCGTGTAAAATCAATATGTAGTGAGAGCTTACGAATTTAAGAAATACGGATGAAATTCTCTGAGTTTATGTACGTAAATCCTTATCGTGTAACTTGGCTTTAAAATTTGAAGCAGAAGAAAGCGATTTGACAGTAGATTTAGATACAGTGTTTTAAATTTCTTTTTTTTTTTTCGTTTTAATATATAAAAATTAGCCAAAACATAATACGTATTACAATATAAAATAAAATAGGGCATGACATTTTTAAACTCAAAATTATTGATAAATTTTAATGACACATATAGAAGCCGCATTTTTGCGTTTGAACGCAAACCTCGGACATTTACTGTGAAGAAAATGTACTCAAAGTATTCACCATCGTTGGTCGCTGTTCTCTTTTTTCTGACGACATGTGAATTCCGTGTCACAAGACTTGACAATTTTTTAAAACCAAAAACAAATTGAATCAATTTCAGTTGAAGTCTGTCGTGATTCTGACCAAAACAAATTTCAAGTTTGGCAATATAAGGTGAGTGAGTGAAACACTATTTCCTAAGTAGTTTTTAATGAACTTGCAACCAGCAGTTGAGCGCTTGTGGATACGAATTTTTTTTACAAGGGTAACGTTTAATTCGATTGTTTATTATTCAACAAGTGAGAAGGTGATTGTGGTGCCTCTCGCAAAGTAAACATTAAAGCGCGTGAGTAAAACAGAGTGTACGCTGGTTAGTCTATAGCAAATTTACATTCAGTGGACGGTATTCTACTAACAGTGACAGCTTATCAAGCATATTGCTTTGTCCTAGTCACTAATTTTTTTCAGCAAATGAAATCCTATGATCTTTAAAACAACTTGTGATAGTCCTTTGGATAGGATGCCTGTTTTGTCGATTTAATTTAGTTACTGTAGGTTTCATACTTGCACATCGTGCCTATTTGATGAAGTTTATAGTGACAAACCGCAAAGTGAAATAAGTTTAAATCGTGTTTAAATTTTGTATTTTAACACCGGAAGGACCATCGAACAACTTTTTGTCTGGTTCGATGGATTTGTTCGACCCATAACAAATGTCTGGTTTTATCGTATACACAAAATTATCATAGTTTGCCATAATACCGGCCGATTTTTACGTTGATTCCGTTCTTCAGATAGACGCAATGCAATCATTACAATTACTGGCCGACATTGACGTTGATCCTATTCCTAATGCAACCATTATGACATTCAATCGGCATTTTGGACCTGTAAAATTGTCTTTCAACGTTTCTCGGCCTCAACTTATATGGTGGATCTTGGTGAAGACTGATGTTTGTAAACTTTAGCTGTTAAATCATCATATTTAAACTTTTTTTGTTTAACCTGAAAGGTATTTGCACTTCGTGTCACTTTTGAATCTCACAAATAGATGGAACTTATTCGAGATATGTTTCTATAAGCAATCGAAATGATGCTGTTGGAAAAAATTTCTCAATTTCGAAGCAAGTTCATTGTCATTGAGTACTATTTCTTACGGTGTGTAAGTAAATTACAATAAATTGTGGACATTTCATCTTCAAAATGACATACTAGTTATCAAAGACACAAACCCTAGTTCTAGATACTCTATCTGTTGCAATATACGTATTTTTATACACCAAATGATGTAATCCCAGCTTTTACTTCAGTGTATTGACGTCTATATTTTAGCAGAAGCGGATATTTTCCGTCTTTTTACGTTTTGTCATACAGTAACCTGTAATAATCCCAACAAGTGTTTCCATATTTTGCTCTTACTAAAGACATAACGGACAGTACAAACTGGATAGAACTCACTCTATGGAAACCAGTCGAAAATACCACGAATGAAGCTATTAAATAGAACTTATAAGGCAAATGGCGTTATCAGACCAAAAAGTTATAGGGAAAGTTATAGGGCTTTGATCCTTATAGGAGCGCCTACAACAAATATCAACATGGCTTGGAGATCTCCTTATGGGTCGACATTAATTCATGTGAGTTTTAAAATAATGCTGTTACAAGTTTTAAGAGTTTTTAAGATTTCGATTCACATTTTTAATACAATTGTTTAGCTATGAAGTCGAAGTTAAAGCTTAGAAGATTTTAATACGAAAAAAATAAATCCATTAAAATTTATCAATAATTAATAATAATAAAATAATTATAAATACATAAAGAATATTTCAAAAATAAAAAACTATAAATAATACCTATAATAATATAAATAATAAAATTAATATTTTAAAAAATATACCTTAAAAAAACCATGAAATTCTTCCGTAAAAATTTTTTCTAACAGAAAAAAGCATTTATTTTTAAACAAAAATGAAAAAGAAAATAATAAAAATTAAAATTAAAAAAATTTAATATTGAAAACCAAAACAAAAAAAGAAATCTCAAACAATTTGTAAAAATTTTTTTATATACTTTACAGGCTTACTATGTACTTAAAAGAAAGGAACAGAAGAAGAAGAAAAAGAAACTAAAATTAATTTAATTTTTATTGCTTAAAGCTTCAAAACAAAAAATTACAAAAAACCAATAAATTACTGGAAATAAATTAATTAAAAAAAAAAAAATACTACACAACTCTAACGAATAATTTTAACTAAATTTAATAAAAAAAAAAACAGAAAATTAAATAAAAAAATATTTAAAAAACTTGGATTAACTTTTATATGTGATACAGAAAATAAAAAAAAATAATTAAAAGAAAAACATACAACTTGTAAAACTTCTTACTAAAAAATATTAAAAAATTAACTTAAAAACTCTTTATATTTAACAATTAAGTTGAATTTTTGGTTTTTATTTTTTAACTTTAGAAAAAACTCTTTCAAAACAGTAATTAAAACCTTAAAAAAAGAAATTAATAAAACCAAAAAACTGCGCTGCGTATGAACTTATGAAAATAATTCAGAAAATTAATAAAAAAAAAATAATAATTCCTTTAGTCTTAAAACAAATTAGAAAAGATTAAAAAACAAAAAATAAATAATTTTCTTTTAATTTTGTCAAAGAGATACTTATAATTAATTTTGTTTAAAAAAAGCACTAAAATTTCTCTCAGTGTACCACCACATCTTATGTTTATTTTACCTTGTAACAGTACTGAGTGGTGTAGTACACTGTACAACATTAAATAAATTCAACTCTATCCCTACAACTTCCTATGTATGTATATAATCCATTGCAGTTAAAGATAGAGGTGAATAAGAACGAACCGGTATTTGAATATAGAACCAGTAAGCATTTTCATTTGGATTTCAACACTAATCTAAGAGCAATATAAGGTACACAAACAAACAATGTTGAGCTGAGCTTAAATATCCCAATTGCATTTCAAGTCAACAATAAACTTAGGTTAGTTTTGTATTTTTCCGTTACCGTTAAGAGAAAACTGGTCCATCCCTTACATGCTCCTGTCCCTTAGAATTTATGTATATGATCCGAATATTAACTTATTGCGCCATCTCATTAAGTGATGAACGAAAGTCGATTACAGCTCTATCTTTTAGCCTACAAAATTTCAAAACTTCGACCCCTATTGGCTATTCCTATAGATACTGAGTTGCAAGTTTCATAATTCTAAATTAAGTCAAAAATATATACGTATGTGAAGCTCCTAAATAATGTGAGGCCATCTATTGCAATATGCACTTTGCCTACAAAGGCTCTCTCTATTATTCTTAGTTGGATTCCAATTAGATTACTGGTCAGACAATATGTAGCACTTGCCGAAATGCAACTTGATAAATTCTCTATTCTATCTGAAGCTCCTAAATAATGTAAGGCCATCTATTGCAATACGCACTTTGCCTACAAAGGCTCTCTCTATTATTCTTAGTTGGATTCCAATCAGATTACTGGTCAGACAATATGTAGCACTTGCCAAAATGCAACTTAATAAATTCTCTATTCTATCTGAGAATCCTCAGATCCTAATTAAAATAGACGATCATAGCTAGTCTGATATTGATAGATTTCTCATTAGAATTCTAAGCAAAAAAGACTGATACTCTGACATGGTTAGCACCGGATACTCTGTGAATGGTTTTAAACTCAAGAATAAGTTTTGCTGTGGAAATTTTTAAACTTGGAAGATTTTTCTGCCTTCCAAACTTCTGTAGAGTGTTTAAGGTTGAGATAATGGCCATAAATCAGGGTTCCGGACAGATCCTGAATAAGGGATTTGTAACAGCCAAGAGGCAATCACATCTTTTTCTGGTCTTTTTCAATTCGAAACAAGTTGCCATGTGCTGCTAACTCTCTTGATAGACTTTCGCGACGGTTTCAGGTCTATATAATATGGATTCCTAGTCACTGTAATAAGCCGGGTAATTGTGTAGCTGGTGAACTTGCCAGAGCAGTCTTCCTTCCACCGAATACTAATCCACACATGAAAGTAGGAATACCTTCATTTGGCCAAAACTTAGGCTGAGAAACAATTTTGCTACATTGTTAAAGCCCCGTTGGAAAAAATCGAGTAACAGCGTTACAATTTATTCTCCCGGCTCATAGTGGAAGGGTCAACTTAACTCATTCAACTACTTAAATTGTATTCTAGGGACATATCTGTCACTGTATCTATTACCACGGGTTATTAAATTAAATTTTAAGGACATTTCTGTACCTGTATCTACTCTCACGGCTCATTGCGTAATGATTAATATAAAGAGATTTCACTTACCTGTAAATAACTTCTGCGAGGTGTTATATTGCTTGAGGAGGAAGGCAATGTCCCTCACTGGGTCTGCGCAAACTTCTCTCACATTTGATTTACACTTTCCCGATAGTTTAAAGGAGTTTTTGTTACTCGATAACGGATCGTTTAGTAAATTCACTTTTAGACTGTTTCTCAGCTTAAGGGCCTCATGCTTTAAATTCAAAGTCCTGATGTTCATTGCCAAGAAGAATTAATCACGACGCGTCACTCAGTTTAGCTCTGTGGCATATCAATCTGTGGTATCACAATATGAAGCTTAATGTACTCAAGTAAGCTTTGATTTAACAAAGCTACCACTCACTTCTAGACTATCACATCCTTGTGATAACGATAGCTTGGTTTAGCCGGGCTATATAGCTAGCGTTCTCGATTAAAAATTTTTTTTTGCGTCGTAAATGCTACAATTATTTGGAAGCGCCGGCTTGATACACTGAATATAAGCTTCCTTGAAAATATTTTAAACACTATACCGTCATGTATTTTGAAAACAATTGTGTAAAGCACGGAATACCTCCTCTCTATGGCCAATAACTTAGTAATAAACAATTTCGATGGTATTTTCCACTTTTTATTTTTAATTATTATCCCCAATGAATTGCAATGGCCGCAGTTATTTTTTCAACTCCGTTTGTAGTAAAGTAATGCGTATTTAAAGTCGCCTATACTTTAAAAGTACCGTTTAAAATAGGGTTGCCATGTTATTAAAAATTTCGACCTGTTTTAGGGGTAAATTTTTCAAAGAAATTTTAGTGCAGGAGTAAAAGCAATCGCAAGTTGATTATATAACTTTAATAAATTATTTAATAGAATGCGAATATTTTTTCAATTTTTTTAGAGAAAAGTAATGCTTTCTAAATTAAAATTTTAATTTTTTTAAGAACTAATTTGGTTTAGAAACTAATTTTGTTTCTTAAATCTATAAACAAAGAGCATAAATGTTAACAAAATTTTAAACAAAATAAATTGTAATCAATATTTAAACAAATATATTATAAAAGAAATCATTGTAATTTAGTTTATTAAGCCATTAAAAAAGAAAAAAGGTATTAAACAAAGAAAAAAAAAACACAAGTTCATTAAGCAAAAAAATCCAGAAAAAAATATTGTAAAAAAGGAAAATAAAAAATAAGTTATAGAATAAATTATAGAAAATATATATAAAGAATTAAGTGAAAAAATTAAAATGGAAATTAATGTTTTATTTATAAAAAGCAAAAATAAAAATCTGATTTGTAGGTTATTAACCCGTTTTCAATGGCATTCTTTATAAGTTGCTTTGAGCATGTAAAAAATTTCATCATCTTCATTGCAACAGATTTTTTATTGCCTTTTTTATTCCCCAAAAAAATAGGTTTTGTAATACTTTTCTTTTGAAATTGAAATACGAGGAAAATATTTAAAAAAATCCCCAAATTATTTCATCAGCTTCAGCATAAAAGCTTTTGTTAAATTCACCACCAACAAAATAATGGCAACCTTATCTTTTAAGAGTGAAGAGTAACCTAAGTTAAAAGTACTTTTTTGATACCGTTATAAAAAGAAGTACTTTTTTAAACTTTTTTTTTATAAAGGGGAATGTATTGTTGTTCTGGCCTTCTTGTGCCATTGTCTATTTCAAGAATACAGGATCGGCTGCCTGAAAGAGCATTATTTACTTGGGTCCTACAGGGTTCCATTGTAATATCGATAGTGTAGTTATAATTCCGTCATACAACCATAACTACTTGCTAGCGTCTCTCAGCTATACCAATAGCTGTCTTCTACCCAAATAGATTATGGATAGACACGTGCGTGCTGTCAATAAATTCTGTATGCCCAAGAATCGTTTTCCTTTGGTTCCCAAATGTGGGAGAATAACGGAAGATGTCCTGTGGTCTCTTTTTCTTTCTCGTCATTGCATATTCTGTAGAAATAGTTGTGTGGTACAGCCATTCTTCGAACGAGTGATCTGCGATCAGATTAAACACAAGGATTTAAGTCTGTTACATACAGTAACAAATACCAAGACCAAAGAGTATGGTGAGAATAATAAAATACTGGGTCTTCGGAGAAAACGGTTCTTCCAGCGTCATAAAAATACAGCCCAGATTGCTAAACATACAACAACAACAAATTGTTTAAACTAAACAGGAATTATTCAAATATTAAAGCTTTTATACCTTCTTAAGTTCAGTTACTACTTTATTCAGAAGTACATTTTTATGTTTAATATTACTTTGAAAGACGATTTAAAACAATTTTGAACGCTTTCCAACACTATTGAAAAGCATAAACAAAACAACTCTCAGAGAGTTGCAAAAGCAAATTCACCACACCACTATTGTTTACAAACAAAACAAGACAGCAAAAACAAAGTAAAAGCTTTTGTAAACAGCTGTTATGATGAAAGTTATTTAAAAAGAACTTTAATTGAAACATTTATGAGTAATATAAATCGCATTTATTAAACTTAATAATTTAATTTCTACAAATATTCATACAAGAGCGGTAATAAAAAGCTGGCAGTAGAATTTATTAGCGGTTAAAAAGAATTTCGTCACATCAAACATAAAGAAATACAAACCACAACCACCCTCTTCCCTTCTCCCACAAAATGTCTATGTTTGGCAAAGAATTCGAACAAATATGGCCCAAAGCCGGCTCCCAATTAAAATTAAGCGAATTTGGACGTAAACTATTAAAACAATGTGAAACGATTAAGAAACCAGACAGTAAAGAAGTGGATATTAATGAATTTAAAAAGAAATCTTCGAATTTTCCTTTAGAGGTGGGTAATTAAAAGCAGATTTGCTGATGGGTTATTAAAAAATATTTTCAAAATCTTTTCATATGTAGTTTGGCACAAATACCTGTCGTGTGTTGAGCCAACCCAAGGATCGTTATCCGTTTATACAAAAACAAATTACCTCAGCCTATCCAGTGATACATGAACGTGTCTTGCAATTATATTTGGACTTTTTGGAGCATAAATGCAAATATGGTAAGTTTTGTTTAAAGGGGAATGCTATATGGGGAATTTCACAATATTATTAATCTGGTTTAAATTATTGTGCAATGTGAAGTTTTTAGTTGCTATGAGCAGCAACGCTACCCACAATTTACTTTTAAAAGGGATACCTTTTTTCTATTGTGTCCTACTGTCGGTCTGGTCTTAACAGAATAATTCTAAAAGTCAAGTTTGGCACCGTAATCAAAGTTTTGTTGCAAATTTTAAATAGAATTCCATATCCTTAGGCAGTTTCATAATGTTGTCCTTTTGAAAACCGTGGATTAGAATTTTAAGTCCTTGTCACACCAGGGCAGAAGGACGGAATATGTTTGACAGAATTGAACTCCCCCCACAAACCGTTCGAAAAGAAAAGGTGCCTATGCCCCACTACCTGTTTATGGTCCTTAAAGCTCAATGTCTCGTTAAATTCGCCATTGCCGGACGGACAATGGCAGATAAGATGCATATTCTGCAGAAGTCGTTGTGTGGTACTCTCAAGAGACAGATTTAACGAAAATTTTATTCTTGTATTAGATTTAAGTTTTTAGCATACAATAGCGAACGCCACGTCCATAGAGTATAGTCAGGATAATAGAAGAAGGTTCCAACATGGGATTCTTCTGAGAAACTGATTCTTCCAGGGTAATGTTGCTAAAAATACGTCCCAATAACGCCTCCAGATAACAAAGCTAACCAAACTGTCTTTTGTTGTCAAAGGCAAAACTTCAATACTGGGCCACAATAATCTGGAGATTCTGCAATCCCTCTTATACTGCCAATATATATTTCCACTTCCGATCTGATCTCCAAAAGAGTGTAACGTTGTTCTCTTGCCATGGGTCACAATGCCACGGAACCCGGCTCAGTGCAATCATAAATCTTTCGAAGAGCCTAATGAGGGTTTCTTTGAACACAGACACCAACCTCGTGCTGATATGATGTCAGTGACTTAAAGCAGCTGATTTTCCAGCTCATGAGAGAGCCTGTAGGACAGCTTCACACTACCATCAGTGTTTCATTGTTTGTGAAAGTTTCGTCTGATAAGGACAATTTTACAACAGTTTGTAATGACTGACTTGGCAAAAATATATCGTTAATATAAGCCGCCTTTGTTTCCTCATTTAGTTCTCTTCTAAGATAATAAGTAAAAGGCTTAAACAGGCTATATGAGCGGCATTTTAAATTGCTGCTTTGGTATGTTAAATACTTGTAATGTTCGGAGCCTCTTACGTTCTTCTATACGACTGGTTAAGCGGCTAAAGATTGTTAAAATTTTAAAATTTTGTTAACTGTTTACATCTCTTCTTAAAATATTTAAATATTCTAGGCAATGCCATTGAAAAAGAAATCTATACACAGCTAACTCTCACCAGCTTCATACAGCGTCTTTTGAGCAAACGTTGTGCCAGTTTCTTTGGTAAAAATGATAAATTTTTACTAATTAGTCGTGAACGAGGTTGTAGTGGTTTCATGGATGTGGGCACACCAGATGAAAAGCCACCTTTGATATTGAAAAATGTCTTAAGTTATGATGAAATTAAGGTAAACAAAACCCTTTTGAAGCTTAAACAAAAGACAATGATTCCATTTTAACATATTGTTGTTATTCTTCTTTAAGTTATCGGCTTTGTTAAGCGTTTCCTCTTACACGGAGCTCATAAACAATGGTAATCGACAAAATTGTGGCGTTATTGAAAAAAATAAATCACTTATCGAAAGAGAAGGCGTTGTAGTGGGCATTATAGGTGCCCGTTTAACCAGACGTGATGTTATGGAATTTCAAGATATTATCATAGCAAAGAAACAAAACACCACAGAAAATGGTTATGGTTTGGCTATAGATGCCGATACCACGGATAGTAAACGGAAAGATTATCGCCGTGTTTGGAAACAATTCTATGAAGAGCCTGACTTTTTATATGAAAAAGTACAAAGAGATGGCAAACGTTTCGGGCAGGCAAAAAACAAAGACGATATATTCGATAATTTGATTATGAAGAAACGTTATACCATATCCTTTGATACGTTACTCTTGGAGGCACAGGCCAGAGCCAAGGCAGCAAATAAACAGGCTTTCATACATGTTGTGGGCATAGGATTGGGGGTATGGAAAGCAGCCGAACAGCAAGAGAAAATATTTTTATCGACCTTTACACAAAGGATTAAATATTTGTTACCGCACTTAAGTAATATCGGAGTATTGCACTTTTCCTGGTTCTCTTTAAGCGAATGTGGTGAATTAAAGAATGGTTGTGTCTTCAAAAGTGAAACGCATAGCCAGGGTGGCATTAAATGTTTTCTATCGAAACGTAATCCTGCCGATAAACTAAAGTCTCCTGAACATGATAATATGCTTTTGATTATATCCTATGCCTGGGATGGTAATGCCTTGCCAGGCAATGAATTTTGGATGGTATGTTTTTATTTATTTTTATTTCTCTTTTAATATTGAAACATTTCACATTCCATTCCATTCCGTATTCGTAGAAAATGTTAAAATCTACTGGGGATTCTTCAACAGCCTGCAGTACCTTAATTACCGAGCTGCATAATCCCCATATCAATGAAAAGTGGGTAAATGGCTCTAACTTGCATGTGGCCACCGAAAAATATGGTGTCATACACATCGCCGAGTATGCCAACAATATTTCGAAATAATTTATTGTTTTTATTTTATATTTAAATGTGCAATATTCTTAGTTTTTAGATTTATAAACTAAAAAAATTTTTTAGTTAAATTTTCTTCTCAAATAAAAATAAACTTTACAACAGGTTTGGTTTGCTTAGCCTGGAAATAAAGAAAGAAAACGTTTTCATACACATTTAGGCTCTAAGTAAAGAAAAATTAGTTGCCTGTTCTGGACATGTAAAACTGAGGACATATGACACTCCAGAAAAATACCAAAAAGTTCCATATAAACAGTTCTAGAAGAGCTCTCTATTTTCCTAAGGAAAGTATCGGCTTATCTTCATTCATTAAAAGGAGAAAAAGGAACGAAACTAGACGAAACTAAACCCCATGTAGCACTGCAGCCCGAGATTAGTTTTATCAAGGTTCACTACACTGATCCCTTCCATTGTTCTTTGTTTTCGGTTTTTGTTGCCAGTTAACGAATGTCCATAATTCGGAGGTCTTAGCTTCCCTCTTCGCTTACAGCATATGATTTCATAGTTTGATATCGCCTTCTGCTTTATGTTGTTATATATGTGTGCAACGTGTTCGAACCAATCTCCAACATGTTACAGGCCTCAGTTAAACTAGGTATTGTCCGTTGGACATGGATACTCAATTTTATTGCCAGCATGAAGGTACGTGCAATATCGTTAACCTCTACTGGACTTGTATGCATGCATTCATCGCAAAATTGCAATTTTCCCGTACTACTGTCCTTTTGGAAGACATGTTGGTAGCGTGTGCATTCCGTCGAGTGACTTCTGCGGAAGTTGCGCCCTGCAAAGAGGTTTTTAAATCCTTTTTTTCTGCTAAGCTTGACTGAAGTGGTAATAGGCTGGTTTAGGGGATAGGTAGTTTAGGGGAAAGTTTTGATCCCCGATTTGGATATTACTTATAGTACCACAATGGGCCTAAACGCTGACCTAAATGGAATCTTTTTCTTTCTTAAAAGTGGGTCAGCCATCTAACATAAACTGCTTTAACAAGCAAAATTATCGCATATATGGCTCACGGAACCCAGAAGTGATTGTAGAAAAGCCGTTGCATTCGAAAAAAGGCGACTGCAAACGTACATAAACATAATTGATCACTACAACCCTTCAGTCACGATTACGACCTAGCTTCTCAAACCAATTATGTTGTGTGTGTCAATTTTATTTATAAGTGGAGTGGCGGGATCAACAGTTAAAAGTCGATACCGAACGACAGGATATTTGAGAAACTTTTCATGGTAATTTTATTTACACTCTGAGTTTTTGTCTGAAATCTGCTGAGATTTACGAAAACGACCTTGAAAGAATCTATATCGTCATTTCTGTGGTAGTACAATAAACGTCTTTTTTTGGCAGGCAATTCAAGATTATAAAGTGGACATTATGTGGTTTCAACAAGACGGTGCCACGAGCAACACAACTGTGGCTCTAATTCACGAGAAGTTTTCAGAAAGAGTAATTTTACGTTTTGTCGGCTTTTACAATTTTTGGAAATGGCGTAACGTCTTCTATACCGTCGTATACCTATATCAGCGAGTGATATAAAGTGTTTGTGTTTGTATTTCTACTTGTTTTCTCAATATTCAGGACTCTCTATATGAGATTATAAACATCATGGCCCGCTAGGTACTGAAGAAAATTTATTTATTTGTTAATGGAAATCAGACTAGAGGTCTGCATTACTGTATTCGATTCATTCATGCACAGCAAATTCAAATAATTGCTGTACTGATGTGTGCTACATAACACACACTATTATTATGATTGAGTGTAGTGTGCTTATGTTACCCTATACACGTATGAATGAATACATGGGATAATGATAATACTGTTCATGGTATACAGTATTATTAAAGGCATTTTAACACACATAAACGATGCATGAGAACGCAAGTGAATGCACACAAGACGATACACACTTTATAATAAAAAAAAAAATTAAACTGGCAACATTTTAAAAGTGTTGCCATCACCCTATCAAAATGTTGATCTTTTTTCTTACATCAGAACAGAACAAATGTGCATTAAAAAAGGTGGTGCCCTGTTTTTAACAGATGTTTTGTGTTAACAACTAAAAAAAACAGAAAAACAGAAAGCAAAAGATAAAAGCGAAAAGCTACAGAGCAGAAAACAAATTCCATTGAAATAAACAAAATATTGAAAAGAACAAAAGAAATCCAATGGAGATGGAAAATACACCTGAAAGTTCACCCAATACGTTTAAGAAACTCCAGTGTAAGTAAAACACAATGAGGATGAAGTAGTGCCACATTTTAATATACACACACAAACATTTTTATTGTTTTTAGTATGGACGGAGAAAGACACCAAACGCCTTATGGATTTGTACAAAGAATATTTGCCACAAATAGGACCCCTCAAAAGGTTTAAAAATAAAAAAGAAATGTGGTCTAATATAGCCAATGAATATCCGGGAAAAAGTGCCAAACAATGTGAGGAAAGATACAAAACCGTACTAAAAAGGAAAAGACCTAAAGTGGAACCTTGTTACGTAGCAATGTCACCAGATACGAAAAGTTTTAAGATAGTTACAGCTTCTGAGAGTGAAGATAGAAAGGATAATGAAAAATGTGATTTACCACTCGATGCTAGTGCACCGGGGCAAATCACCAGCGAATTGATAATTAAAAATGAATTTGCAGATGAGGAGGAGGAAAACAATTCAGATGAAGATGAAAGCTTATTAGGGGAAATACGTAGTGGTGATGAAACCTCTACCAATTGGTTTAAGACAGTAAATGGTACGTGTAGTATACAACAAAAAAGGTCAAAATTGTTTAATTTTTTAAAATTTTCCAACTGATTTGCAGTATGGTCGCCAGCAGAAACCAATCTATTGCTAAAGCTTTACAACGAATTTCTACAAGAAATAGGGCCTATGAAAAGGTTCAAAAGTAAACGAGAAATGTGCTTACATATTGCAAACGAAATTCCGAGTAAAAGTGCCAAACAATGTGAGGAAAGATATAAAACGGTGTTGAAAAGAAAACGATTTGCAGTAGAAAACAGAAAACAAAAGGTGGCATCTTCTGTGGCAAAAGGCCACCAGACAAATGGTGAAGATGAAAAATCTGTACATGAGGATGAAGGGGAGGCAGAAGAGAATAACGAAACAGAAGTTCATCAAGTAAATAATCCAAAGAAATATAAAACAGTTCAAGAGACTTTATTGGAGATTGCTGCCAGAAGGGAGGAAGCTAGAGAAAGACGGCATAAGGAAAAGTTAGAAGTTGTTAATAAAATGCTTAACATATTGGAACAAATTTTAGTGGATAAAAATAAATGAAAACAATATAAATTTTTGAACTGCTTAGAGCCAGAGATTTTTCAATTCTTCCTTGCGAAGTCAATGTTAAACTAGGGATGCCATAGAAAATCTTGGGGACCTAAGAAGAATTTATGGACAGAGCGAGCCTTGCCAAAGGCGATTTACATTTCGGGATGCCAATCAATAGTTGTTCGTAATATTGCTGTCACAACGGGACCTTATAGGACCTTGCCCTTAACTTAATCTAGGCCTGTATTTCTGTATTTTCGGTAGAGTAGGTAATATTGCTGTTACAACGGGACCTTGCCCTTAACTTAATCTAGGCCTGTATTTGTATATAATGTTTAATCACTCTTAAGTCGTTTTTACATAGTTAAGGGGGACCCCTTGCCCTTAACCTAATCTAGGCCTGTATTTCTGTTGTTTCGGTAGAGTAGGTAATATTGCTGTTACAACGGGACCTTGCCCTTAACCCAATTTAGGCCCGTAATTAGATGCTGTGTAAGAAATCTTAAGCCGTTTTTACATAGTTAAGGCTATATAAACCATCAGTCTCAAAGTAATTTTATTTAAATTTCTTGTATTGTTTTCATATACAAAACATCCTTAAGTTCATTTCGTTTAAGTTGAGCAAATCGAGACAATTTATTATCACAACCATCAAGAGCCAAAGATCCACTATTTAAGTTGACAGCTAAGTTTACAGGAATTTCTTCAGCATAAAGATCCTGTCGATCAATGCAAATATTATGCAATACACAACAGGCCACAATAAATTGGGCCATAGTGGTCTCTTTATGAAAATCAAGATGCATTAATTGGCGAAAACGATTTTTTAACACATCAAAAGCCTTCTCTATTGTAACAAGTGTTCGATTGATTAGCAAATTGTAATGTTTATCGGCTGCTGTTAGTTGGCCATAGTCTGGAAAGGGTGTCATAAGACATTCATTTAAAGGATAAGTAGAATCGCCTAGAACATGATAATTTGGAGAACAAATAGATGGCAATACTCTACGTATAAAATGTAATAATTCACGAGTCTTAGAATCGGCTACTTCACTAGGCACACAAGTGTAGACATTAAGAAATTTTAATTTTGAATCACATATTGCTCGAAGGGTTATGACTTTTTTGTCATCTTGTCTGCTGGTGCAAGACGTTTGAATGTGATGTTTAGGCGTACGTACAGAAATAAAAGTCTCGCCTATACACCCCAATACCTTTGGAAAGCCAGAAATCTATAAGAAAATGATTTTCAATACAAATTGAGATATGAATGGTTAAAGTTGAAAATTTACTTCCTCAAATTCTTTAGCATTTGCTGCCTTGTCAGCCTTTGTTTGTGGCATTTTTATAACTTCTGGCGCTAATTCATTCACTAAAAACTTTAAAACTCTATTAAACGTTGAATGTATGCTGGACAGTGACATGTTGAATAGATATCCAATTTCTCGGAATGTGGTTTTATTGCCGCAAAACCTAATGAAAGTTTAAAATGTATAAGCAAGCTGTGGCTTCTCTATTATTAAATGTGAAAATCATACCACAAAAATGACAAAACTTGCTTTTCCACTGTGAATTGTTGTCTGCCTCCTCGATATGTTCGTCTAATGCAGGATGAAGCATATTTCTCCGTAAGATATAAAACTGTTGCGCGACTAATTCTTAAATGCTTCTTAAACTTAAAACAGAAACTCAGGTTATACACCGAAGACGAAACTGTGTACTCTTAGCTTAAAACTTACTTCCACTTCTGTGTACTGTTGTATGACATTTTCCATAAAATTGTTACCACCCGATAACGAATTTTGTTGAAGTAAAGCAGCAAAAATTTCATCATCTTCATCATCTGATGATGAAGATGACTCCAGTAATTCATCAACAATTTGTTTTGCACATAAAAGCGCGGCCGCCTGCTCCATTGAAAACAAATAATTGACATCGAAAATTACAAATACGAACACAATGCAAAGTCATCAGCTGTTTATCAAGGTTGTATTTTCAATATAGGAATTTACATATTTTTTTTTCCGTTTTAAGTGCAAAAAGTGTAACATTTTTAGAAAAGAACACAAAATGCCTGCTCAGTGTTATATTTTGTTAATAGAAAAGAAAATGCCTTAAGAGCTTGAAAATTTTAAATCCTTTTCTTATTATAATCTAACAAATAATTTCATGGAATTTATTTTTTAAATATTATTTCCGACATACCTATGTTCGTTACAGTTCTCATTGGATCAGTAACATTTTTAACTACTTTTTCAAAAAACCTAACAACAAGACGTCAATGATGGCTTGAATTTTTGGCTTTTTGCTTCAAGAGTTGCAGGTTTGTCGGCATAAATTAACGAGTTAACAAAATCTTACAAAAAGAAATCCATAGGCGTTAAAATCATACGAATAAGTGGACCAGTAAACAATATTATTCCTCGAAAGAAAATTGCCGGTAGCTGGCTGGTGACAGCCAGATTGTCGTGCGGGCTGGTTAATAGTTGTAAGGCCCTCTCAAAAGCTCGCACATCATATCGAATCCGCTTCTGTTTGCTTCCGGTATGTAATCAAATCCTGAAACTCTTTAAAGATTTTGGGCCCCATTCCATGGATGAATTGGTAGCTGTTCCTAGTCCTGCAATTTGTTGCCTCTATAGAATTATTAAGAGATGGCCTAGGAAAAAGGAACAGAGGCGTTGGGCGTATAGATTGGGATAGTGTGTATCCAGGAGCTTTAAAGCGTTGGCCGTTGGCAGAACCGACTTGCTAATGCAACTTGGGTGAGATTAAACCGTTGACAAGGATCAGCTATAGATCCCAACAGGTTATATGGTGGCAATGAGGTGTTGAAGACTTTAGAGTAGCTCTTCTAAAACTATGCAGCCCTCTCCCTGAGAGATGGAGAGAATAAACTCTCTATTGTGAGTAAACATTCGGATTTTTCTGAAGCTTGTAATGTGATGGAACTTGGTGAGCGGTGCACGTTCATCTTTTTTTGTTGGTCCATACACCACGTGGTGACATAATTTCACGTAATGGTCACTTTTCCACGTTCGGATAATCACAAATCACGTTTTGGTCGAAATTTTAACTCTTAACACTGAACGGGGGTTCACACAATAACTGTTAGGATCATAGGTAGGTAGGTAGAGGTGGCTGCCCATCCAAGAAAAAGTCCTTGGATGGACTCACTTAGGCCGCATTGGACCCATTGTGTTACCACAGTTATCCGTTATTCCCTAGTCCCGGAACCACACGGAGCTCCTGATGACGCGATTTAGGCTGCCAATGTCAATCCTTGACAGTTCCTCCAGATCATCCATGTAGTAAGTACCCAAGTACTTCCTTCTCCTTTGGCAAAGAGCCGGCCATGTACCCAGCAGGTGAGAGACAGTTTCCTCCTCTTCCTCATCTCTGCAGCTTCTGCAGAAGTCGTTAGCAAGGTGTCCAAGATCAATGCGCCTCGCATGCGTACCCGTAATGCAATGCCCCGTAATGACACCGACAACTACAATTAGCGCGCCTCTTTGGAGTTTAAGTAGACTCATTGTGTGCCCCTCATCCAGCCTTGGCCAGATTTTACGAGCCGTTCTACCCGTGTCCGAGGCCGCCCACCTGTCGTTGACGCAATCGACGATCGCATTATCAATTATGAACTTGCAGGTCCTCATAGGTATGCCCAGATTCGAGAACTCATCGGAGAGTTCGAGGGTCGTGCCCCGCCTGGCAAGTTCATCAGCTTTGCAGTTACCAGGAATGCCACTGTGCCCCGGTACCCATACGATATGGATATCATATGGTTCCGCTATCTCGTCGAGATATCTGCGACAGCCATACACCGTCTTGGAGTTCATTACGTTAGAACTCAGAGCCTTGATAGCCGCCTGACTATCAGAAAGTATGGTGACGTTCCGCTTGGAGACCCTTCCGTCCCCAATAATACTCGCCGCAGCCTGTATTGCCACCACCTCCGCCTGAAAGACACTGCAGTGGTCCGGCAGTCTTAAAGACTGGGCTATTCAAATCGATTCCGAAAAAATTCCACTGCCAACAGCTCCGTTCAGCTTAGAACCGTCGGTGTAGATTTGTACGGAGTCTCTTAACAGGTGGGTCACACCACCCTTCCAGGCCCCGTTGTCTGGAACCGATGTCCTGAATCTCCTCGTGAAGTCGTACCGCGGTGTCGGATCATGTATTGACCTGTTTTTAAGTGAGTCAAGGGCGTTCCACCATTTCCGCTAATCACAACAGTTCCACTTCATCCCTGGAAGCCATTGAATACATTAAATTTGGCGTAATCTTGCACAATGCTCCTCTAAGGTAGTGGTTTACCTACTAACTTTCAAATAGATTGTGTCTTGAACATTAAATGCCATATGATACGAAAGGATTTCCTTAACATTTTTAAAATTTATTTTATTTTTCAGGATATCCCTTGGAACAGGAACTCTATCAAAACTTGCCATTAACCGATTTCGTACAACGTTTATTGGCCAAACGTTGTGTCACCTTTATGAACCCCGATGACCAGTATTTACTAATGGCTGGTGAGCGTGGCGTAGCAAAGGATGGTTATTTAAAAGTCGGCACTTCCGAAGAAAAAGAACCATTGGTTTTGAGAAACGTCATATCATATGATGAAATCAAGGTATTTAAAAATAATTCTTCAATTTGTTTTTAATAAAAAAAAAATTAATTTAAAAAAATATCTTAGCTTTCAGCCTTTTTAAGCGTAACATCTCTAACGGAATTGCTTAACGATGGCAATCGATATAACAGAGGCGTTATCGAAAAGGATGCGGACAAAATTGAAAGAGAAGGTGTGGTAGTGGGTGTTATGGGAGCACGTTTTGAAAAGCCTTTAGTTATGGAATACCAGGACATAGTAATCGATAGCAAACAAAATATTAAAGAACTGGGTTATGGTTACCGCAAGGGAAACAATTTATCCTTAGACTTGGCAAACAACAGTAACCTTCAACGTCTTGTAGAATATCGCCGTTTGTGGCAGGCATTCTATGAGACCGAAGATGTTTTATATGAACAATTGAAAATAGATAATGAAAGATTCTACAAACTAAACAACGACTTAATATTCGATACTGTCATGATGAAAAAACGTTATGCTGTTACCTTTGATACTCTCCTAATGGAGAGTCAAAAGAAAGCTGAACTAAAAAACAAACAGGCTTACGTACATGTAGTGGGCCTAGGTTTGGGTGTATGGAAGATAGCTGAGCCGCAAACAAAAATCTTTTTGGAATGTTTTAGCCAACGCCTTAACGTCCTTTTGCCGAAATTAAATAATATAGGCGCCATACACTTTTCCTGGTTCCATATGGACGAATGGCGTGATTTAAAAAATAATGGTTTTATCCACTCATCCATACATCCTAACGGGGGCATACACACCTTTTTATCCAATCGCAATCCGGCTGATAAGTTAAAGGGCGCATTTGAAAATATGCTTTTGGTAATATCCTATGCCTGGGATGGTAATGCTTTGCCGGGCAATGAATTTTGGATAGTAAGTGTGGTGTTAAGTTGAACTTTACATTTCAAATAAAATGTTTTTCGATTTCCTCTTCCAGGGTTCCTTAAGCGGTTCTAATGATCCTTCCACTGCATGCAGTACTTTAATCACAGAATTGCATAATCCTCATATAAATACGGAGTACGTTAATGGCCTTAATTTGCATATAGCTTCCAATCAATATGGTGTTCTGCATATAACAGATTTTGTTAAGAAGGTTTTGGTTTAAGTTTTGATAATAAAGATTTTTTTATAATTATTAACGTGTGACCACAGACTTTCATTTCCCTTTAACACTGTTACCATATGGAGTTTCTTAAGAAGACACTTGGCTACCACAGACCGTCCTTGACAAATCAGTGAAATTATCCTAATAATAGAAGCCCAGGTATTTCCTTCTCCTATGGTGTAATGCATGAATGTATCTAAGAGATGAAGAACAGTTTTTTGCTATTCCTCGTTTCAACTGTTTCCGCAAAAGTCATTGACCGACCATATGTCAATGCATCGTTTACGAGTATTCAGAATAGAGTGTCCAGAAATGACTCTATGGGCCCTTCATCTAGGTTTTGAAAAATTTGCTGAGCTATCTTACCCGTCTCTGATCTCACCAATGCAAGGTTATACGTTACTGCTTTGTAAATTCTGTTGGTTTATATCGTGTGATACCATGTAAATTTTAATTCTGAAAAATCTTAATTACGTGAGTATTCCAGAGTGAAATATATTCGATCTGAGCCATTGTCCAGTTGCCTTTGTAGTATAGATCCAGCGGTAAGAGCTGTAAAATTATAGCTATCGCCGAAATAGTAGTGGTACGTAGCGCAGTCGGATCTTTGCATTCGTCTTCTCAAGTAGAGAACAGTTGTCCTGTCATAGGATTCCAACTATAACAGGAAGATCGTTATGGGTCTGACTATTACTGTATGTATAGATGCAATGAGTCGTCCTAAGTCCTATTTTATCGAGAACAGTTTATAACAAACATGGAGAGTAATGGAAGCTTTCCTCGTCCTCTTTAGTATAATCGTCTTCAGTTTCCTTTCCAAAATAAGCTCCAGGAAGTCCGCCTTATGCCTGACCTTAAGATTCGCTTCATGCAACCTCAATGGGCGAAATTGGTGGCGACTTAGGGGCACGTTTGTTTTTTACCTATATTCTCCATTGTCTTTACTATTACCGTAGAACATCTCAATGAGACTTAATGCCCACGTTACGCTGGCTCATAGATATAGGTTATTTGGCTCCCCATTCCTTGTTAGCTTAACGGAGCTATCATCCATTGATATCAAGGATATAGCTTCGTTCATCAAACTTTCTGGCTGGTTTTCCAGTGCGGGGTAGTCGTGCTTCCGTTGTGCAGCCCTTGCGCTGACCAACTTCTTCCTTTTCCCTGATTGTGGTGGAACTTGGTCAGTACAGGGACTGCGTTCACCCGTGGCATCACAACGGGCCGCTATGCGTGCTCAAGTGAGCTTTTTGACATCAGAGCTACCACTCCGACCTAACCTAACCTACGCTGGCTCATTATACCCTATGGGCACTCGTCTATGCTATCTGAGAATATTAGTTCTCTAAGTGAAACTGACTACACCACAGCTGAATCTAATATTGATACGAGATTTCACACTAGAATTTCAAGTAGGAAAGACTAATCGACGGTTCTAAACTTAAGAATAAGGTAGGCAGAGTAATTTTCTCCAAAACTAACTAAATCTTAAGATATCTATCCAACCTTTCTGAATACATACTGACGAGAACGTATTTCAAACACAAAGTGTAGCTAGAATAGACACACTCCTAGCGATCACTAATCCACCCAATATTATAGGTATTCTCTTAGTGATGAATTGAAGGAGGAGCTAATAATAAAGATTACAACGAAAGGAGACGTAACTGGATGCAATAACTAGTAAGCAAAATGTCAAAGCAATTAATAACGTACTCGACAAACAACAACAAAATAATCTCACTAATGACGTTTGCAATAAACGATCGGGTTTTCGTCCAGACAAATTTGGTATTAATTACATCACAGGGTGTGCATAAACACGGAATAAACAAATTTGTAGATATGGAAAATGAAGCCACTTACCTGTAAATGGAGATTGTAGATCGGTTGCGATGGAGATTTATTTGCCAATTTCAGTCTCTGATTAAACGCAGACTTTAAATAACGTTTCATCATTAACAGATTTTCGGCTTGTTTCTATGGGAGTCATACTTTAAATACGAAGCAAAAAAGCTGGCTATCAAAAGCGATTAATCAGGACTTGTCCAGTTGCTATACTCGTTTCGGATTTTGAAAATCTGGTGTGTTGACAATGCTTGGCCGTTCCATTGTGTAGATCAGATTGCCGTGGCATCGTTTCATATGGTATCATAATGGGCCACAATGTGTCCTCAAATAGGCTTTTAATTCAACAAAAATGACGTTCTATTTTCAAACGAATGTCATGATCCTTTCAAAGGTCTTTAGAAGGAAAACAGCCACACTAAGCGGTATAAAACAGTGTTCGAAAAAATACTCTAAAGTACGCAACGTTTACATACTGTACTGAATGTCGTGTGTAAAGAACACAAACACATTCCCTACAACGAGAGCAAAACTCTTCGTTTCTATTTTAATGTTTATGAACATGAACGCAAACTCTAACATAACGTACTGAACAGAGTTCAGAAACACTATTTCTTAGTGTTTGTGTACAAAGTACGCTAAAAAGATCAGTACACAACGAAAAAATTGGGTTTTAGTGATCTTTTTTTGAGTACACTAACATTTTTAGTGTACGCGAGAGTTTATGTTCTCATTCAGTATTTTTAGAGATCGCGTTGGTTGATGCCTTTTATTTTTCTTGAGGAATAAGAATACAAAAAAAACTGTGAATTTTTCTCATTATAAAGGAAATGAAAAAATTCATTAAGTTGAAAATATCATTATGGAAAGTTTTACATAATAAGAATGTTTGAAAATGTTATGGTGACTGGTTTGCGAAACAGAGGACTTTAAAATATAACCCTTTGAAATATCCCAGGTACCTGAAATATTTAATGATATTAGGTAGATTATTGGCGGGTTGTGAGGCTCAAACTTCAGGTCAGACATTTCCAACAAAACGAAATAGAAAAAATATTTCTTCTATATATACATAAATAAATAAATTTATTAAAAGATTTCAATTTTCATAATCAAATTTTCCATTGGCTTTGACCATCAATGTATGTTCAACATTAGTTGCTGTTAATCTGTTTCGCTGATCTGATAAAATAAATTTAAGAGATGAGAATAACCGTTCCACGCTTACTTGGGAAGAAGGTACCGCCAATATTATTTCAGCTCAGCTGTACGAACGGGAATCAAGGCTTCCGCTGAACTGTAATATTTTGGAATACTGGAATAACAAAAATAATATTGTTTCAAGCTTAGCTGAAATTTTTTCTATTTCGTTTTGTTGGAAATGTCTGACCTGGAGTTTGAGCCTCACAACCCGCCAATAATCTACCTAATATCATTAAATATTTCAGGTAACTGGGATATTTCAAAGAGTTATATTTTAAAGTCCTCTGTTTCGCAAACCAGTCACCATAACATTTCCAAACATTCTTATTATGTAAAACTTTCCATAATGATATTTTCTACCTAATGAATTTTTTCCTTTTCTTTACAATGAGAAAAATTCACAGTTTTTCTTTGTATTCTTATTCCTCAAGAAAATAAAAGGCATCAAAAACCCAACGCGATCTCTAAAAATACTGAATGAGAACATAAACTCTCGCGTACACTAAAAATGTTAGTGTACTCAAAAAAAGATCACTAAAACCCAATTTTTTCGTTGTGTACTGATCTTTTTAGCGTACTTTGTACACAAACACTAAGAAATAGTGTTTCTGAACTCTGTTCAGTACGTTATGTTAGAGTTTGCGTTCATTTGTTTTGTGGATGTTGTGTACGTAATGTGTTTGCGTACGAGTTCACAAACACTTAAATGAAAGTTAAAAGTATTTTATCAGTTACGTACACAATGCTTAGTGTACAGTATTTTTTCGAACACTGGTATAAAAGCCTGTGGACCGACCAATGCTTGTGGGGGCATACATCAGAAACTGATGCTCAGCTAATGGAAACCTGCAACGGAAAAGATAAGAAAATTAATGTTCTTTAGAAAACATAAAGGCCAACTATATTTGACTATTTTCCTGCGTTTCAAGGCAAATCTAGATGTGCCTTGCTGCGTTTGGTTATTCAAGTTTTCTTCTTAAAATAATGTTTAAACGTTACTTTATGGAATGAAAAAAATAAACCTGGCAATGCCGCTAACAATTTTGCCGGTTGGTAAGAAAAACAAACACAAAGGTGAACCACGTACTAACATACCACAAAGTGAGTTGGTTTCAACAAAAGTTGCATTGATTTCATCAGAAGACGTTACAAGTGGGAAACCCCACATGACGACGGCCAATGCAAAAAACACTGAGTTTACTCTCCTCATTACTAAATTGTTCTTAATAAAGTAAACACAGTCTGCGGTATATTTATTTTGGTGATGATTATAAAAATGTGTGAATTTGGTGAAGAATTTGCAAAGGATTGGCCCTTGACCAGTGGGCCTAAAACTGTGACAGAATTTGGTGAAAAACTTTTGAAAGAATGTTTAAAAATACAAAAGCCATCAAAGGATATTTTAATAGATATCGAGGACTTTATACAAACATCCAATGAATTTCCCATTAAAGTAAGCACTCCAATTAAAAAATTCGTATTTCACTTACCAACCAAATTATTTATTTGCAGTTTCCCATTGACACTTGTAGAGTTAAATCGCAACCAGAGGAGCGTCTTGGCTTTATACAAAAACAAATATCGTCTGCTTATCCTCTTATACACGAGAAGGTTCTTTATTTGATGATGGATTTTTTGGAACACAAACGAAAATATGGTGAGTTTTTCTACTTGGCAATGAAAAGAAAGAAAAAAAAGCGCGATACCGCTAGTTTGCAAGCAACGCAAAAGCTTTTTTGCGTGGTGTATATACCGACAAAAGTTTATTTCCAGAGTTGCCAAGAAAATAAGAAAAAATACGTTTCAAAATACTAATTGAAATCGTCATACAGTTATTAGGTGAGCAACTAAGTTCCCGTTTATTTTTTTTTTCTGGAAATTCAGCTTCAAACTACCGTCCGTCACTTGCTAAAGCCTTTTTCCATCCGTCTGCAATGCCGTTACGAGGAAAGTGTTGGCGGCTATTCATTATAATTACTGTTATTGTCGTGTAGAGGACCTAGACTATTGCACAGTCCTAAATCTATATACATACATAATTGGTCATTACAACCCTTCAGTCAGGATTATTGACCCAGTTTCTCACACCACTTATGTTGTGTGTGTTAATTTTATACATAAGTGGTGGGACCTACAGTTTAAAGTCGACTCCGAACGACAGATTTTTTGAGAAACTTTTCATGGCAATTTTATTTACTCTCAGAGTTTTTGCCAGAAATCTGCTGAGAGGAAATCGCCGAAGGAATACTTTTTTTTTTGTATTTTGTTTTGATGTCTGGCCTGGGGCTCGAACCCTGGCTTTACGTCTAATAAGCCAACACACTACCTACTAGACTACGGTGACTTCTAAATGGAGTATCAATATAATGCCCTCCCTAATATTGTTACCGTGATAAACGTCAGGATAGTAAACGGCATCTCAACGACCACTGAACACGGTCAAAGAACGCTTATTCAGAATGAGGATGACCTAAGTTCGGGTAGCATAAAATCTGTTTTACGTTGTACTTTGACAGTTTCAATTGATAGGAAAGTAACAATGTGTCAGGTTGACATAATTAGTACTTTCACAGTTATCGGTTCGTGAGAAGTCTGATGCATAACTTAAATCTCTTTCTATTTTAAATAGAAGTTAAGATTGCCACAAACTCAATAGGCTTCAGAAAAGTACTGTAATTTGTCTTTTGCCAACTATAAACTTTCAAATTTTTCTTTCCATCTCTACAGAAAGGTTGTGATCCTATCAGCAACATTGACATGAAGGCAGTGTGGTGAAATATCGTGTCCAAAACTATATCGACAACTTCTTTAACCACATGTCCCGTTAATGTAAAGCTTAGGTTGACCTCTACAAAACTTCTTTTAATCCATCTTTCAACATCTGGAATAATTTTATAAATCCTATAATCGTTAGAACTGTTTCTCAAAGTAGTCCGCAGAAATCGTCTTTTATCAACCAGTATTATTTATTTATTAATTGCAATACAATCACAAATTATATCGTAATTATATACGAGCTGAGTAACTTCGACCATGTGCTCGGTGTAGTGTCACATACCAGAGCCTCTGGTGGGAATCGAACCCACGACCCTCACGCTAATAGTCTAGCACACTACCCACTAACTACCAGGGCGCTCAATTATCAACCAGTAACAAATGGTTCTGGTGCGGAAGGACAAGTGGGGTACTAATTTTATATTGCCCAGAGTGAAGTAACTTGTCTACTCAAATCAACAGGCATGAATAGACCATTTTAAGTGGAGATAAAGTGCTTTGATTTGAATTCATGAACGTTGTTACCTTGATGTGATATGCAGAACATACTGAAGTATCGGGAAATCAAGTCTTCTAGGCAAAGAGGGAAGGCAAGTCTTTTTTAAGAGAAGGTTTTCAACTTCTGTGGTTCAGTGATTTAATAATCAAAGTTTGCGTTGCAAGCTTGTCTTCTTGAGATCCATTATAAGTGTCTTATGCCACAGATAAAGGGTTACTGTAACAGCTAGCATGATTGGTAGAAGGTGATGTCACTATTGCATGTCACTGTGTCGCTGTATCTGGCTCCTAGGTATTTAAGGATTAAATCCCATTGACCGGAACGATGGAATTATAGAAAATGGATTAATTGGTTCAATGCTTCAGTTTTTTGCATGTTGATCCTCTTTTAAGCACACAAAAGGCAGCGTTTTACAGTTTGACAATGCATAGTCAGTTTTCTCCTATTTCTACCTAACCTAAGTTTTTTTTTTCAATATTTGGTTTCAAAAACATTTCAATTCTTATAATTTTTAACTGCAGGTACTTCTCTTGAAAAAACTCTCTATGAAAACATGACGATTACGGAATTCGTTCAACGTTTGTTAACCAAGAGATGTATAAGTTTTGTGGGTTATCACGATTGTTACTTATTAATTACCGGACAAGAAGGTCATGGAAAGAAATATTTGAATATAGGCACGGATAAAGAAGAGGAACCCTTAACCCTACAGCAGGTTCTCAGTTATGATGAAATAAAAGTAAATTAAACCTGTAACAAACCACGACAAATCAGAATTTAAACTAAAAACTCTTTAAAAGATTTCAGCTCTTTTATCAGTAACGAGTCACACGGATTTTATTAACGATGGCGGGCGCCATAATCGAGGAAAAATCGAAGAGGATTTAAATAAAATCGAAAAAGAAGGTGTGGTGGTGGGTCTAATTGGGGCACGTTTTGCCCGTGAAGAAAGAATGGAATTTGAAGATATTTTAATAACAGAAGAGCAAAATATTGCCAAGAAGGGTTATGGTTTTAAGAAAGATAACATCACTAGCCTGGGTACGAAAATTTGGCAATATTTGTTTAACTCACAAAACCATAACTTGTCGAAATTCCAAGATTATCGTAGAATATGGAACAAGTTCTATGAGGAGGAGGAGGATTATTTATATAAAAATGTTAGGAAAGACGGACAACGCTTTGGCGACTGTGTTAAAAGTGAATACATTTTTGATAATGTTGTGATGAAAAAACGTTTTGCCATTCCCTTTGATTTATTGCTCTTGGAGGCCAATCAAAGGGCCCAATTACAAAATAAACTTGCCTATATCCATGTAGTGGGTATTGGTTTGGGTGTGTGGCTGGCCGCACCCCAACAGGAAAAAATTTTTATGGCTTGTTTTCAGCAACGTTTAAAACATTTATTAGACAAACTTAATAATGTGGGCGTAGTTCATTTTTCCTGGTTTAAACTAAAGGAATATGGTGATGAACTGAAAGATGAGGGGTTCATAGAATCGAAAACACATGCCAAAGGAGGTATTCAGATTCATATATCGAATAGAAATCCTCATGAAAAACTGGTAAGAGCATGGCAAGTTAAGTAATAAAATTGATTTTAACTTTGGAAATATTATTTTTGTATAGCCTCCGGCTTATAGTGATATGTTACCTGTGGTGTCCTACGCCTGGGATGGTAATGCTTTGCCGGGCAATGACTTTTGGATGGTAAATGGTTTCATATGGATTTTTTTTTTGTTGTATTTGAAATAACTTTTCTTTTTCTGTAGGGTTCTCTAAGCTCCTCTAGTGATCCGGCAGCCGCTTGCAGTTCTCTTATTACCGAACTTGCCAATCCCCATATCAATACGGCATATGTAAACGGCAATAATCTTCATATTGCTTCAATAGAACATGGTGTGTTGCTTGTCAGGGATTATGTTGAAAGAATTCTGAAAGAAAATGAGGCAATAAATTAAAGGTTTTATTATTTACTGCTGATACCACTGTTAATTATAATGTAATCAATTAACTGAATAAAGTATTTACAACAGATTACGTATCGTATCGTTTAAGTCGGGTCTTTTTATAATATCGGGTCCGCCATCTAAAGTTTTTTTTCAACTAGTGCTTATTTCGTGAATGGTAACACTTAGGTCATGTCTGATTTGACAGATAATTAGTTTTATCCTTCCGCTGAACGAATATGGTTGTGTATACGCTTGAACCACTTCGCTAAGTGGGCCTGCGATCGGCTTACAGAAGATGCCGATTTTGGCAAAAAAAATCATCTTTTCAGATGAAGCTCATTTTGATCTTGGCGGATATGTAAACAAGCAAAATTGTGGCATTTGGGGCACAGAAAACCCGCACGCATACATTGAAAAGCCGACGCACCCAAAACGAGTCACTGTTTGGTGCGGATTTTGGTCCAGAGGCATAATTGGGCCATTTTTTCTTCGAAAATGAGCAAGGAGTGGCCGTTACAGTCAATGGTGATCGTTATCGGGCCATGTTGAACGAATTTTTTTTTCACAAAAATTGAAGAGGAGGATATTGGCAACATTTGGTTTCAACAGGACGGCGCTACGTGCCACACAGCCGAAGCTACACTCGATGTTTTGCGCACTGTTTTTGAAGATCGCATTATCAGCCGCAGAGCTGATGTCGTTTGGCCACCTCGGAGCTGCGATTTGACACCGTTGGACTATTATTTGTGGGGTGCCGTCAAAGATAAGTGTTACGCCGACAAGCCAGAGACAATTGACGCTTTAAAGGACAATATTCGTGAAGCCATTGGTGAAATACAGCTGCACACAATCGATAATGTGCTTAAAAATTGGACCGATCGTGTAGGCTACTGCATGGCCAGCCGAGGCAGCCATTTGAATGAAATTATTTTCCATTAAAAAAAAACAAATTTGAGAAAATATTCAGTAGTTTTTTTTTAAAGCATTTTCAAAAAAAAAAGTTATTTGGCGAACCCTTTAGCTGGCGAACTTCAAATAGTAATACAAGACAGAAATATTGTTGGCATGATTTTTTTTAAATAATTTCCTGGCTTATATTTTTTAAATATGATTTCCGGCGTATAACCGCCGTGATTACGTCTTATAAGGTCCATAGATCTAATTTTTTACTACTTTTTCTAAGAAACCTGATCGTGCGCATCATAGCCTGAATATTTTCAACCAATGTTGCTGGTTTTTAAACATAAAAAGCATGCAGAGGCGTTGCACGAATCTGGGGACAGTAAACGTAACCACTTGTGGAAAGAAAGTTGTTGGTTGGAACCAAATGTCGTTGATGTTCAGCTGATTTATTTTTGATAACAAATATTTAGCCAGCAGGCCTGGCTAGCGTTCGCCATTCTCCTTCATACGCAGCTCTTGTTCTTTTCGAAAGAAATAAAGATCGATGATGCTACCAAAGTGTAAACCGTATCATAAAACCAGTTTTAAAGGATTTAATGGTGATTTGATTTGCCGTTTGAAGTGATTGAAGTCGCCTTAGTCTAGAAGGTAGTGTATTATCTTTTTTGAGTCGAACCCGTGATTCAAACCCCAGCTAAGACATCTTGAACTTAACGAAATATGAAAAAATATTTCTTCGCCGACTTCATTTTGGCAGTCTTCTGACAAAAAAACTCAGAGAGCAAATAAAATTGCCATGAAATGCTTCTCAAATCTGTTATACGGAGTCGGCCTTAAAATTAACACTCGCAACATGGGTGGTATGAGAACTAGGTTGATTATAATGATCAATTCATTCGCCCAAAATCCATTAATTTTTTTTATTGATGAAATGAAATTTAAAATGGCGGACAAATGAAATTTTCCGACCTGCTCAAGGCGTATTCATTAACTATGAATTTACCTTGGACCTGCTTATAACTGTCTGAAGAGACGTTTTATTTCAAAATTCAAAAAAAATTTAAAAACTTACCAGCTTTTTCTAATATTGAAAAAGCTTTTGCTACGGTACTCCCCACCTTAATATAGTGAAAATGACTCATTATAGTTCACTTTGTGGTGTAAACTACTGGAAACCAAAAATAAATAAGAGACACAGAAGTATAGCAGCCTCATAATAGTTCCAGCATTCTCAACATGACGACGTTCGGTGCAGACTTTGAGAAAGATTGGCCCTTAAACGAATTTCCTATAAATTTAACGGAAAGTGGACTGGAACTTATAAAAGATTGTTTAAAAGTGGAGAAACCTGAAAATAAATCAATTTCAGTAGAAGAATTTATACAAAAATCCAATGAGTTTCCCATAGAGGTAAGTCCTTTGTACGATTAATTAATTTAAAGCTGCTTTTAAATTTAAATTCCAAATATTTATAGTTCCCCATCGATACTTGTAGAGTCAAATCGCAACCAGAGGAGCGTTATGGTTTTATACAAAAACAAATATCATCTGCTTATCCCCTTATACATGAGAAAGTGTTGTATTTGATGGTGAATTTTTTGGAACACAAACGAAAATATGGTGAGTTTCTATTTTAAGTGTGAAATGGTAATATGGCAACCGTCTTTAGTCACTCCGTATTGCACGTTGTAAAAGCACGTCTCAATTACGCTTTGGATGGCTTTAGCAAGATAAGATTTTGTACAAGCGAGACTTTTCTAATAATTTCATGAGTTCTTATCCAGTAGAGCGATTCAGTAACTTTTAACGATAAGACATTCGATGAAGAAGTCGACAATATTTATCGTTTGAGCGATATAGAACAAAAATTATTTGAAATACCCAAGACACAAACCTATTTAAAGCTTTATAACGTATTATTTTCCATGAGAGTTTTCTTCAGCTCTGACAAACTTTAAAACGCCATTCCCCTCTATTTTTTCATTTTAGGCACCCCCATGGAGCAGAATCTCTATAGGAACATGACCATTGCCGAATTTGTGCAACGTTTATTGGTTAAAAGATGCGTTACTTTTGTAGGCTTTTACGACACCTACATTCTGCTAACTGGAGAAACTGGCTGTGGCCTTAAATATTTAAAAGTAGGCACCGAAGAAGAAGAAGAACCTTTAACTTTAGAAAGAGTGTTGAGTTATGATGAAATAAAGGTAAATAACTGAGGCACTATACAAGCTTTACAGGATTTATTCTTCTAAATTTTCAAAACTTTAAAGATTTCAGCACTCCTTTCCGTTAGCAGCCACAGTGATTTCATTAATAACGGCTGCCGGCAAAACTGTGGGTTGGTTGAAACCGATTTAAATGCAATTGAAAAAGCTGGTGTAGTAGTGGGTCTTATAGGTCCCAGATTTATGCGTGAAGAGAGAATGGAATACGAGGATATACAAATAACACGTAAACAAAACACTTATGAAAATGGCTATGGTTTTAAGGGGCAGGACAATAACCAGCCCAATGCCCTTACCAAACTAAAACAATATTTTTTTCCTTTAAAAAACAACGACAAACTTAAGAAATTACAAGATTATCGTCATATATGGAATGAATTTTATGAGGAACAAGATCATCTATACAAAGATGTCTCTTTGGCTGATAAACGTTTTGGCAAGTCCCTTCAATCGGGAGCCATATGCGATAATGTCGTAATGAAAAAACGTTATGCTTTAGCAATTGATTTATTGCTATTGGAGTCTAATCATAGGGCCAAATTGGAAAACAAATTGGCTTACATACATGTGGTAGGCATCGGTTTGGGGGTATGGCTGGGCGCACAACAGCAAGAACAAATTTTCATGGAATGTTTTGAACAACGTTTAAAATATTTGTTGCCTTCACTAAACAATGTAGGTGTTGTGCATTTTTCTTGGTTCCATCTGGAGAGCTGTGGTATATTGCAGAATGATAGCCTGTTAGATAAGGAGGGGCACCCCAAAAATGGCATTAAAATATTAATTTCAAAACGTAATCCCAATGAGAAGTTGGTAAGTTTTGACATGACATTACATAAATGGTTGCCCACAAATAAATATTTCCCTTCTTAGTCCGCTCCCTACGATGATATGCTGCTGGTGGTTTCCTATGCTTGGGATGGCAATGCCTTACCCGGTAATGAGTTTTGGAATGTATGTTAACCTTTTGAAAAAAATTTTAAACTAAGTAAACTAAAAAATTGTTTTTATTTTAGAAATGCTTAGCCTCCTCTAATGATCCTGCAACGGCCTGCAGTACTTTGATATCCGAACTTTTCAATCCCCACATCAATACCGCATTTGTGAATGGCAATAACTTACATATTGCCTCGCCCAAATATGGTGTAATGCATGTCAGAGATTATGTGGACTTGAAATTGACCGTTGACAGGCTTAAAAGCTGTGTAACACTAGTTCATAATATTGTGTGTCACGACGAAGTAAGTTAAATACCAATAAATATGGTGAATTTTGCAGTCAAAAAGCGGTGTTTGAATTCACTTCTTTTAAGAGATGATATGCGGAAAATATAGTAAAGGCTTCCGGGAAGATTAAAGATTTGGATTCGACATAGAATCGCGTAAAAACCAAGTAAATAGAGTAGCTTGGTTTCATACAAAATCAAGAAAATTACTGTAAAAGGCATCAAAGAGTCATTTAGCATTTCTGAAGTCACATAAGGAAGTCATTTGTCTATCCAATTTGATACAGGGGTAAAGAAAAATGGTGAAGCCAATCAGTATTTCAAACTCTGAACAATGTCCAAAAATGTTGTTATTGAAAGGATACTTTAAAGGTCAGGAAAGCAATATCTTTGGAATCAACATCAATGTGGGAACTCATATCGAATTCAATGCTACCTGACTGACAACAACCAGTAGAAATTTGACCCTCCAATATTCTTAAAAGGCAACAAGGATACATTAACTGTAGCGACGTAAGAAGTGGAGTAAACCGAATACAAATTATTAATGCAATTTTAAGTAAAGACTGAAATACTTGACCTCATCAAAACAATATTATTCATGTTTAGGAGGCCAAAGAGTCCTCACTTCGGTTGTAGAAACCAATTAAATTTAAAGCATGACTAGCATCTGAGCTACTAAGGTCGACTGGAAAGATTGCCTTTCGAAAATTCATCGAAACCGTCAAAACAATCTGACTCATATTAAAGAGGGGAAAGGGTCCTAACTTCTGGTGGAAAACAATTGGAATTAAAGCATGAATCCATTATTTTTAATTATTAAACGTAAACCAAATTTGAAATAAAAATTCTTTAAATGCCACGGCCACAATTTCAATCAATTTAAGGTATTAATCTTGATTAAACTAATAGCAAGGCCTGCTGAACTCTGCATTGTTTTCCAAGTAGCGGTGATTGCAACTTTAAAAGCGGCGCAATGCGGATTTTTCCTGAATATTTCTTATTTTACTGGCTGTCGGAGGCTGCAATTAAGTCCCTAACGAACATTGTTTTAACGTTCATCGTTGTCCATGAATGCCGAGGATTTCTCAGCGAATTTTCGAAACTTTTAAAGTTAACTCTCACAGGGATATTGTTGAAAATTGTATCGCTGATCAGCTGGCCAGAGCGGGTACAAAACTCACAATCTCCGACATATTACAAGGCATAGGTGTTCGGATTGCCTTAGTTTATTTGGATATTATTCACTTGTATTACAGGGAAGCTGAAACTTGTTGGCTATAAGAGGGTACCTGCTATATTGCTATTCTGTCTTTAAATCCTCCCATTGCCATCCACTGCACAATAGCGGCTCATATGGGCTACTTTCGTTTTGGCATGCATGCCGGAAGTCTTTCCGGGAAATGATTTCTACAGAAGCTGAGAAAGGGACCGTCTTTCACCTCATGTCGTCGTTCCGAAGTTATCTTGACGTAACTCCAAAAAATATTTTTTTGGGAAATTGAATTTAAAGTTTTCACAGCTTATAGAAAAAATGGATATACGGCAAAATAGCTTTTAAATATCTTAGAAAATACAGAAGATAAAGACTTGGGGATTAAACACATCGATAGATCTAATAATTTAATGTTCAATAATAGTCGTAACTCATTTTTTGTGATTTTGTGATATACGTCAAGATAACTTCGGAACGACGATGTGTTAATGCCCTGCTCTTGTAAATAAAGAGATGGAGGTTTTAGAGCTCTCACTAGCTGACATCTTTAACGGGTTTGAAATATTTATTTAAGGGTTAGTGGTGGGTCGTTCCCATATTGTGTTTTTATTTAATTTTCCAATTTTGAAATCCCTTGAACGTGTGCGAGAGTAAAATTAAATATAACTGATAAGCCTTTAAACAATTTCTGTAATTATGATTCACGTTCCCGCTATATAATTAATACAAAGAAAACAGAAATAATCACCCAACAGAAGTCAATACAGAACAACTATAACTACTGCCCACAAGCGTTTGTATGCATAAGCTTTCAATATCTTTCCACCACCCCATATAACGAGCGAAATAATCTTGAAATGATTCATTTTCAATTACTTTTCAATAAAATAAACAAAAATCTTCATAAACACCGCATCACACAGAGCATTTAGTTGGAAGAAAAATTTATTTTTGCTTATAAAATATGCCGTCGGTATTCGGTAAAGAATTCGAACAAGATTGGCCTTTAAAGGAATTCAATAAGAATTTAACAAAATATGGCCAAAAACTGTTGAACAAATGTTTGTTAGTGGAGAAACCGCCGATTAAGGAAATCGATAGAGAGGAATTCATTGAAAAATCTCATGAATTTCCCATAGAGGTGAGTGTGTTGTAAACAATTAAATTAAAAATTTTTTAATTTCAAGAAAAAAAAATGTAGTTTCCCATCGATAGCTGTCGCGTGAAATCGCAACCTGTTGAACGTTGGTCCATAATACAGCAACAAATCGTTTCGGCCTATCCGCTCATACACGAAAAGGTGTTGTTTTTAATTATTGATTTTTTGGAATACAAACTAAAATATGGTGAGTAAGTGCGTAAAAATCAGTGAATGGTGAGAATATTTTCATGTTTAATTTAAAGCGATATGGCAACGCTAAAGCTTTTTCAAAAATAAAGCCGTTAGCCAATGGTGCCAATCATACAGAAATACATACATAATTGGTCATTACAACCCTTTAGTCAGGATTACGACCTAGCTTCTCACACCACTTATGTCGTGTGCGTTAATTTTATACATGACCATGGCGGGATCTACAGTTTAAAGTCGACTCCGAACAATCGATTTTTGAGAAACTTTTCATGGCAAATTTTATTTATCTCAGAGTTTTTGCCAGAAATCTGCTGAGAGGAAGTCACCGAGGAAATATTTTTTTTATATTTTCATTTTGATGTCTGACCCGGGGTTTGAACCGTGGCCCTACGTCTAACAAGCTAACACACTACCTACTAGACTACGGCGACTTCATAGGCAATTACATTCAAACAAAATTCTTTAAATTAAGTGCCTCTGTAAACATGAATGGGAATGAACTTTCCAGAAGTGGCAAAAGCATCAATCTGTTCTGAGAGTTCACTACATTGGGCAAGTCCTGTAACCTTATAATTAACAATGCAGAAATGGATTCCGTCTGTATGGGGAACGTAGAGAAAATCTGCTCAAACTCCAAAGGATCACTGTCAGCATGCTGGCCATTACATAATGAACACTCATGCGAGAAGCATTTCTCTTGAACTTATGACAGACTGCATGAGCTGTAGAGACGAGTGAAAGAAGGGAACTATTCTTCACATATTGAGATCTAAGCCAAAGAAAAAGAAAACACATTAGCTAACCAGGCTATCTAAGTAATCTGTCCGGAATGGATATTAGAAACTAAATTGAATTCATCAGAAGCTTTGGATTGGAGAGAAAAGGCGACTGTAGTGTCACAATGGACACAAGTGTATTTATCTCATCTTCTTGGATCAACATTTATCACTAGCTACCTATCTATCGACGAAAGGGGGATGTATACCCCTGTTTAAGATCCATTTAAAAAGATGACTGCCTAGGAGTGTCATTTCAACAGATGTTCGACCAAGTAAACCACTGCAGCTAAGGCACTTGGATCTTATTATGTTGGAGATAAGACCATTGGTCGAAGCAATCGATAACCCAAATCTCGAGATTTAATTCTTACATTCTTCGCTGCCCTAACAGTGGTCTTATGATACTCTCATCTTGGCGGATGAGCCAAACAGGATGGGAGTTCTTTTGGAGGGATCTTTTGTAAAGATCTTGAACTGAACCTTCATTGTAGCATGGATAACAACTGCAGTGCTTTTCAAGCAAAGTCATTTGCACTTTTAAAAGCCATTAAAGCCGTATTTGGCCTTACTTTGCCAAAGGCGGTTCCTTACGCGATTTTCCGGACCGGATCGGGACAGTATCTCTTGGGATCCGAGGCATAGTAATATGGGAGTGAATGGCTAACACCCCATCACTCTGCAGGTGATGTGTTTGTTGATTATATGAACATATTTATTATGGGGACGAAGTAGAGGCGTTACGAGAATAGATTGGAATGTAAAGTGTGCTAGGGATCTTTGCCGCTGTGATGTTAGGTCGCTGACGGGACCCTGAGATAGATCCCACGAATCTATTGCCGAGTACGTGAATACAAAGAGGATTTGGAGACCAAAGAGGATCTTTTTCTCTAACTGACTAGCCATTGGTAGGATTAGAATAGAAGAATACCCTCATAATATCATTTTTCTTTAGGACGAGCACAATGGGTCCTATGACCTGCGTGTATGTGAAGTCATGGCCTCAAACTGACTTACCACCAACACACACTGGACCGCCATTCCACAGATGTAGCGGCAATTACTTTAAGACTGTTTTTGTGGCCTGATTTGTATGTTCGCAAATGTGCTTAAAGTCGCCGTAATTCAATGTAAGCTCAGACATTTCAAGCAACATCTCGGCGACTTCCTCTCAGCAGATTTCTGGCAAAAACTTTGAGAGTAAATAAAATTGTTGTGGAGAGTTTCGCAAACATCTATGGTTTGGAGTCGACTTTAAACTGTAGGTTCCCCGCGTTCATACATAAAATTAACACACACATTATGGGTGGTGTGAGAAGGCAGGTTGTAAAGCTGACTAAACGTTTGTAATGAACAACTAAGTATGTAAGTAAAACTGCTTGTACCGCTCGAAATTCTGGTGATGATTTCTATGATACTTGATAAATAAGTTCCCTATTGTCGATTCTATTCGACTTCTTTTACTTTCTCTTTTAGGTTCCTCGCTGGAGAGACATTTGTATAAGCACATGTCAGTATGTGATTTCGTGCAACGTTTACTGACCAAGAGATGCATTAGCTTCCTGGGCAATGATGATGATTACTTGCTAATCACTGCCGCAACGGGTTTTGGTCCCAGGTATTTAAAAGTCGGCACTAAAAAGGAAACACCACCGCTAATACTAAAAGATGTCCTGAGTTATGATGAAATTAAGGTATTGGCGAAAATCATTTCGATTAAAAAATTCGATTTCTAAAGAAATGATTCATGTTTTCTAGATTTCCGCTTTATTATCGGTCTCTTCACACAGCGATTTCATTAACGATGGCAATCGTGCCAATAGTGGCCAAGTGGAAAAGGATTTAAATAAAATTGAAAGAGCTGGTGTTGTAATTGGCCTTATAGGAGCACGCTTCGAACGCAAAGAGCTTATGGAGGGTCAAGATATTACCATAACCCAACATCAAAACACTTTAGACAATGGCTATGGCTGTCCGTTGGAAAAACCTGCTGCAAAAACTAACTCTAGTGTGTGGCAAAGTTTGAATCCGCATAAGAAAATCGATAAATTGGAAAAATTACAAAATTACCGTTATCTGTGGAATAAATTCTATGAGGAGAGGGACCACTTATACGAGCAAGTGGTTAAGGATGGTTTACGTTTTGGCGATTCATTAAATTGTCTGGTGGTTTTCGATAATCTCATGATGAAGAAACGTTATGCCATTTCCTTAGATTTACTGCTACTGGAGGCTAATAAGAGAGCCGCCGATACGGGGAAACTCGCCTATATACATGTGGTAGGCTTTGGTTTGGGTGTATGGCGTGCTGCCTCCCAGCAGGAAGAAATCTTTTTCGAATGCTTTGAACAACGTCTCAAATATTTAATGCCTCAACTCACACATATCGGTGTAGTACACTTTTCTTGGTTCAATTTATCCGAATGGGGAGAGTTACGGCATAAAGGCCTTATAGAATCCGCCAGTCATCCTAAAGGCGGTGTACGTGTATTGATATCGAAAAGAAATCCCAGTGAGAAATTGGTAAGAATTTCGGTTTATAGCTTAGCAGGGCTTCTAAGTTAGTTTCTTTATATTTTTATAGGCTGCTGAATATGATGATATGCTGCTGATAGTTTCTTATGCCTGGGATGGCAATGCCCTACCGGGTAATGAATTTTGGTTGGTAAGTGTTATGAACTGGATTACAATATTTTGAATTTTTAAACAACGGTTGCGATAACCCATAGTTAGTTTTCACGGGGTGCCTTCCTCTACATCCGGATTACAAATTATTTTTACATTCGAAACCAATCTTATTGGCAATTCCATTGTGATGATTGTAAATTAATCATTACAACCCTTTAGTCGCCGTAGTCTAGTAGGTAGTGTGTTAGCTTATTAGACATAAAGCCCGGGTTCGTATCCCAGGTCAGACATCAAAACGAAATATGAAAAAAAAAAAAATATTTCTTCGGCGACTTCCTCTCAGCAGATTTTTGGCAAAAACTCTGAGAGTAAATAAAATTGCCATGAAGAGCTTCTCAAAAACCTATCGTTCGGAGTCGACTTTAAACTGTAGGTTTCGCCACGCATGTATAAAATTAACGCACACAACATAAGTGGTGTGAGAAGCTAGGTCGAAATCCTGACTAAAGGGTTGTAATGACCATTTATGTATGTATGTAACCCTTTAATCAGGATTACAACCTAGATTCTCACAGCGCCCACGTTCTGTGTGTTGATTTTATCCATGAATGGCGGTATCACAGATTTTTGAGAAACTTTTTTTTTAGTATGGCCAGAAAACTGTTGAGAGGAAATCGCCGTTCGTCGCTTTTTTCGTGATGTCTGAACTGAGATTTGAACGACAAATTCTCACACGGCCTACAAAACTACGGTGGCTAGTCGAATATAAAGAGATCAGTTAGAGTGAAGTATTTATAGCATGTGGCGTCACTTGAATGCTTCTCCAGAACATTGCTTTGAATTTTCATGCATCAGGAGCATTAGGAGATACTGAGAGATGACAGATGATTATTAATGGTGCCCCCCTTAAAAGACAATCAAGAATAATGGGTCTTTCGAGTATTAATTAATCTACATTATTCGCATGATCCTATAAGGAGATTGAATGTAAGCCTTCTCGCCTCAATCTTCGAAAGACTGGGTCTACAATCAAAGGAATATGAATGATAAATATTGCAAACAAAGTAGTTAGGATTAGAAGTAATAAAATTAAGAAATGGTGTTGGAGATAGAACAGAGCCTTGTGGTACCCCTGAAATTAGCCTCATTTGATGAGACGCCGTAAAGTGCGATTCCTCAAAAATGTCTTCTTTAAATCGAGCGTAGAGACTAAAAGAAACTTATAAGATTGAATATATCTTTTGAGGTCGAAGATGCATGGATGGATGTTAATAAAATACGCCTCTATTTTCCTTATTTATTACAGCGCAATTTAAAAGGTTCAAATGATCCCTCCACTGCCTGCAGTACTTTAATTACGGAACTCCATAATCCCCACATTAATACGGACTATGTTAATGGCAATAATTTGCATATTGCTTCAGGCTCTATGGGTATAGTCCACATCAAAGAATATGTGGAAAAACTCTTAAACGACAAGTCACGAAGTCAATAATAAAAAAAGTAAAAGTTTTTTTTTAAAACAGAAACAGAATGCTAGGGAGGAGAGTAAGAAATCGAATTTTAAATGTTAAATAAATGCTTTTTAAAAACTTATTAATTTCCTTAAAGGTTATAAAGGGGTAAGGGGGGGGGGGGGGGGATGGGAATGATAAATACATATGCCTGAAATAAGGGTAACATTAAAACGGGGTAAGTTTTCGAAAAAAAATGCTGCTAACCAATCACATTACAGGACTTAAGAAAGCTTTACGTAAATAACCCTTAAAAAAGAAAGCTTAGGAAAAAAGCTTTCCCTGGGAGAGAAAGAGATGGTAAGAGAGAGAAAAAAAAAGTTTTACTACAAAATATACAAAATGGCTAACGTTCATTAAACACATACATATTGCTAAAGGGGGAGGTAATTTACCGTTAATTTTAACAGCTAAGAGAGTAAGAGTAACGGTTACGCTGATGCTGCTAACGCTGCAGTTGATGCTACTGCTGCCTCTTTTCCTGTTGCTGATGCTTAACTTATTTGCAACTCTTGTCAGTTACAGTCAGTATTTATTTGTAATTCGTTTAACTGTGTTTAGCTTTTTAACGCAGACATTTAAGACAAACAATTTTTTTGTGTGAAATCATAAACCATCACACGCTAGTCTGGCAATGTTTCGCGAAGGTGTTAAAAAGGATTTCGTTCGTTAAGGCTTTTAATATGAAATTTGGATTGAGTCTCTCACAAAACGAAACAGTTGTTCATTTAGTGTCGCTTAAACGACTACCATAGCGCAGTTCAAACGGTTGGAAATTGAAATTTAAGAATAGAAAAAAAAATCTAAAAAATAACCGACGGCTGTTCAAAAAAAAAAATTTTTTTTTTTAATAAAAAAAAATTCTTAAAAACCTTTTTTTAATTAAAAAAGAATTAAAAAAAAAATTATTTAAAATTTTAAAAATCTTTTTGTTTTTAAAACATAAAAATAAAGAAACCCTTACAAAAATGCACAATCAAAATTCGAAATCATTTCTTATACGCGATCTTTTAGGTGATCTCATTAATCGACAACAACAGCAGCACCAACAACAACAACATCAACAAAATGAAGAAGGTAAGCTCACCATCTAAGGATGCAAGCCCGCTTTATGCAAGGAATCGGGAATAGTTTAAACTGTTAACCCCCTTAAAAGCATATCTTACTTGGATCTTATAACGACCCATTGTAATACCGGTAGTACAAATTCCGTTATTATATTATAACTCTTGGCTGGCATTTCTCAAACATCCCGATAGTCGTATTGAGGTATAGATTCGACCCAAATCAATTCTTGCTAGACACGTTCAGAATATAAATTCTGCGTGCCCAAGTATATTTCGTCCATGTCTGCAAGTGCCAGATAATAAAAGTGAAAATGTTCTACGGTATCCTACCGTTCAGTCAATTAAATCTGCATGCCCTAGAAGTCTTCGTTTTATTTTTCCAAGTGTCGGACAATAACAGAAGTTATTCTGCGGACTCCTCTTCTTCCACGTCATTACTTATTCTTCAGAAGTCGTTGTGAGGTTTTCACTGCTATGAGGAGGATTCGAGATCGATTCTGCTTAGGTTTATCGAAAATGTACATCCAAAGCAGACCGGATTTAACTGATCTCTCTGTATAAGTAGACGCATTATCCCTACTTTCCTTTGCAAATAAATAAAGTTTGCATAAGATCATCTATTTTCCCTCTTCTGAAGAATGTCAATATCATGTAGGAAATCGTTCGAATTACCTTGGATTACCAGCCATTACAAGTGCTATCTTAATATTAGACAATCTTTAATGTTCCCATGTCCAGGAACCTCCAAGAGGGTAACCATTGTAGGTCTCGCTGCCTCCTACAGATAAACCCGGCGTTCTTTAACGTGATGAAGGTTGTTGGTCAAACGGATCTCAACATATACGCGTATATCGAATAATGGCAGTCTTTATAGCCATTAGTTCAGCCTGAATAGTGCTACAGTAATCGGATAGTGCAAGGAAACCACATGTGAATTTACCACGTGATCTAAAAAGTGTAAATTATCAAGACCTTACGGTGTTTAATCGCAGTCGCTTCCTTCCCCATAGGTTGTAGTCTTAATCTTAATCAAATTTCATTGATCAGGTATTTTTGAAAACAGAGATTTACAACACTGAGAGGTTGTTGGAATGATAATTTTTTCTACTATAAACTGTTCTTAATTTCAACATGATTTCCAGCATATGTCCGCCTAGACTACGAGTTACATAATCAGTTCAATTTTTGGCAACTGTATTTAATAAAAGTGGCCGCATGACCAGTGGTTTAAATAGAGGCTTCCGATGCTGCAGAGTAGCTGACTTGTCGGTAGAACCACTTCTGGAAGTTGTCTTCATATTTACTTTCTATCAGATCGATTGTCAAGCGTGTTGTATGGCAAGTTGTGTCGTCTAATAGGAACCAAATGACGTTAATATTTACCAGATTACTGACTCGGTAACGATCAGCATTCGGCATAACGGCAGCTCCTTACTCATTTCGAATGAAATAAGGGCCACTTTTTCAACAATACGATGTAATTATAGTCGTTATAATCGACCTACTCGTCCCGAAATAAGCAATATTGTAAAGAAATTTAAAGAAAATTAAACTGCATATGGGGCTTGGAGACCGAGAAGTGTTGGTACAAAAGCCATTGTATTCGGAAAAAAGTAACAGAAAAAGTGTAGAGTACTGCAAGCACAGTATCCCTATAATTTCTCCCCTAATCCTATTGCCCTGATAAATTTCGGCGTCTTGTTCGATATCAGTAAGAACAGCTACCTGCCTATTACTTGATAAACGTGAGTTACTTCTGGCAATTGAATTAACAAGGCACAGATTGAATGATGTATTCGAATGCTTAATTCTGCTCATCATCGGGTTTACATATTGGACTTGAAGAGACTGCCGAAATGCCAAGATATAAACTTTTTTATGTTTCATTCATGACCTCCAATTTTATCATACTTTCTCCAGCATTTCGACCGGCATCTCTTCGATGACAGATGTAATGTTCTTTTCCAGGTGAATGGCTTGCCTTCACGTATCCCAATAGTCGAGTCGAGTTAATTCGCATGATATTGGCGGCCAAACGTGAGATTAATTACCTACCAAGCTCACCTCTTAATGGATTTATGGCAATGTGTGCAATCGTTGCACGGAATCTAGCTCCTAAAAACTGCACCAGGGCACTGAAGATAATTTTTCGATAGACAAACATTTCTGGCACAGCACGAATTTTGGTAATAAAATTCAATGTGTATTCACGGTGAAACGGCAAACCTTAAAGGCATATTTGACATTACCACATGTCACGAATCTTTTGTTTTCACTATGGGAAACCGTTATAAAGGGTGATTTTTTAGCTATTATCTTTTTGGCAACACTGGTTTAAACAGCTCACGCACGTTTCATGTTTTGTTTCACTGTCAAACATCTTCAGTTTGGTCTATAATTTAACCATGAATCGTCTTACAAACGAACAACGCTTGCAAATCATTGAATTTGGCATCATTGGACCGTACTTCTTCAAAGATGCTGCGAATTGTAACGTAACTGTGAATGGTGAGCGCTACCGTGAGATGATATCCAATTTTTTTTTTTGCCCAAAATGCAAGAGCTTGACTTACATGAAATGTGGTTTCAACAAGACGGTGCCACATGCCACACAGCACGCACTCGGACTTATTGAGAGGCGAGTTCGGTGAACATTTTATTTCACGTTCGAGACCGGTCAATTGGCCGCCTAGATCGTGCGATTTAACGCCTTTAGACTATTTTTTGTGGGGCTATGTTAAAGCTCATGTCTATACAGACAAGCCCGATTCAATTGACGCATTGGAAGACAACATTGAAGCATTTATTCGTGAGATACCGGCCGAAATGTTGGAAAGAGTATACCAAAATTGAACTAAGCGGATGGACCATTTGAGGAGCAGTCGAGGTCAACATTTGCATGAAATAATCTTCAAACATTAAATTATATGGACCGTACTATCGATTCAAATAAAGATTTCATGTATTTTTCTGAATTTTATGTTTTTTTTTTTTTTTTTTTGAAAAATTTTCCTATAGCTCTTAAAAAATCACCCCTTATATACATTGTACATTTCAAGTGTTTAATAACCTGCATCAGAATCTCTAATCTTTGCCTTGACTGATTGTTTAAAAAATTGCCTGAAAATATGCTTTAATTTTTCATCTTTAATATGCTTCTTTAAGTATGCAAAAACTTTCTTACGGCTTTAGCCCTGCAACTATGCAATGCAATTAATTGTCAATAAATCCATTTCGATTTTTCTTTCGTCCCTCACAAATTCAATTCAAATAATTGCTACTTGACAACAAATTTTATCCTCTCTTAAAAGTATTTCCTTTTTTAAAACACCAAAAATTACAGAAAAATAAAAATTTCATAAATTGTTAAGACGTGACTTTTTAACAAAAAACACGCGCACTTATGTCATGGCCTATACCACCTTTATGCCTAACATATGATCCGCTTTTTATCCACTTCCTATGTCTTAAAGGTAATTGACTTAAATCTGAGAGATGATATGTTTTCCTAAACATATGAAAAAGTCATGTGTGCAAAGCCTGAAGTGTTTAAGAGTTAAGCAAAAGAAAAAAAGTAAAACAGGATATTTTCAGGATATCCATATTTTTAAGGATATTGTTTTGTTTAAAGGGGTGTTAAATCTTTATTTTTATTTCAAACAAGGGGTTTAAAACAGTCAAATGCCCTTAAGCATTTGATTTTTTTTACCGGCAATACAATAGAAATCAATTGACAATCAATTATTGGCGATAATTTGCACATGTGGAAACATTTTCTTGTTTTTTAAGATTGTGGAACATTTTTGTGAATTATTTTCATTTAATTGGGAAAAAAAACTATTTCTACTGGAAGAATTTTAGAAAAGAAATGCTATTCAATGTTGAAAATACACTAGGTAGGCTGACTACCCGAAGAAATTGAATAGACAATGTTAACGTGGGTTTAGTGTGCACCACTGATAATCATCCAAGCAGATTTTTGTAACCGCCTTATCAGGTTTAAGTTAGTTGTCACGCTGAGGGATTCCCACCCCACTGGACATCAAAGGTTTTGATAGGCCTGACCTAGTTCACCATAGTGTCCTGAACACTCCATCTTGTCAGTGCACTGAATATAGCACCTAATTCCACATTCTTGAAAGCTCCTTCGATATCGAGGAAGACAGATAGTATATGCTTTTTCCTTAGCAACGACTTTTCTGTCGTACAATTTAGGCTATGCAGGACTGTTTCAACAGACCTTCGCTTATTATATGCACGTTGTTCCTTGCATAGAACATTTTCGTCCAGGGTCGTTTTATTCGTTTGATAGGTTTGGTTATGTGTGGAATATAATAGCATTGAAATGTCCACAACGGCTTCACTGGGTAAAGCACATCCAAAATGTTCAGTTTTCTATAACTCTGGCGTATAAATCAAGCTGGATTTGGTCAATACATACATAATTGGTCATTGCAACCCTTCAGCCAGGATTATTGACCTAGTTTCTCACACCACTTATGTTGTGTGTGTTAATTTTATACATAAGTGGCGGGACCTACAGTTTAAAGTCGACTCCGAACGACAGATTTTTTTGAGAAACTTTCCATGGCAATTTTATTTACTCTCAGAGTTTTTGCCAGAAATCTGCTGAGAGGAAATCGCCGTAGAAATACTTTTTGTATTTTGTTTTGATGTCTGGCCTGTGGCTCGAACCCTGGCTTTACGTCTAATAAGCCAACACACTACCTACTAGACTACGGCGACTTCCCATTAATCAATGCCCTTAATCAATAAAAAAAAAAACAAAATAATCTTTTAAAATCCTCTTAAAGTGCTCTTTTTATAAGGAAAATATGTGTTTTATTCTCCTTGATTTTCTTTTTAATTTTTCATATCAACTTAACAAACCATTATGATATGAAAGTTTACTTATGTTGTATGCCATACATGTGTGTGTTAAACTGTGTATGTGTGTGTGTGTATGGAGAAACAGAACATAAATAAACTTAATCTGAATCTAAATTGTGTATTTAACATTTAAATAGTTGTTAATTGTTTATTATGATACTTGTGATGTTTCATTATTTATTTTTAAGTTTATCCTTCTGTTTTACTTCAGAGTAGAGTTCTACCCCAAAAAAAAAAAAAAAAAACAAAAGCAAAAATACAGATTCCTTTACAATACACCACACAAGGCATACACATTGCTGTGTATGCTCTGTAAGCAAGTATTCCATTTAAAATGCTAATTAACAGGCTTTAACTTGCAGCATAAAAGGATACACAACTGACATCAAGAACCACAAATAATAACAACAACTTCATCAACATCATCATCATTGTCGTTCTAACGTTTTCTAAATATGAGAAGTTAAATGCCTGGGGGCCATTTGTTAAGACAAGCAAAGTCACACAAAATTGTGATCTTTTTTTCTCTCCCCCTCTCTCTCTCTCTCTCTTTGTTTTTTTACAATTTCTTTTAATTGCTCTGTGGGTACATCGTTGTATAATTTACACTTACAATTGCCAGTTTAGAGGCGAACATTTTTATTTCATTTGCTATTGTTTTTCTATGTCGTACGTGACAAATTGTTTATAAAGTTGTTAACATGTCTTATATGAATGGATGGATGGATGGATGGTTGAATGGCATTATTTTGTTAACTTTCCCAAAAGGGCTTTTCATTCTGTTTGTTTGTTGTTGATTTTGCTTCTTGTCATATTTTATTTACAATTATTTTTGAATTTCTTCTTATTGTCTCAGAAAATTTCACTTTTTTTTGCCATCCCCTTGTCCTACCATTCCTATACAGCCTTTAAGGCTTAAGTGTTAAGCCATTAACAGTTGTGGTCTTTGAATAGAGAAGAATCAAGAGATTCATTACAGTGTCACTAATTGGTCTCGTAATATCCTGTGGTTCTTTTTCTTGAATAAAAAAAAATTGAAAAAAATTAAGGAGGGAAAGTAAGGTGATAGAAATAGAAAAGAAAAAAATTTTTAATTGAATTAAAATTTTCTTTTAAGAGGCCTATTTTATCTGCAGTCTGATTGACATTAAAAATAATTTCTTTACCTACAAGACAATTAATTTTCTTGTCAATTTTCATTGCTTCTGGACAATGATATTCAGATTTGGACAGTTAAACGCAATATGTCCTGCCGTTGCGTTTTGAATTCTGCTTTTGAGGCATCTTCGTGACATGCCGAGAAGCTGAAAGAGTTGCAAAGGAAGTTGAAGATATTGCAAAAGATTTCCAAATGAAGTTGAAACTAAACCAAGTTGAAAGGCGTCCGAAATCACATTGAGGATGTTAAGTAGGCAATGGAAAGGGCTACAGCAAGGCAACGGAACCGGAATCCGGCGTAATTGGGAAGTTTTCTATACAAAAGAAACCTCTATCCCAGAGAAATTGAAAGCATTACAGAGGAAGCTTAAAAATTTCCAAATGAAGTTGAAGACGTTGCAAACCAAGTTGAAAGACGTTGGAAAGTATGTTGAGGACTTTGCGGAGAAGGTGGAAAGGATCAAACCGATGTAATTGAAGAATTTTCTATTCCAGAGATATTGAAAGCATTGCAGAGAAAGCTTACGGATTCCCAAATGAAGTTAAAGAGGTTGCAAACCAAGTTGAAAGACGTTGGAAAGCATATTATGCACGTTGCGGAGAGAGTGTAAAGGATCTTTGCAAGGGCAAAGTCGCCGTGGTCTAGTAGGTAGTGTGTTGGCTTATTAGACTGAAGGCCCGAGTTCGAATCCCAGGTCAGACATCAAAACGAAAATATTTCTTCGGCGACTTCCTCTCAGCAGATTTCTGGCAAAAACTCTGAGAGTAAATAAAATTGCCATGAAAAGCTTCTCAATAAAATTTGTCGTTTGGAGTCGACTTTAAACTGTAGGTCCCGCCGCCACTCATGTATACAAATTAACACACACAACATGAGTAGTGTGAGAAGCTAGGACTGAAGGGTGCGGGCTTCTTGGAGACGATTGCTGTAGACTGTCTAATGGTGAAGGTATAGCACTGGCCATTTTATAGTCACCTAGCAGCAACTCGTTTCCTTGCCGTTCGCATCTTGAGATGTCCACAAACACTATTCCCTCTCTTCCACCTTCCTATAACCCATTTTCCTAAAAAACCTGCACAATGCACTGCATGAGTAGGGGCCATACCCTGAGTGCTGGTTTTACCAAAAAAAAAAAAAAAAGGCAACGAAACCCGAAACCAACGTAATTGGAGAGTTTTCTATCCCAGAGATATTGAAAGCATTACAGAGGAAGCTTAAGAATTTCCAAATGCAGATGAAGACGTTGCAAACCAAGTTGAAAGACGTTGGAAAGTATATTGAGGACATTGAGAAGAGAGTGTAAAGGGTCACTGCAAGGGCAACGAAACCAGAAACCGACATAATTGGATAGTTTTCTATCCCAGCGAAATTGAAAGCATTGCAGAGTTAGCTTAAGAATTTCCAAATGCAGATGAAGACGTTGCAAACCAAGTTGAAAGGCATTGGAATGGAAAAGATCACAGCAAGGGTAACGAAACCCGAAACCAATGTAATTGGGGAGTTTTTATGCTAAGGAAACCTTTAAGGTTGATATTGTCTTAGTGAAGACTGATGACAACAAATTGAGCAATACGGTGGTGAAGTCGACTACTTTCAAAACTAGCAAGTAGGAGCTTTACGCTCTAAGTTGTTTCATTGGTAGCATATCCCAAGACTTCTAGGCTCGGCAAAGCAGAGTTAAATAACAAGCCTACATTTGAAATTTATAATCGGCAATAAGTTTAGGTTGTCTGGTGAGTTAAAATTTGGTGTCAAACATGCGCCAGCAACAGATGATGGGCTTTATTACGCAATAAAAAATGGGAAGACTTGAAGAAGCCATACAGCTTCTTGCCAGGTCTAAAGGATTCAAATAAGACCAATTAGTTTCATTGTACAGTCAACGAGAGAAAAAATTAGATACCGAGTTACATAGCCTGGCGTGGACTCCACAAAGTAATCAAAGGGTTGAATGTCGTGATTTATGGATTTAAAAAGCTTCAAAATGAAGTCGGGTAAATGGGGAAAATGTAAAATTAGAAGAATGACATTAGCATGCCTGGACTTACCACTACTAACCAGGTGAATCACATCCAATGAGTTTATTGGATAGATTTTCACATCATCATACATGTATAAGATGCTCTTATATAATGAGTACTTTACAAAATTCCTGAACAATACAAAATATGCTCTTAAAAACGTCAAATCTAATAAGCAATATGACAAAATATGATCTTTAAAGTAGAAAATGCTCTTAATATTGAATTAGTGTGATGAGAAATTCTAAAAGGAACTTCGGACAAGTTCAAATGTGTATTAAAACTATATTATGAAAACCATGCTCTTAGAAAACGATGTAAAAAATATATGCAACGATAAGTCAATAATAAAAATAAAAAATACACTTCATAACCATACAAAATTCCATTGTAGGACATAATAGGCTTTTTAAAATATTAAAATCAAGCTGCTTTCAAAAGAAAATTTTGCATGTTAGAACATGCTTTAAAAAAATGCTCTTAAGATATATTATTAAAGAAAATGTAGTTAAAAATGTGTCAAAATATGCTTCTTAAATATCCCAGATAAGTCAAAGTATGGTATTAAATGAATACATAAAAATATGCTTTTAAAGAAGCGACATTCAAAACATCATTCGATAAAAATATGCTATATTCAGTCAAATATGCTGGAAATGCAATATTAAAATAAAAAAAGTTTTAATAAAAAATCACTCACATGTCAGCATATGCTCTTAAAAGTATAATATTCATAAATATGCTCCTAAAAAGGCGATATAAAACTTATAAAATATATGTATTTCAAAACCATATAAAATTCAATTGCAGGTCAAAATAAGCTTTTTAAGTGAAATATGTTTCAAAACGAATATTAAAACAACAAAAGTTTGCATAAGAAAATATCTCTAGCATGTTAAAGTATGCTCTTAAAAATAAAGTATTGAAAAATGCTCTTAAAATATATTAAATATATCAAAATATGCTTTGTAAAGATAAAGTATGATTTTTAAAATAATAAAGTATGCTTTTTTAGAATAAAATATTGAAAAATATTCAAATATGTTCTCAAGATACATATATTTCAAAATGTAATGAATATGTTAAAATATGTTTTTTAAAGAAAATATGACTTAAATATACATAATTAATATAAAGGGTGATTTTTTAGCTATTATCTTTTTGGCAACACTGGTTTAAACAGCTCACGCACGTTTCGTGTTTTGTTTCGCTATCAAACATCTTCAGTTTGGTCTATAATTTAACCATGAATCGTCTTACAAACGAACAACGTTTGCAAATCATTGAATTTGGCATCATTGGACCGTACTTCTTCAAAGATGCTGCGAATCGTAAACGTAACTGTGAATGGTGAGCGCTACCGTGAGATGATATCCAACTTTTTCTTGCCCAAAATGCAAGAGCTTGACTTACATGACATGTGGTTTCAACAAGACGGTGCCACATGCCACACAGCACGCGTAACAATGGACTTATTGAGAGGCGAGTTCGGTGAACATTTTATTTCACGTTCGGAATCGGTCAATTGGCCGCCTAGATCGTGCGATTTAACGCCTTTAGACTATTTTTTGTGGGGCTATGTTAAAGCTGATGTCTATACAGACAAGCCCGCTTCAATTGATGCATTGGAAGACAACATTAAAGCATTTATTCGTGAGATACCGGCCGAAATGTTGGAAAGAGTATGCCAAAATTGGACTAAGCGGATGGACCATTTAAGGCGCAGTTGCGGTCAACATTTGCATGAAATAATCTTCAAACATTAATTTATATAGACCGTACTATCGATTCAAATAAAGATTTCATGCATTTTTCTGAATTTTATGTGTTTTTTTTTAAATTTTCCTATAGCTCTTAAAAAATCACCCCTTAGTATTAATGCATTAAAAAGCTTTCAAAGACAATTCAAATTATGCTTTAAAAGTATGATAATGAAAATATGTTTTTAAAATTGGATAAATATGCTCTATAAAGTAAAATATGCTGTTAATAGAATCTTGTAAAGTCTAAAGTCACTAGGGTATCATATGGGGTTGTTAGACAGTATCCTACCCTCCCACAAAGCTCCTCTGCTACTTTAAAACCTAACGTTTCACCTACGCTTACATTGAAGCAAATGTATTTTAATTCCTATCGTAGTAAAGAAGACAGACATGACACGTGAACTTAATCGTTCCTGCTGTGCTTCATATCACTCACGCAAAAGTCTGACGAAAAAAAAAGGCACAGGAATAGACAGGATATAAATGAAAACGCCACATGCGAAAAAGAAAATTTTAAAAATAAAACAATTATTTCGTTACGGACTATTTTTATATGCTTTTGCAGGAAATACAAAAGATGCTTAACAAATCGAGTATCATGTGGTTACAACATAAGCTTTTGATGGGAAATACTGGCATGACGAAGATGATGACTTTTGATGACGAGAATATTGTGCATGAATGTGGTGAAGTGATGAGTTTGATTCTTAAGTGTACGCAGAGCAAAAGTTATTGTAGACGGCAAACGCCCACTTGAAATGAAATGAAGAAATTTATGGTGATTTGATTGACTTTAGTCTTCTAATGATGGCAACAAAAGAAAACAAAACAAAAATTGAAAAACTCTGTAATTTAGTTTTTAATCTGTAGTTTTATTATTTATTTGTCAAACTTAGCAAATTTGTGGGTGGTTAAGCGTTTACACGTGCTGCTCCACAGGTGCCACATAAAAATATTAAACCACACTTATGTTCTTACTCTTACTCTCTCTCTCTCTCTCTTTCTCTTTCTTTCTTTATTTTTACAGATTCCGACATTTCAGACAACAATTCCGACATTGATATTGAAGATCGTTCATCTCCCGATTCAGAAGCATTAAATTGCCATTACAGCAGTTCACAGCTAAATAGCAACCATTTATTATTCAGCAATAATGAATCGAGTCTGGACTCTTCACATTACATAAACGACAATGAACATTCGACACCACCACAATTAAGTCAAAATCATTCGGGAGGTTTTATGTCCGACCACAAGTTGGGTTTACCGAAAAGTGGCCGTAAGCCTAGACGTAGACGTACCGCATTTACACATGCCCAATTGGCGTATTTGGAAAGGAAATTTCGTTGTCAGAAATATCTGAGCGTAGCGGATCGTAGTGATGTTGCGGAGACCTTAAATTTATCGGAAACCCAAGTGAAAACCTGGTATCAGAATAGAAGGTAAGTGATTCCGACTTTATAATACTTTGCCCATCAATGTAGCAGTATTTCGCTAGAGGAACGTTTCTTTGTTAAGGAATAGGCCTTGCAATGGACCGAGATTCCTTAATCTGTTGCGATATCTGGGTTACCGAAATTTTTGAATTAAGTCGTGCAGGGATCAGAAAACTTCAAAGTTCTTAGTAGAAGTGGAAAGAGTAAAAGTTCTCTACTTCTTCGATGAGTTCGGTGGAATTTGGTAAGTACGAGGACAAGCGCTTACCCGTGGCGTCACAACGGGCCGATACGCACGCTCAAATGGTCTTTGGTATCAAAGCTATTACTTCAACGTAACCTAACCTAAAAGTTCTCTTCGACTCAATCAGAAGTTCTATATTCGAAACTCCGAAGAAACTTCAACACCATATGACATAAATATCAAAACTTCAATAGCTCCCCTAATTTGCGAACTACTACTTTGCAAACTTTCTCCTTATCGTTTATAGAAAGCTGCGCTAAAAACCTTAACCTAGACTTGAACATTCCCAAAGCTAATTAATGCTTATCTACCAGACGCAGATGTGTTCGATTCCGCTTCCAACGGAATCTATTTTTTCATATTCAAGGATGTGTCTGTGACTTGTGAACCAGATTAGGTAAATAATCCGTACATTAGTGAGGATCTTCAACTTCCCCTTAATTCACTAACCTTGCTATGACTAGATGACATATTCGCGAGGGTTTTTAACTATTTCAGACAGCAAACTCCGTTGCAGTTATTTCGATTGCAGTTATTTCTTAAGGGCCCCAATACTAATAGTCAGGAAGAGTAGCTTTTAGTATTGTGGTCAGTTTAGACGTGAGTGACTGATTCACTAACCTTGCTATGACTAGATGACATATTCGCCAGGGTTTCTAACTATTTCAGACAGCAAACTCCGTTGCAGTTATTTCGATTGGCGGTCATTTTACAAGGTGGCTCTGCTATACTGACTTCTAGACTACTTTCATTGAATTGCATGGCCATCCATAGCACAGTTCGCACAAGACGCCGTGGTCTAGTAGGTAGTGTGATGGCTTATTAGACGTAAAAGCCCGGGTTCGAGTCCCAAGCCAGACATCAAAAAATAAAAAAAAAAATACAAAAAGTATTTTTTCGGCGATTTCTTCTCAGTTTCTCAAAAAATCTGTCGTTCGGAGTCGACTTTAAACTGTAGGTCCCGCCACTTATGTATAAAATTAACACACACAACATAAGTGGTGTGAGAAACTGCGGGCTTCTTGGGGACGATTGCCTGTAGACTGTCTAATGGTGAAGGTATAGCACTGGCCATTTTATAGTCACCTAGCAGCAACTCGTTTCCTTGCCTTTCGCATCTTCCCCCTTTCCACCTTTCCTAAAAAACCTGCACAATGCACTGCATGAGTAGGGGCCATCCCCTGAGTGCTTAAAAAAAAAAAAAAGACACCGCCCTGTTGGAAGGTATGTAGAAATTCCTTCAAATGACTTCTGCGGGAACTGTGAGTTTAAGGAGAATAAGGAGATTATTTTTCAGCTCATTTTGTAATACTTAAAGAACTAATTTAAAACTTTAAATAACAAACGTTTCTCACTCTCTCTCTCTCTTTCTCTTTGCAGAACCAAATGGAAACGTCAAAACCAACTGCGTCTTGAACAGTTGCGACATCAGGCCTCTATGGAAAAGGAATATGTCGCCGAGAATGGTGCACCCAATCCCTTAGGCTGTTGCCCTCCCGGTCTATCATCGTTTAATGCCACCAATCCGTGTAATTTTTTAACATCCGCTGCAGCAGCGGCTATTTTTCGTAATGTCGGCTACGTGCACGGCTGTCCGTTGTAAAATATTGATTGACAATATAAATAATTTAATTTAAAACGTTGATTTTTAGTTTATAATTTACAAAAAAAAAAAAAAACACAAAAACCGATAATATTTGTTGAATAATTATTAAAGAAATGAATACACTTAATAATGTAAATAGTAAAAGAGTTTAAATAAAATTAAATATTAATTTTAAGGCGTTCATCAGTCATTCGAGGAAAGCGTGCAATAATGTATTTGATTTTGAAATCTCCCTCTCTTCCCCCTTCTAATGTTTAAGTTTATTGGGTAAAATGAAAATGATTGTAAAATAAATTAAATAAAACCGAAATTTTATTGAAACATTAAAATTATTCGAATATATTTTTTAATTAAATAAAAACCCAGAGGAAAATTGTTAGTAATTATTGTTTCAAGCAGTGTTCGAACAAATATTGTGCTTTTTGATGCCATTGGTATTTTTCGCACAAGTTTTTATGGATTTGTAGTAAGAGCCATCATTACATATTGCAGGTACCTTAAATTCGATATATTTAAAGCAAAAAAATCTGTTTCCCAGTTTTTCTTCACATTTTAATTAAATTTTTCTTTGGGTGTACAATTGATACACAAAAAAATTTCAAAAAGAAGCGACAAGAACCTGCTTCACTGAAAGCTGACAAGCAACTGAATGCATTTTTATGCTCTTTTTAACGAACATTGTTGATGTTAGTGTCCTATGTGTGTAAAAAGCCGAAGAAGTTCGGCCCCCGGGGGACATTGGTGGCTAAGTCTGATCTAGAGTAATGTTTTTAAACAGTATACATATGTATATGAACTCTAGTTCCTACTTCTTTTTAGTCCTCATATAAATCTTGATCGTAAGTTCAATCGGAAGAAACCCTGGCTAATGTGTAGCAAAGCTTAACGGCCACATGCAGAAATATAAGGAGAGGTTGATAGAATATAATAGAAAAATAAATAAGATTTAGGAACATCTGTGAGTCTATAGAAACCCTGTCAACGGCAATAAGGGTATAAAAAGCTCTTACGAAGAACGAATTCGGGGAAATGATGTCAAGGGAGATAGCTATAAAGATAGCGAAATAGAAAGGTCAGAACTGTTATTGTGAACAAACTTTCCTGAAAGTGGTAAAGGTAGCAGAAGGCTGCTCGATAGTAGACGAGTTTACTCTGGCATTAGAACAGACTGGCTGCTGCGTATATCTCTACCGAAAAGAGAACAAAATAGGGTTTGAGTACTTTTTGCTGTACAAAACTTTCTTTCTCTGACTTACTACAAAGAGGCATAGAAGAACTCTTGCCTCTTCATCCCAAGAGTAGAAAAAAGGATACTATGCGTCCAAAAACTTTCAGGTCAATTAGCCTCAAGCCTTTGTATTGAAAACACGTAAGAAAACTGTGAACAACTATATAAGATGTGGGGTATAGAAAAGGGCACCCGCTAAATCATAAACAACACGCATATTAGACAAACAGATCCACTGAGGCGAATCTAGTAGGTTTAGTGAAAGGAAGGAGTTGAGTTGCACTTTTCTTGATTTATAGTGCGGACTTGATTACGCTCCTCGTGATAACGCATTAAATAGAAGGGTGTTCTATACATACGAAGTAATAAGCGACGGAAGGTTGGAATAAATAATCCGCTGACAATAAATCCAGTATATTACGTCGAAAGGCAATATGCCATTCTTATTACAGTACCCTGAGAACAATACTAACTAAGTCGCTTAATGCAATGTTAAATTGGCTTTCTATCGATCTTCTCCTGTAGTAGCAGACATGTCTTGCGGCAATAAAGTTGAATATAGTATATGCTAGCGTCATAAACCCTAACTTCTAGGTACCAATTGAATACATCACCACCAACAACTATGGCATGTGAACAGGTGCTTAGACAATGTCATCCTAAATAGAAACTACTGGAATGCGAAATCGGATCCCTAACGGAATTCTTTAGAAATATACCCCGAGGGTATGAAGTTGGATGGGAAAAACGGGGTGTGACTTAGAAGACTTAGATAACAGTATCTCCCATATTTTCATATTACTGAAGCATTTTCTAGGTTAAAGTGATGAGAACATACTATCTAATATACTCTAATCCAGGCTGCCATAAAGTTTCTTTCGAACGACCTATTGACGTCTAAAAATGTGCACGAATGCTGCCTACTTCTCCTGGAAATAACGAATTATTTTAAGTTCTCTCTCATGTAGGTGCCTGGACATAGGCTATGTTGCAGACGCATTGGTTCGAAAGGCTGCTACACTAAAAATCCCTCATGTGATCCGCGCGAACGCGTCATTTTGGCCACGATTAGGCTGGAAATTAGTGAAAAGTTAGCCTATGTTGCAGACGCATTGGTTAGAAAAGGTGCTACACTAAAAATCCCTCATGTGATCCGCGCGAACGCGTCATTTTGGCCACGATATTAGGCTGAAAATTAGGGAAAATTCTACTCTTGACTAATGCTACCTGTGGTTAGGAGAGGAACCCGCTCTACCAGTAGATTGAGCTGGCCGAATCCAGAGAGGACAAAAAGCTCACTTTTTTCTCTCGAATTGATATTCATTATGCGGTCTATGTCCTAATGAAACGTTATGGGCAAGACGCCCATCGTTTGACTGCTGTAGAAGTTGTGACATGGAGAAATGACTCTTAATGTGTCACTAGCTCAGTAAATGAGAACCCAATCTTTGCTATATCTGCGGGAATTGTCTTATTCTAGGTTGAGGGACAGTGCCCAGTTTAGAAGTGAATCGGTGTGACTTAGACGTGAAGACTCTTCCTTATAGCGAGCGTTATCGCTTTTTTGGATTTCAAATGTAATGCGCTACCACAATGAGCCTAATAACACGGTGCGACAGTGAAAATACACCCGTGTAACTACATAGTCCATGTTGTTCAGTTAGTTGAGTAGAACTCAAAAATACCTTTTTTATATTTCTCGAACCCTCCAAACTTTTTTTATTTGACAAAAACTGTTTTTCTAGACTTTACGCGCAAATTTCTGTATTACTCAAACATTTCTAAACCGATTTCCAAAATTTAAATCTTGTTGGAAAGGGGAGAAATGGACGTACGTATATATAACGGTGTACATATATCTATTATCCGACTTAATATGCTATGGGTTTTGATGAGGTAAACTTGGAAAATTCGAATTTTTTTCATATTTTTTCAAGTTTGTCTATTCATAGCAGCAAACTTTAATAAAAAAATATAGGATAAGTGATAATATTCTTAAAGTCTGTTCTCTTGTGAAGAGATTGAGTCATCATTTGATCAAATCGGACAAAAATTACCGTAGTTATTATTTAAAGAGTCTAACAGTCGAGTGATATTTTTTATATATGTCATCTCATCAAATGATCTTTTAGTTCAAAAATTTTCAGAATTTTTGATGGATCTTGATTGTTTATCACAAAATGTGTCAATTTAACGTTTGAGCGACCACCAGAAGTCGGCTAATACTCGTGTTTTTTGCAAATATTATTATTTCTCTTTGCGCACACATTGGCCAACTTCTGGTGGTCGCTCAAACGTTAAATTGACACATTTTGTTATAAACAATCAAGATCCATCAAAAATTCTGAAAATTTTTGAACTAAAAGTTCATTTGATGAGATGACATATATAAAAAATATCACTCGACTGTTAGACTCTTTAAATAATAACTACGGTAATTTTTGTCCGATTTGATCAAACGAAATGCCAATCTCTTCACAAGATAATGCACTTTTAGAATGTAATCACTTATTTCATATTTTTTAAGTAAAGTTTGCTACTATGAACGGACAAACTTGAAAAAATATGAAAAAAATTCGCATTCTCCAAGTTTACCTCATCAAAACTCATAGCATATTAAGTCAAATAATAGATATATGTATACCGTTTTAAAGGTCCATCTCTCCCCTTTCCAACAAGATTTAAATTTCGGAGATCGGATCAGAAATGTTTGTATAATACAGAAATTTGCGCGTAAAGTCTAAAAAAACAGTTTTTGTCAAATGAAAAAAGTTTGGAGGGTTCGAGAAATATAAAAAAAAATAGTTTTGAGATCTACTCAACAAAACTCACAATCTACGCTAAGTCATTAGCCGGGTGTATTTAATTTTCTTTATTTTGTCGCATAGTGTAATTAGAAATTCCAACGTGGTTTCTAATCAAACATAACTTTACTGAAAGGTGGTCAATATCTAGAGCCAGTAAATCCATGCTGGCTCATTAATGCACCAGTTAGTTAACGTTATAACTTGTAAATTATTTCGTCATTATTAAGTTTCCCACTAAATGTTAATGAAATGAAATACAATTTTTTTTTATTATTTTTAATGTTTTTTTCCACATTCTGTTAACAAAATAACAATCTCAGCACTTAAGTTGGATTACGATTAAAAAATTATTTCATCCGTTAACAGAAATAAATTTTCTGTGCAACAAAACCTACAGAAAAAAAAAAGAAACACCACAACGAAATCCCTTCAAACCGCTCACTGCACACTTGTAACCAGAGTAGACATAAAAATTGTTAAAAAACGTAGAAAAAAAACCACAGAAACTCTTTAGAATTTGCCAAGTACTTCAACACAAAAAAATTTAAAAAAAAAGTAGAAATAAAAATAAAATGAAGAGAGAAATACTCGTAATACTCGTGGAAGTACATGCAGTCATACAAATACAATTTCTATAGAGTTAGACAGTTAATGGGTGAGTGGGAGCCCAGGGTAAAGAAGTTGATAAATGTTGGTAGGGGAGCATAACAAAATGGAAGCCAAAAATATTTAGCCAACCGGAAAACAAGCAACAAATTGTGGAAATTTTATTCTATTCAAACGGGGGATATACACTCTGTTGTAAAAACGTTAAAGTAATGGCGGGAAAGGCGGAGAGAGAGAGAGAGACAGTAGTTGGTAAGGATGCCAGATAATAGAAAAATCTCTAAGAGATTAAATTGTCTGGTCTCGAATGGAGTTCAACTATATTTATCCGCTCGGATAAGGTAAAGTACAATATCTTGGCGTTAATTTTGACTCCTAACTCTTCTGGAGGGATAACACAATGAGTTAAAGAGAGCTACCATTGCATTTTCTAACACTAAAAGCGGTGAGCGGATGAGATTTAGGAATTAAGGCCTACAATCGAGCTTGATAGAGCCAATATTGCTTTACAGTGCCCTTACAAACATCATCTCGAAGTTCGTCCTCGTACATGAATGCCGTTAACTTCACAATCACTGACATGTTACAAGCGATAGGACAGAGAAAGAGAGAGTGGTTGGTAAGGATGCCAGATTATAGGAAAATATCCAAGAGATTAAATATGTTTAAAGGCACCTATTTTCAATCGTATGGTCTCGAATAGAGATCAGCTATATTTATCCGTCCGGATAAGGTGAAGTAAGGTAAAGAGAGCTAGCGTTGCATTTTTTATCTCTAAAAGCGGTGAGCGGATGAGATTTGAGAACTAAGGCCTACAATCGAGCTTTATAGAGCCAATATTGCTTTACAGTGCCCTTACAAACAACATCTCAAAGTTCATCCTCGTCCATGAATGGCGTGAACTTCATAATCACTGACATGTTACAAGCGATAGGACAGAGAAAGAGAGTGGTTGGTAAGGATGCCAGTGTATAGGAAAATCTCCAAGAGATTAAATTTGTTTAAAGGCACCTATTTTCAATCGTCTGGTCTCGAATAGAGATCAGCTATATTTATCCGTCCGGATAAGGTGAAGTGAGGTAAAAAGAGCTAGCGTTGCATTTTTTTCTCTAAAAGCGATGAGCGGATGAGATTTGGGAATTAAGGCCTACAATCGAGCTTGATAGAACCAATATTGCTTTACAGTGCCCTTACAAACATCATCTCGAAGCTCATTCTCGTCCATGAATGCCGTTAACTTCACAATCACTGACCTGTTACAAGCGATAGGAGTTGCGATTGCCTTAGTTAAATCCGATATTCTTCGTATTCTTTTTACAAGCAGGCTCAACTTCATTGGCAGAAGACTGTTTCGCTGTTTTCATAGCCATCCATGGGCCGCAGCTGTATTTTATAGCAAAGAGACACTCAGCATTCCATCGAATGACTTTTGCGACTTTTGCAGGAGAAAGATTTTTAAAAGACTTTTGAGAAGAAGAAATAAATTATTTTTCATGTGTTAGTGTCCTGCTCTGGAAGAGTTGGAGGTTCCTAATTTTTTTTTTGTTATCCTTGCTGTAACAGTTATATTTATTTTGAACTCGAGATCGTTTCCCATAGGGTGGGGATCTTCGAGTTGGCTATTAATTTGTGGTATCGCAATGGGCTTAATTTCTAGCTTAAGAGAGACCTTATCCTTGAAAGAGGTTCTACTATCTAACCTGACTTGATTAGCTTTAATGAGGAAATTTTTCCTTGGAAAATATTTCTTATTGGCTTTCAGAATTTTAGTTAACCTTTGATATCTACAAACTTAATAAATTCAGAATTGGTACTCACCTGTGATTTTTTATATTTGGCAAAGCTGATCGATGTTAGAAATTTTCGAAGATATGTGATGCACAGGATCGTTGACCTGTAAGAAAATAGTAATAAATGAAATATTTTCAAAATAGACATAAAAATTAAATGAGGAAATTGCTTTTAATCATTGGTTGATTACGAAGGATTACGAATTTTATCGGTTTTATTAATTAACTAAAAAGTATGGATCTGCCCACGACGACCCACAATAATAGATCACAATTGTTAATTTTAAATTCGAAAAACCTATGATCTCGACAACATAGGTCTCGACATTTTCTGCTGAAAGCAAATCTTATCTTGTCTACAGAACGTTTGTACCTGCCGATATCAAACTTATAGGTTATGGGCCAAGGACTTTTATTTGGCTCTCGAAAAAAGACAACCTTTCCTTGTGTAAGAATTGAAGAGCAATCACCCTGCTTACCTTGGTCTACATCAGAATGTAAGGGGTGATATTTTAAGAGCTATAGGAAAATTTTTCAAAAAAAAAACACATAAAATTCAGAAAAATGCATGAAATCTTTATTTGAATCGATAGTACGGTCCATATAATTTAATGTTTGAAGATTATTTCATGCAAATGTTGACCGCAACTGCGCCTCAAATGGTCCATCCGCTTAGTCCAATTTTGGTATACTCTTTCCAACATTTCGGCCGGTATCTCACGAATAAATGCTTTAATGTTGTCTTCCAATGCGTCAATTGAAGCGGGCTTGTCTGTATAGACATGAGCTTTAACATAGCCCCACAAAAAATAGTCTAATGGCGTTAAATCGCACGATCTAGGCGGCTAATTGACCGGTCCCGAACGTGAAATAAAATGTTCACCGAACTCCCCTGTCAATAAGTCCATTGTTACGCGTGCTGTGTGGCATGTGGCACCGTCTTGTTGAAACCACATGTCATGCAAGTCAAGCTCTTGCATTTTGGGCAAAAAAAAAAGTTGGATATCATCTCACGGTAGCGCTCACCATTCACAGTTACGTTTACGATTCGCAGCATCTTTGAAGAAGTACGGTCCAATGATGCCAAATTCAATGATTTGCAAGCGTTGTTCGTTTGTAAGACGATTCATGGTTAAATTTTAGACCAAACTGAAGATGTTTGACAGTGAAACAAAACACGAAACGTGCGTGAGCTGTTTAAACCAGTGTTGACAAAAAGATAATAGCTAAAAAATCACCCTTTATAACACTCCCCCTAAGAAAACTTCAGGTTTTAGAGTTAGGCGATCTTGCACTGACCATATCAAAAACTGAGCATAATAGTGAAACAGTTCATCGAGTGGCCCACAACTTTCTACTTTATAGACTTTGATGAAAAAACATTCAACACTGTTAGTCACGACCCAACTTTAAAAATCATATGCCTCATCCTATGTCCATAAGACATAGTTTTTAGACCAAGGGGCAAATTTGAATGGACTCTTTGTTAAATCATTAAAAAGGAATTATAGACCACCCACTATAAGCAGGACGAGGAAGTCGTCGTAGTCTAGTAGGTAGTGTGTTGGCTTATTAGACTGAAGGCCCGAGTTCGAATCCCAGGTCAGACATTAAAACGAAAATATTTCTACGGCGACTTCCTCTCAGCAGATTTCTGGCAAAAACTCTGAGAGTAAATAAAATTGCCATGAAAAGCTTCTCAAAAAATACTGTCGTTCGGAGTCGACTTTAAACTGTAGGTCCCGCCACTCATGTATAAAATTAACGCACACAACGTAAGTGGTGTGAGAAGCTAGGTCGTAATCCTGACTGAAGGGTTGTAATGACCAATTATGTTATGTTATAAGCAGGACGAAGAATGGAAAGCGTCGACATAACCGGGGAAGTGAAGATCTGTCATAAGATGGCAAGCCATGGAAACTATGATCAGAGTTATAAGATTCAAGCGAGAGCACAGTGTCCTCGATTTCCTTACGTTCTCACCTTTTCTGCTCTCTCTCCTTGTGTCTGAGAAGACATCTCTTCTGCCTCCTGCTCTCTCTCTCTATAGTCCTCGACAATGGCGTACCTAGTGGCAGACTGCAACGCTTTCTTAAATACAGAGTTTTTCGCTGAAACAGTTTAGCAACGCTCCTCATCGTTCTAATGATTTCATTGTGACGGACGCTCGAAACCCTGAACTGTTTTAGCAGAGGTGGGTAATGTTGGCTCAGAGTCCACCAATATTTTTTTTTTTTTTTTATGAAATCAGCACTCAGGGGATGGCCCCTACTCATGCAGTGCATTGTGCAGGTTTTTTAGGAAAGGTGGAAAGTGGGAAGATGCGAACGGCAAGGAAACGAGTTGCTGCTAGGTGACTATAAAATGGCCAGTGCTATACCTTCACCATTAGACAGTCTACAGGCAATCGTCCCCAAGAAGCCCGCAGTTTCTCACACCACTTATGTTGTGTGTGTTAATTTTATACATAAGTGGCAGGACCTACAGTTTAAAGTCGACTCCGAACGACAGATTTTTTGAGAAACTGAGAAGAAATCGCCGAAAAAATACTTTTTGTATTTTTTTATTTTTGATGGCCTGGGTCTCGAACCCTGGCTTTTACGTCTAATAAGCCAGCACACTACCTACTAGACCACGGCGACCCCAAATATTGTTGAGATTAAACGGGGATCGAATGAGCTTATCCGAAAGGATGTCCTATATCGGGCAAAATTTACGCTACAATACAAAACTCATGTAAAACTTTAGATACTCAGGCTAAACTAAATTAAATTGAGGGTCTATTTATTTAATTTATAATGATAAGCCACGATTATAAACCTTTTTTTAAAATCAAATTTTTTTTCCGACATCTGGCAACATCCAGGCCTATAATTTATAACTCATTTAAACCTTAAGCTACTCAACCAATATGGCGGAGAATTTATCATTAGTGCAGGCATAACTGTAGTCATACAGTTAAGGTTGAATTATAGTTTTTCAATAATAAAATGCCTTCATTGTGGGTGGCGTTTCAAGTGGGGCAAAGGAAAAAAAATATGTTTCCCCATTTAAGCGTTTAATATAAATGCAATGAATAGGCAATGAAACTGAAGGAAGGATTATAGACGGTGTAAGGAAGATGGAGGAGAGAGAGAAAGAGAGAGAGAAAGAGAAAGAGAGAGAGAAAGAGAGAGAAGAAAGAAGAAATATAATCATGGAAAAACTTTCTATTTAACAAGTATACAGAACGCTAATTAATGAATACTTCAACAAAAAAGACTTGAATGGCAGATGAAAAAAAAAATTGTAATTTGAAGAAAAAATTTTCATACTGCAAGCAAGAAAAAAATTATGAAAATTATAGTAGAATGGTAAGGATAAGAGATTATTATATAAATATTCTATACATTAAATATATAAAAAAAATATAAAAAATAAGGAAAAAATAAATACAAATTAACAGGCATAAAATTTAGCATGAAATTGCAGAACATCGACTCGTTGATGTTGATGATGATGATGGTTAAAGAAAAAAGAGAAAAAAAGAGGAAAATTAAATTGAAAAACTCTTTTTTTTTTTCTTTTCCAATTAAATACGAGGACAGTTGAAAAACTTTATGGCAGCAGCGCTTGTACATATATGCTAAAAAGGAAAATATAATGGCAAACGATAGAAAATTATAAATTAGGACATGATGGTGCTGATGTACGAGAGTTAAAAAAGAGATTCTTTTTTAATGACTTTATAAATCACAAGAGAAAATGCTGCAAATTAAAAAGGAAACTGACAAAAAGACAGCAAAATGCAGTGATTAAATAAAGACGAATGAATGCTCAAAGAAAACAAATGACAAGGCAAGTTCATTATCCTGCCTCAGTATTGGGTATAAGCATTAATTTTTGTATTAATTGTCAACCATTTAACAAATTTGAAAGATTTTCTTCTAAACCTAGGCTTTATTTTCATTAGATTTCATTTTGTGGTTAAATTATTGGAAATTAAATTTTTTGAAAAAAAAGATATATGGGTGGCTTTTTATCCTTAAGAGCAAATTTAATAAAACTTAAACAAAGCATTAACCACGTAAAACTGCTACCTTTTTGTAAGTTTCATTAACGTGCAGCCTTAATTTATTGAAAATTTTTAGTTTTTGAAAATTATTTTTATCTGAAAAAAAGGATATATGGGTGGCTTTTTATCCTTAAGAGCAAATTTAATAAAAACTTTAGCAAACCATTAAACGGATAAAACTGCAACCTTTTTGTAAGTTTCAGTAACGTACAGCCTTAATTTATTGAAAAATTTTTAGTTTTTGAAAATTATTTTTATCTGAAAAAAAGGATATATGGGTGGCTTTTTATCCTTAAGAGCAAATTTAATAAAACTTTAGCAAACCATTAAACGGATAAAACTGCAACCTTTTTGTAAGTTTCAGTAACGTGCAGCCTTAATTTATTGAAAAATTTTAGTTTTTGAAAATTATTTTTATCTGAGTTTCAAAACTAGAAAAGGAAATGGCAGCCTTTTTATCCTTAAGAGAAAAATTTGTCAAAATTTCAGCTTCAAACAGGAGGCTAACAGAAACGGGGGATTTTATGGCCTAATGAATCGAATGGCTGACAACTCCCTCTTTAAGTACCCCTGGACAGAACTAGTAGAGCCCACGATTTTTGTAAGTATTTTGCAACGAGCCTTAGTAACAAAACTGAGAGGAATGATCTCAAAGTTACATACTTGTTTTGAAGTATTTTTTAGTATACGGATGGATCTTGGGACAGAAGTGGGAGTTTATAGTTCCAGAATGATATATTCTGGGCACGTGAGAATTCTTCAAGCAGAAGTCTATGCTATTGCAAGATGTGCTCAATCCAACTTCTACAAAACTTACAAAGGACGAGATACAGTAATACCAACTGACAGTCAGTTTGCCATTCGAGCACTCGATTCTTATGACGTTAAATCGAAGATAGTATGGAACTGTCTAGGGAACTGTCTGAATCAGTTAAGTAAGGCAAATAAGTCATGTGGGAATTCGTGGCAATTAGCAAGCAAATTAACTTGCAGGAAGGGGAGCTTACTCGCTGCTGGTGGGACTAGAACCTTTTTGCGTTCGAGGTAACAAAAATGTTTGTAGTGAAATTGTAATAAGAGGCGATTTGAGCTGCGCATCAAACTAACCTGAAATTGGCAACATGAGATTAGTAACCAATCTCTTGAGGGGACACTGCAAAAGATGAACAATCGTAGAACAATTTTTCAGAATATGTATCGTCTCGAACACAGTATGTAGTTTTAGTAATGGTAAGAATGCAACGTAAAAACCCATGCTTGGAGCTTGTAAAGCATTAATGAATGCCAGTAGAAAACACTGAGGTGCATATCAAGTGCTGGTTAGGGAATTATGCTTGCATTATACTGAAGTTTATCAAGGCAATAGGCTTTGAGGAGTGATTAGAGAGTACCCTACATTAAGGGCAGTATAATAGATCGTACGGTCGCAGTCTATGGCTCCTGTTTACGTAGACAGCAACTACTTTATTGCTATTTTGAGAAGGCTGGAAGCACTCTTCTGGTTATTTTTTTATTACGCTGCAATCCACATGTTGCAGTTGGAATTTGTTTCATTTTCGCAAAAGTCGCCGTAGTCTAGTAGGTAGTGTGTTGGCTTATTAGACGTAAGGCCACGGTTCAAACCCCAGGTCAGACATCAAATCGAAAATATGAAAATATTTCTTCGGCGACTTCCTTTCAACAGATTTCTGGCAAAAAACTCTGAGAGTAAATAAAATTGCCATGAAAAGTTTCACAAAAATCTGTCATTCAGAATCGACTTTAAACTGTAGGTGCCGCCACTCATGTATAAAATTAACGCACACAACACAAGTGCTGTGAGAAACAAGGTCGTAATGGCAGAAGGGTTATAATGACCAATTAAGTATGTATGGGTGTATGTTATCTGTTACTCACATAGCAGACCAACAATCAGCAGATGACCGCTATTCAAGGAGTTAATTGCATTGGAATACTCGATACATATTTGCAGGAGAAATTTACATCCAGGGCAATTGTGCAGTGTCACAACGTGCTCAACAGATTGGTCACTCAGAATAAAATTACTTTCCTAAATGAATTTTTGATGAGAAGACTTTCACTGTTTCCATCACCATATTTTCAAGCTTGAACGGGAGTTTGTGATAGAAGAGATTAGGAATGGAAACGATAGAGATATCCATTGTGAGAAAAAACCACTCCAAAAAATGTGTCAGCTTTGATACCTGACAATAGGCATATGCAAACTATGATATAAGAAAAAGGAATCAATGGAACACTTGTTCTCCAACTTTGTAGCACTATGAAATAAGACAAGAGAATTCTAAAGCAATTAACAAAGATAGAATTTCATTTCCCGGTGGGGCTTCATATTAACAACAGCGACTTTGACAGTTGATAACGGCCATCTTGTTGAAGCTACATCTGTTACATTAGTTGTCATTTATCTAGAATGTTTTGCCAAATCATTATGGAAGGATATAGCATCCAACAACATATGCAAACAATGAAATTATTTAATCAAAATGGGTGTCATATTCGGGGGCGCATACCGCGCGAAAAATCATCTTCAACGATGAGGCCTGTTTCTAGATGAATAGATATGTGTGCAAACAAACTTGTCGAATTTGGGATGATACCAATCCACATGAGATCCAAGAGTGTCCAATGCATGCCAAAAAAAAAGTCACTCCATGGTTTAGATTTTGGGCTGGCGCAATCATTCTATATTTCTTTGAGAACGACATTGACCAGGTCATCACCGCTCTTGTACCGGCCTGAATTGAATGATCTGGACACCAACGACATGTGGTATTAACAGGATAGCGCTGCCAGCCACATAGTTCACTGGATATTCATTGGATATTATACAGCAGCAATTTGTGAATATAATTACGTCACAGTGCACTAGCACTGGCCATCGTGCTAGTGCTATATGATCCTGTTTAAGATGCAGGTTTATGCGACTAAGCCACAAGCTACAGAGGCCTCAAAGACAACATAACTCATCATGTCATCGGTCAAATTCATTCTAATTAAAGTGCCAGAATCTTTCAAACGAATAATAAATTTCGATAACATCTCACACACACACACTGTATATTATTTAAATTTAAAGATAGGAAGCGCTTCAAAAAGGTCCTAAATAAAGGGCTATCCATTTCGTGGTTTCAAAAGTATGGGACTGGAATTCGACATCTCTGTCAAACTAAGTTGTGAAACCAATTTTTTTTCTTTTCAGTTGAAAGTCTGACATTGACGAAAATGGATCGCTTAACTATCACACAACGCATAAAAATGATCAAAACCTACTACAAAAATGGTGATTCTGCCACAGCCACGTATCGTGCCAATCGGCAATTTTTCGAACAAAATTTTCTTCAGCGATGAAGCACATTTCACACTCGGTGGGTATGTTAATAAACAAAATTGTCGTATTTGGGGTTCTGAGAATCCTCAAGTAATTGAAGAGAGAGGCTATTACATCCAGAAAAAGTCACTGTTTGATGCGCTCTTTGGTCGGAAGGTGTGATTGGACCTTACTTCTTCGAAAACGGCGATGGAACGACTGTCACCGTCAATTCGAAGCGTTATGGTGATATGATAACTGACTTTTTTTTGCCTGCTATTGAAGAATACGACTTGGAGAATATATGGTTTCAACAAGACGGTGCCACATGCCACACAACTCGAACGAATATGGCTTTATTGCAAAAGACATTTCCTGGCCGCGTAATATCTCGTCGTGGCGATATCAACTGGCCACCAAGATCATGCGATTTGACACCATTAGACTTTTTTTGTGGGGCTACGCGAAAGACCGTGTTTATGCAGATAAACCTTCAACTCTTGAGCACTTAAAAACCAACATTCGTCAAGTTATGGCTGAGATACCGCCCAATATGTGTCAAAAAGTGGTCGAAAATTACCTCCCCAAAGGAATCAATGCTTGCAACAATTCGCGTGAAGGTCATTTAAATGATGTAGTGTTTCACATATAATGTCAACGTTCAAACTTTACAATAGAAAAGAAATATCATGAAAAAAATATTTTATATGTGTTTTATTTACGTTTACTTTTGAAACCACAAAATGGATAACCCTTTATAATGCCAGAGGGGATGAGAGGGAGAGAGAGAGAGAGATTGGTTTAGAAGAGAGAGATCAGTGTTGAAAAATTCAGTACTTTGGTACTTTTTTCAGTACTATTTCATTTCAAAAATACCGCAGTACCCCGCGACGCTTTCAGTACTTTTTTATTATTACATATTTTATGTCGTGAGTTCTTTCAACTATTAATGCATTAGCAACGTAATGCTAAAGGTAGAATTAGGCTTTAGCACCCGTTAGCCAAACGTACGCGAAACGGACGATAGTTTTTAGAATACGAAAACCAATGAGAACACTTGCCGAACCGTAATGTAATTTCAGTAAGCATTTACATTGCTCTCCATATGCTGAAAACGAACGTATGTTCTATTACGTTCCATTGACGTTTGACTAAACGGCACTTTTACGTTTTGTTACGTTCCGAATCAACTGTTTTTGTCTTGTATGTGAGGAACACGAATAAGTCGTTAGTTTTTCTGTCCCGTGCCGTGTGTGTATTAAATATAAATAAATAAATAGTCTAGTAGGTAGTATGCGGGCTTACTAGACGTGAGTCCACGGTTTAAACCCCATGTCAGGAATCTCCATCAAAGCGAAATATAAAAAAATATTTCTCCGGCGACTTCTTTCTGGCAAAAACTAAATAATATTGCCACGATAAAGTTCCTCAAAAACCCTCGTTCGGATTCGAATTTAATCTGTAGGGCCCGCCGCTCATGTACAAAATTAACACACACAAAATAAGTGGTGTCAGAAATTAGGTCTTAATCTTGAATGAAGGGTTATAATGACCAGTTATGCATGTATGTATTTTTTTACAAAAGTACCATTTGATGCAAAAAAGTACTCTTTCAGTTATAGTTCAGTACCATTTCAAAATTTCAGTTTTGCAACACTGAGAGAGATTGATGTAGAAAATTTTGTACGTTTAACGTTAAGCAATGTGGGATAGGATTTTTACGTAGAATTGTTAAATGCCTAGTTCGACGAAAAATTGCTTAACGATAGTACAATTAAACCGAGTTCGTGTGCTGTTCAATGTGATGTTCTTCTTTTAAGAAAATTAATCTTGGCTTGTAGTATCGCAATGAACTTAACCTCTGGCTTAAATGAAAACTTGCTCCGCATGGAGGCCTGAATTTCAATATGCAACTCTACTCCTACCCTCGTATTAAAAAATTATCATTTATTTACAATATTATTGATCTCTCTCGCTTTCTATTCAATATATGTAATAAATGACGCTTTATTTTTGGCGTCAAACAAAACGTAAAACGTTTTTAATTGACATGGAGTATGAAAAACAAAGAAACAAAGAAAATAAAATTAAAAAAACGAAAAGGAAAACGGAAAAAAAAGTTTAACTGCTTAAAACCATTAAGCAACAACAACAACAACTAAAACAAGCAAACAATTTTCTAAACGTCAATTTATATAGACAAACGAACACTGGAAATACAAAACAAAACAAAACAAAAAAAAAATGGAAACGAAAGGAAAGACTGTCAACATCATTAAATCATCATCAACCACACCATTGCCACCATCCATATCAGCAACCATTGACACAAACCTAACGATGATGATGATGCTGATGATGATGAAAGCAATGTTTGTGATGATGAAGATGAGTATGATGAGTATGAGAATGATAAGGATGATACTGTAACAAGTTCATTTATGCCTCAGAGCATAAATACAATTTATAACATTTTTCCAAACGGAATAATAACAAAAACGAAAATATATCGTGTATTCAGATTTTATTTCTCTCAGTTTTTTTTTGTTTTGTTTCTATTTTTATTTTATTTTTTCAAAAAAATATTGTAATAAACGCCCGCCCTTTTTTTTTTGCTTTCTTTCTGCTACAGCCTGGCTATAGAATTCACATGGAAATCATTTGCTTTTTGCTTTGCTTTTCAGGTTTTTTTTCCGATTTTTTTGAAAGCACTTTGAAATAAAAAGAGAACAAAAATCATATAACAAGTCCTCGATTGTTGCTTTCTCTCTCTCTCTTGCTCTTGCACTCTGTATGTGGCAATGCTGGCAAGCCAAGTGGCACACACAGGCAAAACCATTATCCTGTCGTTTGTTGTTGTTTGAATGCTTTTTTAAAACAATTACAACGAGAAAGTCTCTGAAAAATATGCAACAAAAGTTACGCTTCGTTTACGTTACGTTTTCCATTTTGATTTGTTCAACACACAAACAACAACAACAACAAATTATTTTATTTTTTTTTTAACAACAACAACAAACCGCAACTGCTATACTTTTTATACTAGACAATGCCAACGGAAGTCAAAAGCTTGTATAACACTAATGAGCAGATAATCGTCATTGTTATTAATAATTGGTAGCAGCATATACCCTTAAGCGTTGCGAACAGGACAGCGGTGGGTGGTAGGTTAAAATGTTATACAATCTGCAGAAGATGTATTCATTTAGCGTAAGAGTATAGAATGCCAGGGAAAGGCCAAAAAAAAAATATTTTCAATAACTCTTAAATACAAAGAAAAACCCCCAAAAACCACTAAAAATCCATTAAAGAACGTCGGTTACTTGAAATATTCCAAGAGTGTCTGTATTGCGTTGCGATGCGATGCGCTGTGCTGTGTGTAACGCATAATAGTGGATATCAATTCAAAATTGATGACTTTTCAAGAGCATTATCTCTCTTCCTCTGTCCAAAAATTAAAATGCTTTTAATAAAACAAAAACTCATTGAAATAAAAGAAATCAATCGAAAGCCACAATAAAATTTTCAATTGAAGCTTCTTCACAAGACTTTCTGAAATAAATTTCACGTTCTCTTCAACTAGGAGCAGCTCCACTCACACAGTACTAAGCTCTTTGGTGGGCAACATTACTCACTAACAGACTTCATTGGCGTTGAGGGTACTTTCAACAAAGTCAGGTCTGTCATGGCTTTCAGGACAAATCTATTGGGACAGTACTAAGCTGCTTGGCAGAGAACATTGAAAACTCTCTGGCATATAAGCATTACGTACTAGCAACCTTAAAAAATGTCAATTCGGAAGCAGTTGTCAGGACTTTCAACAGCATTACCGCCTCCATTGGGGAAGATCATATGGCAGGGGAAGTAAATAGACCTAAAACTCTGTAGCTCTAGAGCCTTACGGAAGAGCTACAACGGCAGTTCCACTGAGACCATACTGAACTGCTTGGCGGAGAACATTAAAAACTCTCTGTCATATAAGCACTACGCATGAGCGCCTTTAAAAATGTCAATTTGGAGGCAATTGGGGAAGATCATATGGCAGGGGATGTAAATAGACCTAAAACTCTCTAGCTGTAGAGCCTTTTGGAAGAGCTACAACGGCAGTCCCCCTGAAACAATACTGAGCTGCATGGCGGAAAACATAATAAAAACTCTCTGGCATATAAGAACTACGCATGAGCGCCTTTAAAAATGTCAATTCAGAGGCAATTGACAGGGCTTTCATCATTATAATTGTCTTCGTTGGGGAAGATCATATGGCAAGGGAAGTAAATAGACCCGAAACTCTCTCGCCCTTGATGTAGAATATCATTTAAGAGAGACTCACACACACCCACACTCTCTTTAACCTGCAATCAAGTGTTAACGCTTATAACGTAATAGTGCACATTGTGTGGCTGAAAGATCAGTCCTCACAAAATCTAGCCATCTTTAACTGTCAAACTCTCATGCAGAGGTAATATATTTAAGAATTTGATATGGAGAGCGGCAATAATGTTTTACACCTCTAATGGGCTTTTGGTAAGTTCAGGTCAGGATCAGGTTAGGTTAGGTTAGATGACGTGTACTTGTCAACTGTGACAAGTACAGTACCCGGAGGTCGAATTGAACCATTGTACAACGTCCTAGCTTCTCACACCACTCGTACATGAGTGGCGGGACCTACAGTTTAAAGTCGACTCCGAACGACAGATTTTTGAGAAGCTTTTCATGCTAATTTTTACTCTCAGAGTTTTTGCCAGAAATCTGCAGAGAAGAAGTGGCCGAAGAAATATTTTCATATTTTCGTTTTGATGTCTTACCTGGGATTTGAACTCGGGCCTTTCGTCTAATAAGCCAACACACTACCTACTAGACTACGGCGACTTCCAAGATCAGGCTATATTTCTGACTTGAAATAGAAGGCTGACCTGTTGGTGGTAAAGCTCAATGCATTTAAATCGTTGTATAATCTAGACTATGGATGTGTCGCAGTTCTGGTTATTTCTTATATTATATATTATTCTGGATCGATTCCTTACAACTTTCTGAATTTTATTTTAGAATTTCATTCACTGACATGCAATTTTACTAGACTCTGCAGAAGTCGCAAGAATAAAAAGAAGACTGATCGTCTTCTGCGCTTAAATCGTATGGTCACTCAGTGCACAATTACGAATCTCGCGGGTCACTGTCTCATTATGAGGCATGCTGGTAGGCGTGGCATTCCGTCGAATGACTCCTAAAGGAGTTGTAGAAGTGAGGAGTAGAAAGAGACAATCTTTCACCCCATATCTCAGTGCCCCGATCTTGCCAAGAGGCAGAGTTTTTTAAACTTTCATTTTCTGTCATCCTTGCAAAAACTCTGCAAAATTGAAAGATTTTTCTGGAGTTAGGGAGCGCTTGATCCCCAAGTTTAATACCAATTATGATATTACAAGGTCCCTAAGTAGGACGTAATGTTTTGAATTTAAATTCGAATTTAATACCTAAAAGCCAATGAAGCGATTCAAATTCGTATGAAACATTCGTATGATTTATGAAAACATGAAACGCTCATATCATATCTGGAATAACGCAAGTACACTTTCTTTTTATGATCGATGTGGTTAAAAGGCGTGCGGCGACAGATATACCAATAGGAATTACTTGAGCCCGTCTTCGCCTACATGAAAGCTTAGAATCTCTTGAGTATGCTGTCGACATGTGTTAATTATTCAACTGCTAGATAGGGTTGCACACATGATTTCTTGTCCATACGTTGGTTTTTTTCATTGCCAGCAATGATATCTTAAAGGCACTTGCTTCTCAGTGTTGCTATGGAACGTTTTGTTAAGGGTTTTGTGACATCCTACGTAGCACCGCTTACTAACAAAAGATTGGGAAATTAGAATATGCTTGAAACACATGAAGTCTCAAAGAAAGATTAAGTACGCAAAGAAGGAAATCAGTTGCCCATTTGAGCATCGTTGGATGTGAAACTCCCAAAGCTTATTTGCAAATGATGGCAACCATGTAAGTGAAAGTTTGCTAAAAACGGACAGAGTAAATTCCTCATTGCTACACATATTCTCACCGTCAGTACAACAACTATTCTACTATTGTCTGTAGAATGCCAAAAACTTCTAGGCATACGTTTACCTAATCTATTCTCCCTACGTCTTCGCTCCCTTACCTTAACCCCTATTCCTATAAGTCCATAGAGGTAGCATATTGAATGATCAAGACCAACCACCAAGCCGCACTCAGAATGTGAATCCAATCGACCGAGAGCATCCGTCATCTCGCTCCCGGGTATGCCACTACGTCTCGGAACAAGCCGAGACAGATCCGGCAACGCTGTTTGTAAATGACTGCTAATCGGTAATTACAATGTCAAAGAAGAAGAAATATTCACAAAAAAAAAATACTTGGGAAAACCAAACGAAGAGGGTTGGGTGGTTGTTTTCAACTTATTTTGTAAAAAAAAACAGAAAAGAAATGAATTGCTACTGTAACATAAACCACAAATTATTTAAATTGTGTATCGTAATAAATAACTTGTTTTATGTCGTCTGTCACCAAAGTGAAGTGTCAAACAAGGGGGAAGTTGTTAACTTTACGCCTTAAAGGCTAAACGCAAACAATCACTCACGCACACTTTTCAGGGCAACTCTTGTTTAATAGACTTCAATAAGCTTTTAGCCAGAGATGGAAACGATGATATAACTGCAATTTTAAAATGAGAATCATTTTTGTATTGCATTGGACTTGGTGAAAAGCAATAAGTTTTTTGAAGGGGAACAACCCTAAAAATGTTTACTTGACTTTGTAGTCAAACTCTCTCTTGTGTACAGGTCATCGGTTTGGCGATTTGCTTAGGGGAAATTAATCATCACACCTAATTTGAGCATGTCAGGATGTGAGGATGGTTTCAACCTACATAACAGGTGTTCTTAGAAATTTATCATCTAACACACTGTTTGCCAGACGTGTTGACGAAACAAGTAACTGCGAACGCGATAATAAGATTGGGCACCACAAGAGCATAGAAGCCAAGTTCATACCAAAATTTTACGTATAGTATACCTATTGACAACACGGTAGACGATACGACTTTTGACCTTCGTTTTACAACGTAAATACCGGATAGCTCCTCTTATGATAATGGTTCACATCTCCCACTAGTTTCCCCCGTCATCCAAGTATTCTTGCACTACCCGATTACTGTAATACTATTCAGGATGAAATATCAATAAAGACTTCCACTGTAAGAATTTGGTACCAGAGGACAACTCCTGCAGTAGGGCAACTGCTAGAAGATGGGGAACTTTGTTCTGGTGTGGTTCACTAGATTTACCCGATGCTTATCTAAGACAAACTTATTTATGAATTTGTGAGGAGGACTGAGGAGAACTGTTGCCATATGAATTACGAGTGGATTGCGCACTGTCACTCTGCAATGGCCCTCTTTCTTATGCTTAATTAGCTAGATGACTGGTCAGGCAATATGAAACACTTAAGTTCCTATCACACTGATACATTATTCTTTCTGGACACTCCTCTATACTATCTCTGAGAGAAATTGATCGCCTAAACCTAATCTTGATAAGAGATTACACACTAAAATTCCTCTGTCATCGGACAGAAATTGTGGAAATCTACACGAAAGAATGTGGAATATCATAGAATATCTCTTCGTCTCCCTGACTGCTAAAGTGTGTTTCAGATCGAGGTAATGGCCATAAATCAGGCTGTAGGATAGCTCTCGAGTAAGAGATCATCATTATCATAGAAGTCGCCGTAGTCTGGTAGGTAGTGTGTTGGCTTATTAATATTATTAAAATATTTCTTCGGCGAACTCTTCTCAGCAGATTTCTGGCAAAAACTATGAGAGTAAAAATTGCCATGAAAAGCTTCTAAAAAAATCTATCGTTCGGAATCGACTTTAAACTGTAGGTCCCGCCACTCATGTATAAAATTAACGCACACAACACGAGTGGTGTGAGAAGCTAGGACGTTATACAATGGGTTAATTCGATCTCCGGTTACTGTACTTGTCACAGTTGACAAGTACACGTCCTCTAACCTAACCTAACCTAAGAGATCATCAAGTAAAAGATCACCATTTATTTTCTCTGACAAGACCAGCGACAATCAGACCTCTTTCGTGTGGAAGATTCAGATTTAAACATTTTGGAATATACTGCAACTCCCCTTGAGCAACTCTAGCTGAAGTTTGATATAAATAGAGTAGGGCTTTCTCGTTACATCAAAGTCCCATATAATTGTGTAGCTCATGAAGTTGTTACACACATTCTTCGTACCTCTCTTAGGCTGTGCATTAGGCAAAGTCTGGACGGATGACATCTCTGTCATTGTATGTATTATCTTATCTCGTAAAGACAGGTACGCGTGAAAACTTCGCTTACGTACAAATGACTTCTGCAGAGGTTACGGATTGATTAAGTAAGAAGAGAAGATTGTCTTCGTCTCTGGTTCGACGCTTCTTGGTTAACACGTTCTAGAAAACCTAACGAAGCTATCGTTATTTGATACTGAATAGATTATTATACTTATTCAACTTTCTAGTTGACTTTCAGTTTGATTCTTAGGGACAGGGCTTTAAATGCGAAGCCCTGATGCTGGTTGTTAAAGCCCAATTTATCAGCTAGCTCAGGGGAATCGCTTTATGTCCCCTAAGTCATCATAATAGCACAAGGGTTTTAAGAGTTTTTTCAACAAAAATTCATACTTTCCATCCCTGAAACAGGAAAAAAACCCACTAAAAGCAACGAATAATAAGCAAATTAGAGTTTGGGGTGGTAAATTTAAATTAAAATGTTTGACAATAAAGTGTACAAACCAACGACGATTGTTTGTTGTTGGTTTCTCAAACCGATTTGCCTATTAAAAAAAAAAAAAACATAACTTAAAAGAAGGGGAAAGGGAGTGTAAACAAATGAAATTGCAATAATAACAGGGTACACTTGCTGTAACAAATTGCGATTGTTTGTCTGTTAACAATAGAGGCAGTAAAATCAAAATTTAATGGTTAATTAACTATGAATTGTTATTATTTACATACATAATAACAGTTAAAGCTTAACAGATTTTAAGGTTATGATATCAATTGAGGTTAGATTGCATATACATATGTATGTATATATGAAAGAGTGAGGTTAGTTTTATTCCCATAAGAGAGTTTATTTTAGATTATACTCGTAATACAATAAAGAAATCAGACAATAATTGCAGGACTTTTTTTTTTTTTTGTAAATCTTTGTGTAAATGTTAAGCATTTGATATGATCTCTATAAGCACTTCATGTTTATCAAGCATATTCATGCTATGTTTCTTCTATATGCCATGCATATGATAAAATAATCTTTTTTTTTTGGTTTTTCTTTATAAAGGTTTACATAGACGAACTTATGTATAAACTTTGTTATACCCTTTGTACGTATTTATATTGTCATTAATTTTAATTACAACTTTTGTAAATAATTTAAGAACAAAAAAATAAAAGGCACAGATCTTATAAAGCAGCTAGAGAGATAGAGATAGGCAAAAAAGTTTGTATAAGGACCCTACTTGGTATTACATACATACATAATTGGTCATTACAACCCTTCAGTCAGGATTATTGACCTAGTTTCTCACACCACTTATGTTGTGTGTGTTAATTTTATACATAAGTGGCGGGACCTACAGTTTAAAGTCGACTCCGAACGACAAATTTTTTGAGAAACTTTTCATGGCAATTTTATTTACTCTCAGAGTTTTTGCCAGAAATCTGCTGAGAGGAAATCGCCGAAGAAATACTTTTTGTATTTTGTTTGATGTCTGGCCTGGGGCTCGAACCCTGGCTTTACGTCTAATAAGCCAACACACTACCTACTAGTATACTTGGTATTACCAACTACATTTGCAGTTCATATTTACTTCTTTCAATGAACATTTGACACTGAGACGCAAAGACTTAATATGAAGGGCATGCTCTCCCTATTTTATTAAGGCTCCCAATATTAATGGATGCGAAAAGTACACTTCTTTGCATATTAATGAGGACTGAGCAACAAGGCATCACAATTAGGGCTGCAATTCAAAATTAAAATTAAATTACAAGACCTTAAGATAGATCGATTGAAAAGGAAACTAGCTAAACTAGATCTACAAACAGCCAGTACATGAAGCAAATTACAGAGATTGAGGGAGAAATAGACGTTTATACAACCCACCCTATGAAGACTGGGCAATTTAGACTGGCTACTGTAGAGAAATTAGAGAAGACAATAAAATAAGTTCTTTTCTTTCAAAATATAAGCTAAGAAGACAAGAACAGGCGGAGAATAGAGAAGCGAATCGAGCTACCATGGGACAAACAGTAGAAAAGGTTATGGAACCAAAGCTAGAAACATTTGAAAAGGATATGATAGACGTTCAAATGAGAAAGTTGAAGGCGTTGCAAAGAAAGTCGAGGGTATTGCAGAGAGTTATTAAAGTGAGACAGTGGAGAAACTCGGAACCGTTGTGATTAGAAGGTTTTCTGCCTTCTTTTTCTTTTCTCCAATAGAGCCCAATTAGTGAATTTTGTTGGCACCACCACCCACCCTCCAAATACAATAAAATTTACTTATGCTTAAATCGTAATGAACTAAATGAGAATTACGACTGTCCGTACGACTATATAGTAATTAAGTAAACAAACGATAGTAGCTGACTCTGTTGTTGATCGTAACACTTAAAACGAATTCTATGTGTGTTGGCGTGTGTGTGTCTGTGAAGATTAATTCGACAAAACAGAGCAATGTTAATATTAACAGAACAATGTTATGTATTTAACAGAATACACTATATAAACATGATCATGTTACGTCCTTTATGCAAATATTAGAAATCGATCGATGGAATATGTGTACCACTGTAAAAAAGTCATGGAACACCTAATTAATCGGTTCATTGAGGTGATGTAAATGGTTTTATTTTTCAAGTTGCCTGAAATCATGATGAATTTTTTTCCAATTAAAGAATTATAATAGATTTATAGCGGGGATAAAGGGTATAAGAAAGGAAAGAAAATTCCTTAATCCTTGCAACAAATAGAGAGAGAGCTAAGATTGTCAGAGATTGATTATTTTAATCAAAGGCGATCTTACGATCTTATGCAAATTTTGTTCATCATTCTGTTCAAATGCGAACAGATTAGACCACAAACTGTCACAGACGAAGCAAATATTCAAGAACAGTAAAGGCAATGCCAAGACAGAGGAAGAGAGAGAGAGAGAAGAGTGAAAATAGTTTTCAGCACACTTTTAAGATTTAATCAAGTGAAACAAATTTCAACACAAAAGTGTTAAGCTCGATTTTCATTTTTTGAAAAAAAAAATGTTGGCGGCAAATTAAACGATTCAATGGTGCATTCAACGCTAACAATGTGTGCGCCTTAAATGAGGCGCATCATCAATAAGGGCACCTAACGTCGAGGGCCGACAAAAACGTATGTATGTGTCTGCGAAGAGCAGTCTCCAAAACTTTTTCTGGCCTTAAAAGATAAAGTAAACAAATAGCAAGTGTTTCAAAGTAGTTTTTATAATTAAAAAAAATTAAATTGTTTCAAATGAAACGTTGTCCTTATAATGCTGAACTTTTTAATGTTTTTCCCTCTAAAGAGCCATATAAAGATGGCAAGTTTTTGACATAAATTAAGTCATTAAAAAAAGAAACACAGAAATAATAATGTACGTACATATGTACGTCCTAGAACTGCAAAATTATAAAATATTATTAACAGGGACGTAGAAAAGTGGGGACAAGTTCGTTATAGACAAACAATACTTTACTAACTGCAATGAAATTATAACATAAACTCATCTTATTAAAGGCTCAAATTAGTTTAGATTTCTCAAGCACGGTAATCAAGTTGAATTCGATAAACTGCTGATCTAGGTAGATTAATTATATGACGTATATATGTATGTATATTACACGAATTTATGTATATTACACGACATATAGATATCACACGAATTGGAAGCCTCCACCGACTTATCTAGAAATATACACTAACGGGTTGAAATTGAATGGGAAAACGGAGAGTGCAGTGTACATAGAAGATTTGGATATCAGGAACTCAAACAGACTCCCATATTACCACAGTGTATTCTAGGTGAAAGTCAGGGTTATCCTCATGCCAATTACTATGTATACTACCTAATACTCCCACAGCACATCGTAAATGTCATATCGACAATCAAGCTTGCCCATGAATGCTGACTATTTCTCCGCGAAATCGTGAATTATTCTAAGGTCTCCCTGATTTCAGTCTCTGGGAATAGGGACACATTCCGATTAAGCTATCAGTACACGTTACATAATATAAACTCCCATAAGTGATCCACTCATCGAGGTTCTTTAGCCACGATTACGTTAGAAGCATGGAAAATATTCCTATCCTTGACGAACGCTTCCTATGTAGGAAGTTCGATTGAGCTGACCGAATATTAACCCAAAGAGGACGAAACGGCTCACTTTTCTCTTACGAATAAACATTCATTTTGTGGTCTTTGTCCTTGCAGAACATTGCTTAATAGAGAGGCAGGGCCGTCGCCTAGGCGCCCCCTCACATGACTTCTGAAGAAGTTGAGATTTGGAGGAGAATGAAGAAACTGTCTGCACTTAATGTGTTACTGTTCACAACTCACAGGCTCGTTGATAATGGGAGCACCATCCTTGACATGTCTGACTGAATTGTCTAATTTTAGGATAAAAAACATTGCTCAGATTAAGTGAGTCTCGATTAAGGTGAACCTGGCTGTTTAGGCTAAAGTACTGTTCTCATGGTGTACTTTGTAGGTGTTTTTATTTAAATTCTAAATGGAATGCGGTAACACAATGGGACCAATAATTAACCTTAGCGGACACGCCAATTTAACTTAACCTAACCTTACAAATTTTTGTATACTTTATTATAAGAAAATTGGCAATTCCGAGAACTGGGAATTATATCCAGAAATGCAAGTTCTACGGAATATTTTTAAAAGAGGTGAGAAAGTGAATATGGAGCCTTTATTATTGAGAATCAGCTACAAGGTCAGACTACCATACACTGGACTGACCAGCTTTTAAGTATCAAAAGTTCTAAGATTTCTTTCTTTTCAAAAGGAATTGAAACCCCTTTTCATTTTCAATATTTTCATCTTACGCTCCTGGTTTCTACCTTTTCCGAGTAAGTTTCGAACAAGAAAAAAGATTACATTTTAGTTTTTAATAAAAATTATAATTTGTAAGAATTTGTTTTTAATATTCCTTGAATTTTTTTTTTTTCATATCCTCCTCCCTGTAACCTACTCCACCGAATGCTGTGTGCATTCGTTTTACAAATGCATTTCTTAACATGAAAAATTTATCTCATCATTATTTATTCATATTTTTATCGTTATTTCATCTTCTACTGTTTTTATTTCTATATTTTTTTTTTTTTTGTTTATAATTCAGATTTAGATTCTGAAAAAAAAAAAAATGCAAAAAGAAAGAAAGAAAAAAAAGAGAAGCATGTTTATGCAAATCTATGCAAGATTTTGCATGTTACCTTTTGTTTTCATTACAAGTAAAAGAAGAGAAGAGAACTGGCAAAAGAATCAAAACAAGAAAACAAGTGAGCAAAAGCAGATTTTTTCACTAACGAGCTAAAAAATGCTTTTCTATGCAAAACTCAGGGGGATGGATAATAATGGATGGATGGATGGTTTGGCAAAAAGATTTTAAAAATATTTCCCCAAAACAGGGCGATTCTCAAAAGAGTTGGAATTATTGTTTCTATCAAGGTTAGCTTAAATGAACGATGCCTTAAGAGGTAGGGAAATTCTCCTTTAGCCTTCAAAGTTTTTCACTTTCTTACACACAATTCTGATAAACACTCTCTGGATACAGACTTAAGCTCATTTAGCTGTTTTTATCACCTCAGCCCTAGCGGATTTAAAATGCGCAGGATACCATATACCATACCCTGAGGCATTATTTCAGTTTTTTTTTTTTTAACTAACATAGAAATTGTTTATGTACAGATCATTCCAAGGGTGTCCCAGTATGCCATAATGATATACAGAAAGCTTGCAGAAAAAATTGTGGATGCAACCATGACAGTCAAGCCAATTGACATTGTTGAGGCAGGCAGACCGAATTTCAAAAACAGTTGAAATACATAGAATGGGATACATACTTTGGTATAACCAGCACAAAGAGAACCAGCAGAGCTATAGGCTTTTTTAAATATGCTTTTCATAAATGTGGAAAATAGGATAATAAATAGAATGGTGAGAGAAACGGATCTAGTGGGCTGAATAGCCATGGTGTTAAGCATTGCAAAACAGTTTTCGTTACGGCCGAGTATTATTTGGAATCGAAGATATAGCCTCGCGAAGCTAATACCTTTGTTATCGACAAAAGAATGCAAATCATTGACCAAAGCTTCATTTTCCCTACAATACAAATTTTTTATTCGATTTTTTACGATTTATGGAGGGTATATTTGGTGAAAAGATGATGATCTTCCAAATGGATTAACTCTGATGAGGAAACTGATATAAGGCAAAATGTTAATTAAGTCATCAAAAGTAAAGTTAAGCCACTGGCCACGTTAATAAAGCAGATAAATAAGACACCTATTTTAAGATTCACACACTTTCAAAGCTCCTGCGACTAGCGACAAACCAAAAGAACTCCAGTACATAATTTCCATCATCCACCATTGGAAACACCCTTTATTTTGCATTTAAATAACTGCCATTTCCATGTTTTTTTTTTTTTTCTTTTAATTTTTTCTTTCAAAAGTTGTTGTTTCTTCTGTGTTGCACTCTCTTCTCTTTTTTTTTTTTTTTTTCCTTGACAAAACGTAATGAAGAAAAAAAAAGGAGGATTCGTAACTGCAAAGTTTTTAATAAATTTTAATTATTCATGCACATGAAAAGATTATCAACTTTGCGATTTGGTTTGTCATAAGTATCGTAAGAGTATCATAAGTTGTGCATTTTATTTTTTAATTACTACCTGCCAACAGTTTCTTCTTCTTCTAGAGAATGGGGTTCTAAAATAAACACACTAGGCTGTGGTGTTGACATCTGCTTGTTGAGAATTTATTTAAATAATAATAATAATTGGTAAAGGATTATAATTAAAATCGAAAAACAACAGCAACAATAAAAAAAAGATTGAAATTCAGGTCATAAGAAAACCTGATGTTTTAAACAGAAGGTTAATAACAAATATGGTCACAAAATTTTAATTTAGAAATTAAATTTCTATTCAAGCCTTAATTATACTTAAAATGTTAATTAAAGTCCAACTGAAATTAAACCCACAAAAGAGAATTTTAAGCAGGAACCTTCAATGTTAATCGTTCCATAAATGTCTTATTGTTACGGCAATAATAATACGCAGTCAGACTAAACTAACCAACATTAAAGACAAGTATCAAGGCGCGAAGCAAAAAGATCTCAATCATGAGCAACGACTTGATAGTCCAACAAGAGAATTTCAAATAAGGAACTGGATAACAGAGGAAAATATCAAAGGACAAAGTCTACTTCAGACTTTCTGTCTAATGGAAAGGTTTACCACGCGATAAGAAGAGGTTTAGAAAAGACCTTTAACAAAATGAAAACTTGAGACACCAATGTTATTAAACAACTTCAGAAGGAGCGCATACCGTATGACATCATGCACAAAAAGAGAGAAAATCCGTCCAAGCAACAGGTCCCGTAATAAAAGCCCATCTTCCTCTTTGAGAGCCACACGAGACAGCTGCAGCAAATAATTATGACTTTGTCTCTGCTCTCGGATTGATAATAACAAACACTGCAGGCATGCGCATATCGCATGGATTCATTTACAAAACGAAAGAAAACTCCCGAAAGCAACAGGTACGGTACTTCCTGAAAAAACAATAAAAACACTTCTTCCCCTTTGAGATCTCCATGACGTTGTCGTACCATACTATTGAGATTGTGTCACTGCTCTCAAATTGAAGACAACAACTACTGGAGGACGTTCCCTCAGCAATGGGATCTACTTTACGAAACGACCCGTGAACCACTCGGCTAAAAATTTAAAACTCAGCATCAGCTGTTCCAGAATAGTTTTTTCCTCAGTAATACTGGGTTCAGACATGCACCTTTATTGAGTAAATCGCAATAAATGGCATTATTGATCTCAATATTTCATATAAAATTTCAATTAATTATTCGTCAATAAATTCATAAATTGTTATAATATTGAGAAAAATTCTAAATACAACACTGTCATAAGTACGTTCAGTGAACAGGTTACATTTTTCCGAACACTTTCTATTGATATTTGACAACTCAAATGTAAACAAAGACAAACAAAAAATGGAAGGTAAGCAGAAAGGTTTGTATTTTATATTGAGTTTCACAATAAATTTTTCTTTCTCATCCTTCTGAGAAAAGCCACTTTGGAGTCAAAAGTAGTTCCTATTAACCGCAACAGCTCGGCGTTTCGGTTAATCATTGGCAATACCTTTTTAAATGTTAAATTGTTTTCAATTTTTTCAAAAAAATTTTTTGGCACTAATTTTCGCGTTTAAATTAAAAGCAATGTTGTTGAAGCAATCAGCTGTTTTGTTTACCAGCTGTCAAATAAATTTTCGTATATTATATGTCTGAACACTAAATATATTGTTCTCAATAAACCGAATATTGATTTAATAAAAGTGCGTGTCTGAACATAGTATAAACGGCATTATTGATCTCAATATTTCATATAAAGTTTCAATTAATTATTGCGCAATAAATACGCAAATTGTTATAATTTCGAGTAAAACTTGAAATACAGCACTGTCATAAGTACGTTCAGTAAGCATATTACAATTTTCCGAACACTTTCTATTGATATTTGACAACTCAAATATCAACAACGACAAGCAAAAAAAAAAAACAAAAAAAAAACGAACAAAATAAAAACAATGTTGTTGAAACAACCAGCTGTTTTGTTTAACAGCTGTCAAATGAATATTGAATAAGCAGCTGAACTGCGTATATTGTTATGTCTAAATACTTAAAATATTGTAATCAATAAACCGAATATTGACTCAATAAAAGTACATGTCTGAACATAGTATAACGAACAACGAAAAGCTGAAACAATAATAACAACTACTGGAGGGTATCCCCAATAAAGTTTTGAAGATTACACTGCAAACAATAACGCATATTTTTGCCAAACTTTTTTTGTCATCAACAATTTAACTATCCCAAGAGGAGAAAAAAGTTGAAGGATCACAGATATTCAAACGTACGTTCCTCCTTGATAATGTAGCCTATTGCCAGTTGACGACTGACAGCTGAGAATGCCGATTAATGAAATCCATTCTTTCGGCAATCGGGAGTACAAGTAATGCTAATAAAAAATATGCCATTATTACCCGCCGAAGTTTAGTAGATAGTTTATCAGATAGTTGGTCAGATTAACGATGCTATTGTTTGAGTAAATAAAAAAAAACTGAAAGCAGCCCAAAAAAAGTTGGACAAGATACAGAAACTAGCGTGTGTTGGCATAAAAGAGGTCCTAGAGCATCGCTGCCGACTTTGCTGGATTTAAGTCCGCTGCATATGGTAGTAAAAACCAAAACTTTAAAGATTATAGCTTGCAATCCACTAGAGGATTTCGGAACTTAAGGAATCCATTAGCTGACAGATTTCTCCTAACTCTTCCCTTGACAGAACTAACAGCCTCAACAATTTGGGCAATTGTTTCGCAACGAGACTTAAAACCAAAAATAAGTAAAGGGATCTGAAAGCTCCATACTCTCTTACGAAAAGGACTATTTTGTAGTACAAAAGCTCCATACTCTCTTAAGAAAAGGACTATTTTGTAGTACACACATCAATGAACGAATCTCGCCACAGAAGCAGAAGTTTTTGGTCCCAGAATGGAATATTCCGAGCCCATGGGGAAACTCCCGGGTATCTTCCTAGCGGAAGTCTATGCCTTCGAAATATGTAGTGAATTAATTTGGGATAGAAAATATTAAAGACAGAGGAATCAGGAGCCGCTGATGGAGCGTTCTGCTCCAGAAGGGTTCTGCTGTGGAGTGGGAGCAGAAGAGAAGTTAAAGAGAGAAGCAAGCATTCTTCTCAGAGGAAGTGGGTTTGAAGCAATCAAAACTTTTATTCGGAGACTACAATAAAAGGAAATCTGAGTAATGCATCAGAATGCCCAGGAATAGACTAAGGTTGGTAGCCGCTCTTTTAATAGAGCTATGTAGAGTGGGGATTGTTTCGAGGCCGACATTTACATTCTGTGACCATGAGAACGAATCATCGGAACACATTCCTGGAACCTGTGGGACATTAATGCATTCCAAAAGAAATACCTGACACATAAGTAGGTTATAGGCAGGGAAATGTCTGTAGTAACAGCAAGCAGAATCAAGACAATGCGTTTAGGGGAGACATTATGGGAACACCCTATTAAGTTTGAGGAGAGCACAATAGATCATATGATTGCAGTGCTAAGGCACCTCTTTAGTACTTTGCGAACAACAATTCAAAATACATTAAATGAACCACAAATTCGTCTCAAGCCGAGGCAATGAGCCTTTTAAAAATTGTCAAAATTTGTCTACGATTCGACAATCTAAGAGTCAGATTCAAATTTCTATTCAATATTAAATTACAATGAGGCCACATATTTATTATATTTTATGGGCCTTTAAAAAAAAATTAAATATTTTCTCTTTATTTTCTGTAACGATTTTATTTTTTAATTTATTTTATTTTTTTCTCGTTTATTTATGAAAAAGCTTTTAAAGCTTTTTATTAAACGTTGCAATAAATACTTTCAAATAACAACTACAACAAATCAACTACTACAACTACTTCATTACCTTGTTCTTCTTCTTTTATTCTTCTAAAACATTATCCAGCCATTGCTGTATATCATCTTTATTATCTGCAGCAGCTGGTGCAGTACTCTTATCCGGTGTGGCTGGATTAACAGCTGGCGTCGTTGACCCCGACTTAACACTTACTTTAGACATTTGATCTGACGTCATATTTAATAATTCATCCAATTCATCATTGGCTTCTGGTGATTTTGCTTTCGTTGTTGATTTTTGACTCTTGGCTGAGTTTGATTTACGACTGGCAGAGTTGACCTTTATGCGTGGATTTTCTATGTGCTCTTTTAAAACATTTTGATAGGTTTTCTCTGCCTCCTCGGCAGCCTGTTCCATGGCTAGCAATTGATCTTTGCTAAACAAAGAGGAAGAATAGTCCATGCGCTTGTAAAATGGTATCGTTTGCAAGCCCTTATTAAGTAGATTCAAATTCAAGGTAAAATATTCACTGGCTTCGGTGTTATCCAAAAACTCTTCATTTTCAGCCTGCTCCCATTGTTTTTCCGATGAGAACTTAAAATGGCCACCCATAGCTGAAGGTAACTGGGACATTAGCTTAAAGTCACCCGCTCTCATTTGTTCATTCTCCTCATCTTCCACTGGCAAACCGTGCATATCCACAGGATATGCTTTGGGTGACTTGATTTTTGCACCACCCTTAATCCATTCATTTCGATCGACAAAACGTTCATCACTTGAATCCACTACATCAACATAACCCCGCACGGTCTCCAATTGTCCCGAAGATGATGAAGTGGTGCAGTATTTGCTTTTATTGCGGTAGTGAGACTTCATTTTGTATCGTTTACTTTACGAAAAAAAAAAAAATGAAAAATTATCCAAGTTGATTTGCAGTTCTTTTGCTAGTTGGGAGTTGAATGACAAATACTTACTCTTTTGATCGATTATCCTTACCCTCCATAGTGGTTTAATTTAAGTTTTTTCCAGTCAAATTTATGAAAACTTATAAGAATTTTTGTTTACGCTTCCGCTAATTTACTAAGCAACCGAAGTTTATCGCGGTAAAACTAATTAGATGCCATTATGGCGGTCATAGGGATGCCAGATTATTATTTCCGAAATGGTCGGTTTAATTCAATTTTCTATACTAATATCGCCTTTTTCTCTCTGTTAATCTGGCAGCTGTTTGATATTTGCATCGCCGTTGCTTTTGTTAACACTGCCTTTGTAATAAATTTGCTGTGTTTACCTTTTGACACACTCTCTATTATCGAACACTCATTTCTCTGTTACTGACAAACAAAAAGAACGTGTTTTATGAGCAAAAAGTGATTTTTCTATTAATTTTGGTGATAAAAATTGTGAAATTTTCTAAATTGGAATAAATAATTAAAAAAAAAAATGTCCAACTTTACATGCATAAATTGTAGCGTAAAATTTGCCTCGGCGGATATACAGCGAGAACATTATAAAACTGATTGGCACCGTTACAATCTCAAGAGACGAGTGGCGGAATTGCCACCAGTAACGGCAGAGGAATTCCAGACTCGTGTCATACAAATGCGAAATGCAGAAACCACTGCCAATGAGGAACGTCAGATGAGTTTGTATTGCAATGCCTGTCGCAAACAGTTTGGCAATCAGAAGGCCCATGATAATCATTTGGGCAGCAAGAAACACAAAGAAAACCTCGTTAAATTTGAAAGAGAAAACCCTGAGGCCGATAAGGAAGTCACCACCAAATCTCTCATACAACCCCGGCCACATCCAGCAATTGCAGCAGCTGCCCAAGGTAAAGGTAAATTTGCTTTGCAACAGGAACAGGCGCAAGGGGCAGATGTGGAAATGGAAGATGACGATGATGACGAGTATGAGGATGTGGAGGAGGAGGTCGTGGATTCTGATGAGTTAGATGAACTGGCAGAAAATCCTTTGACTGACAAAGATTGTTTGTTTTGTGTACACCAGGCCGAGGATATTATGGATAATTTAAAACACATGTCCGAGGCACATTCCTTCTTCATACCCGACATTGAGTACTGCACAGATTTGGAGGGTCTTTTATACTATTTGGGTGAAAAGGTGGCGGTTTATTTCATATGCCTATGGTGTAATGATCGTGGCAAGACATTCTATTCGTTGGATGCAGTAAGAAAACATATGGTGGACAAGGGCCACTGTCAAATGTTACATGAGGGTTTGGCTTTAGCTGAATATGCTGATTATTATGACTACAGCTCCAGTTATCCAGATCATGTAAGTTTGTTAAAAGCACTCAAATATCATAGCAATGTCTAATGAATCGTTTCTTTCTCTATAGCAAGAAGGCGTGGACATTGACGAAGAAGTTGTACCCGATCTATTGGAAGGCGATGAATATCAATTGGTTTTACCATCAGGTGCTGTTATTGGCCATCGTTCATTGTTGCGCTACTATAAACAGCGTTTGAATCCCAATCGTGCTTTGGTTGCCAAGAAATCGGATCGCAAGCTGCATCATCTCTTGAGCACTTATCGTGCTTTGGGCTGGACAAAAACGGAACAGAATGCTGCTGCTCGTAAGGCTCGTGATATTCATGTTATGAAACGTGTACAGGCTAAATGGCAAATGAAATTGGGTTGTAGAGCGAACAAATTGCAGCATCACTATCGTGCTCAAGTTATGTTCTAAGCAGAATGTTGTAGCAGGATATTTAAGGTTAAGACCCAGAAATTTAAATTTGGATAGAGATAGTTATAGTATGGAATGCAATAGTAAATGCTGTTTTATAATAAATACAGACGAATTCGTTATTAAAAACGGAATTTTTACCTTTTATTTATTTAATGAATGAAAAACTCTGGTGGTCCAACTGGTTCTTGCGCAGGAATGCATTGCGGTTGTTAGATCTCCCCTGAGACACTTTAGGTTCTGATCTATAAGGTAATCAGAAGGAGAGTGAATTCTTTTATGAGGAAATAAGGATGATTACAGAATCTCCAGGCTACTATGGTCCAAGTTTCTTGTCTCTTGGTTTGACACACATTTCTGAAGGTAATCAGAAATTAGACTGTTAAGCTGTTTCTAATTGCCAAATGAGGCGCACTTTTTGCGGCTTATTTTGAATAGAAAATTGTCCTGGAAATCGTTATTATAAGGGCTTGGCAATTAAAACCATTAGGCGTTTTGGTTATCAAATTTCTTGAAGAAATTTGGAAATATTGTGAGTATTGACTGCATGATGCTGCACTATGACTTCTCTGCTCACTTCAGAGCATACATTCCAGAGAAGTTGTGAAAAATGGTGCAATGCACCTTGTTAATGTCTCAATTCAGATTTTCTCGATTGGATGGAAACGAAATGGAACTGCCAATGTTTGAATTTTTAGGGAGTCAGTACCGCTCATTCCTTAAGGCTGCAGTATCACTGTAGCGTTTTTCAAGTGAAAGTGTCTGCCACAAAGCCTGTAGTAAGGATTGTTATGGATTAAATTGTGTGTGGAAAGGATAGTAATACTTACGTTCTGATACTTCCTGATAGCCGGGTGATTGTTAGAGCAATGGATTCTAACGTGATGACCTCCCTCTAAGACGTTTTAAGCTTGTCGCGAATTTATCAATGAGATATCATACGGATACGTAACATAGTGGTGTTGTAGGATAGTGTAGAGCGTATGATCTGCGAGCTTATAATTGATACTGCAGTTGCGGATTCTGTTGACGGCGTGTGGGCGGTTTCGGGTACGGGCAGAAGTTAAACTGGTTAAAGCTGAATAGAGAGTCTGTTTAAACTCCAAAAGAGCATGTTTAATATGGCTGTTGGAGCCATTCTTGGTTATTGCATCATAAGCACTCAAGCGAAACGCTTTGATCTTGAACACATGACTTCATGCAAACGCCTTTGCAGGAACTGTAGAGATGAGAAAGAAGAGGAAACTATTCTTCAGCTATTGGATGTGTGCTTAGCAGTGTATCGGAAAGAACAGCGGTGTCTACTATGCAGCCAGTCTAAATCAAGTGATGACAATGGACGTTAGAAGTTCAAATCGTTTCATCAATAGCAGCGAAGGGTTCTATTGCTAGGGGAAATAGAACACTGCTGGTCATGTATGACCCACAGCACGTATATTCCAAATTTTTATTAATCGCACGTAGTATTTAAAGATAACAACCTCTTGGCTCTGGAGGGTATTAACACAATAGTTTTCGTTTCAAATAAAATCACTTGGGGCTTTTTTTGTTTTTCATTTTTTTGTTGTTTTATATTTTGCAATAAAATTTAAAATATTTTTTTTTTGTTTGTTTGTTTCTGTTTAACTTTAGGCTGAAATTTATAACTAGACATCATTAATTATTTATTTATTTTATTTTTTTTTCATTTTATAACTTAATTTAGATGTTTTATAATTATGTTTACTCCATTTTTTTTTTCTTTTTTTGTTTATGTATATTGTTTTTTAAATTAATTTTAAACTAAAATAAAATTAAAAAATAAAATGGGAAGGATGGTTGTTGTTGATTGGTTTTTTTAAATATTATTTTTTTATTTTACTTATAATATAATGCTTCTTTTTTGTTAAAAAAAAAAAAAAAAAGCTAAAATTTAAACATTTTGTTTTTCAAGGTAATTTTTGTTTTTAGTTTTTTAAATGTTTTTTTATACAATTTGTTTTTATAGTTCTTTTTAATTATTTTATTTAATTAAAACTTAAATTAAAAACAAAGGCGAGGAAAAAAGTGAGTGTGTTGTTGGTTGGTTGGTGTATATAAAAAAAATTGAACTAAAAAAAAAATTAAATAAATTATGAAAAAAATTTTGCTATTGTTTGTTTGTTTATGTGTATTTTATATTGTTTTTTGTTTATGTTTTTATTTTCGTTTTTTTTTTATATTTAAAACTTGTAAAACTATTGAGTCGTTCTTTATGTTTTTTTTTAATTTTTAATTTTTTTAATTTTTAATTTTTTAAATTAAAATTAAACTTAAGAAAATTGATTGGAAACTAAAGAATAACATTTTTTTTTTTTCAACTTAAAAAAACTTAAACAAAAAAAAACTAAAAAGGTTTGATTACAAAGTAGCACTTTTAAAATGTTCAAATTTATTTATTTTTTTAATATTTTTTTAAAATTTTTAAATTATTTTAAGCTGCTATAATGTTTTCTTTTTTTTTTTTTTTTGTTAAGATACACAATAATTTCATTCTCAAACATATTTAATAAGGCTGCTTTAGGGCTCTAGGGCCCTAGAAACAAACCTCGTAGCCAATCTATTGTATATCTGGATTGAATTCAGTAATCAGTTTTAAAACATTATTAATCCTGCTTTCTTTTTAAAAGGATTTTTTATTGTTTTATTTTATTAAATTTATTTATTCATTAAAAAAAACAATGAAAACTATGGACGGATTTAGAAAACCGTTGAATTATAAGTAAAGCATTTAAAATTATTGTTTTATGGCTCGATTATTTAGGGAAACTTAACCTCAAAAACAAAATTGTTTTTTCTAGGGTTCAGTTACCACTTCTAATCGTTCCATTAAATTGAACAGCAAATCCCACCGGGTACTTCAATTCTTACAAGTTATATAAAAATGAAAATTTGTAAATTTATTTCAAAAAGTATTCGAAATCTTTCAATGTACTTATATAAATAAAGGCTGGAAAAGTTCAAACTGTTAATGAGGTTAGGAAATCATTCATTGGGTCGGTCCTTTGTTTCAATCTAAAGCCATATTAATTATTATACTACTACTACTACTAAGCAAATTTGTTAACTAAAAAAACAAAATTGTTAGTGATACAGTTTAAAAACCATACAGAGTTTTTGAATACATTTCCTTTAAAGATGCTCAAGATACTGATAAGATTCTCTTATGATATGAATGTTCTAGACCAGAAAAGAATCCTGAGGTTGGCTAAAACCAGCGTAAGACTTGTCGGCTGGATTTATTACACAGCATTACAAGGTTAGGTTGCTGATAAGGATCTAGGATGGATCCTTGCTGGATTTTGTAATGAAGAGTAGCTGAAAACTATAGAACATGTCCTCTGTAACTGGCCATTCTTCAATGATTTGAACTCTTCATCGATAGGCGTTTATAATGGAATTGGAAAGTTCATTGCATATTCGCTTAAATTTTAAAAATTTAAAAAGAAAATAATTTAAAATTTCTGTTGATAACTCAGGAATTTGCTGTCAGCTTAAAGGATCTGTCGGGGGTGGTAACACCATAGAAAACTATAGAACATCTTCTCTGTAACTGTGTAACTGCGTTTTCCGACACAGTTGTATAACACAGGGTTCATGCGACTTGGTGGCTAAATCTAAACCTCCATTCTGCTAGGCAGAACTAGCAGAATCATTAGGTGAAAATTATAGAACATCTACCTTGTAGCCGGCCATACTTCGATGGCTTGAACTCTTTGAGGGGTTTTAAATGGATTTGGTCTCTTCGTTACATATTCGCTTAAATTTTAAAAATTAAAAAAGAAAAGCATTTTAAAATGAATGTTAATTGCTTAGGAATTTGCTGTCAGTTTAAAGGATCTGTGTGGTGTAATATTCTTTAAGCAGCATTCGTTTGATAATTTGTTTTTAAATTATACATATTTTTTTTTTTTTTTAATATTTAACTTACATAAACATACACACATGCGTATACATATAGTATATAATAAAATATATGTTATAAGTATATATGTACATACGTTTATAATATTTAAATAATAATGTTAACATAATCACTTTCTATTATGAATTGTTGTGGATCATGAGAATTATTATTATTTTTTTTTTCTTTCTTTTTTGAATTATATAAAGTATGTATGTATTTATATATTAAATAATATATGTATGTATATAGAGTGTCTAAAATCTTATGTTTTAAATAATTATTAAATTAATTAAATTTCTTTTATTAACAGTATATAAGGGGGAGGGGGGAGATAAATTATTTTAAAAGAAAAACAAAAAATAAATTAGTTTTGTTTTCTTTCTTTTTTATAGTTTTCTTTTGTTTTTAATGATAATAATTAAATACAAATATATTTTAATTTTATAATATGTATTGTATATTATATAGCATATATGTATGTATATCTAAAAAAAAACGAAATAAATTTAAATTATAATTTATAATTAAATATAAAGTATTATTGTTTTTATTTTATTTTTTTTTTCCTTTTTTTTCGATTTTTTTCTTTGTAATAATAGAAGAGCAGTATGTAGCAAAGGAAAGGAAATAAACAAGTTCCCTTTAAAAAAAAAAAAGAAACCACTCCTATCTACGCTACCATTCCATAACGGTAGTTAGCTAACAAGGACGAGGCTTATAAACCAGCCATAAGGTTCCATACGGTAAAAGTAAATTCAGAAAGTTAACAAGTTTAAGCAGAAAACTAAAGGAAAAGGAGAGTGGGGTGGGGTGGATCGGAGTGTGTAGAGCCTAATGTATAACTACAGGACTTTGTTGAACACAAACGCCTACCATGGGCGAAGAGGCATCTCCACTGGCAGAGCCACTATTATTGCCAGCACTCGATGAATTCGAACTATTTGCTGCAGAGCCTGAAGGTAAACGTGACGAGTGATCACCGCCTCCACCTCCACCACCGCCTCCTCCTATCATACGTCTTTGTGAATGTTGTAATTGCTGTTGTTGCTGCTGCTGCTGTTGTTGTTGTAAATGTTGCTGTTGTTGCATTAATTGTTGCTGATGCTGTTGTTGTTGTTGTAGATTTAATGGCAATGGTGGCGGCTGTTGCTGCTGCTGTTGTTGTGTAGACATTTCACTGTTCATACTTACCCCAGCCATCATATGAGAGGGTGGTGGCGGTGGCGGCAGATTAAAAACGTGATTCGCTTGTGGCGGCCACGAGGAATATGAGGCAGGTCCGGTGTTTGATGCACCACCGGCAGAGGCAGTTATAACACTTGAATCGGTCATCATTAGATGTGAGGCAGCCGCCGACAATGGATGATGTACCAAATCTAAAGGCAATGAAGCAGGTGCATAATTATGATGATGACCACCACTGCCGCCGCCACCACCACCACCCATATTAACATTTGAGACGGTTTGCATTACATTACTACTGTTCGGCAGTGGTGGCAGTTGATTATTTGTTTGATGTTTCGTTTGCAGCGGATTAAATCCTGCACCCGTACCGCTGCCTGAATTTTGTCGTATACGCACTGCATTTAAAGAACTCGTACTACCGCCTAACGCCGTTGTTGATGTTACACCCGCACCTTGTAACGTTGCTCCCGTTATACCGAAACGTACTGGCTGTTGTTGTTGTGGCGGTGGTGGTGGTGGCATTTGTTGTGTAGCCAATGGTGGATCACAATCCATGGCTAAGGGATAATTATTGTTGTTGTTGTTGTTATTACTATTCACACTGTTCGACTGTTGCAAACTCGTACTGCTACAACTATTACTGGAGCCAGGCGTTAGAAGACCCTGTAAGGATTGTTGTGCAGCTAATAATTGTTGTTGTTGCTGTTGTTGTTGTTCATATAATGATTTCATCATCATACTGTTTTGTTCGAAACATTGTGGTCCAAGACCAATACCACCGCCGCCGCCACCACGTGAGGAACGTAACATATTTGAGGCTGCCGCCTGATTAAGGCTGGTTAAACTGTTCGTCTGTTGGCTGGAGGGATGCATTAGAAGACCTGTGGACGGACAATAATACAGAAATTAGAAAATTTATTTAAAAAAAATTTAATTCGTTTTGAAAATAAGAGTTTTGGAAAGTCCCAGCCCCGAACTCTGACTGCAACAAAACATCTATGCATCATGAGGGCAATGAGAATATTTCAGACTATTGCAACAGGGGTGCTTTTAGATAAAACGCCGTTTGCTATTTCTAGTGCCCTAAGGTGAAAAGTATTTCTGAAATGAGAACTGAAGGCCTCTTAAGGGACGTTTTTGGGTCTTGAGAAGCTTTCTTGTGATGAGATGATGCCACCAAACAATAATTCTCTTCAGCAACTTTCGTGTAACGGTCAATGAACGTGAACATTGTCGATGAACAGGCTGACATCAATGATTTACAGGACGATTCGAAGCTGGTAAAGGGTACAGTAGGAGTGAAAATCAATTTAAAAATCGATTCGAATGAGTGGCTATCAGAATTGCATGCCGTTGGAATATATTCGAGATGAAATTCTCGGATTTTGGATAGTCAAGCGAATTTAAAAGCCTTTAAATCGCTTTAAAAATGTGATGGTATGTGAGTGTTGAGAGCTTCTCGATACGCTATTAAAATTAAATAATGTTACATACATTGTGTTGGGTTCCTGGGCATTAGGGCTATGAGCTTAATGAGATTGCAATTAGTCAGGCGAAATAAGGAGCAAATTTGTCACCAATAGTCCATGAACTCTTTTGTAGAAAGGAGGAAGCAGAATGATTTTCTTCTTTGCTGTCATAATTGTGGAAGCCTGGGTCAGATTAAACAGTTTCTAATCCCTGACAATGCATTCGCGGATAAGCTGCTTTCTTTACTTTAGGAGTGTACCACTTGAGCAAAATTAGGTGATTTCTTCTAGTCGAGATTATAACCTAGCTACTCACACCACCCATTATGTGTGTTAATTTAATTCCTGAGTGGCGGAACCTACGATTTAACATTGACTCCGAACGACAGATTTTTTTCAGAAACTTCTTATGGCAAATTTTATTTTATTTTATATATTTTCTGCCAGAAGACTGAGGCATGGAGAAAGTCGACGAAAGAAAATTTTTGTCCGAGATGTCTAAGATGGTTTTTGAACTACAGGCTCTCGTTTAAAAAATCAACACAGTACCTGCTCGAAAGGGAAGATAAAGAGAGGCAAAGACTCTTCTCAAACCAAGTGAATTTGATCAAAGTTTTCGAAATTAAAATAAAAGCAGATCTGAGTCAAGCATTACTCTATCCAGGAATAACCAGCGGTTGGTAAGAAAGACTTTTGACAAAGCACTCTGCAGAGTACTCAGATTTAGAGTTTTGTTGTGCTCAACAAGTAGATTCTGTCACGAATAAACCATCGAAAGACATTTCTGGAATCTGTTGGGTATTAAGCCATCTCAAGAGGAAATACCTGGTTGTATATTAAGTGCTAGGCAGGGTATTATTATCCTGAAATTTGTCAGGACAATATGCTTGGAGAAGACACTCGGTATACTATATAGCTTGAGGAGAGTACAATAGATCGTATGGTCACAGTACTGAGGCTCCTCTTTTCGACAATAATAATAATGATAACTACTAGAGTACGGCAACTTCATGAAAGTGTAAATTACAAGTGGATCTATAATTATTTTTTTTTTTTTTGTTTGTGTACTTTAACATTTTCTTTCGAATAATTGACGTTAAGAGGGAATAATATAGTATTTATACCAAACGACTATGTTGGAAGAAAAGAAATTTCTATTAAAAATATTTTAAAGTGTACTTATAATTATTAGCTTCAGTGTGATTATATGTAATTTATTGCTGTTGCTAGAGTCTGCTTAAAAAAACGTAAAAAATTTACATTGAATATTTTGCAGTCTGTACCTAAAACTATTTTATACAATGCTTCATATATAAATCTGAAAAATAATAGTTAAGAGACAATGAATTAAAAAATACGTATTTTCGGGGAAATTCATTACTATCGGGTCCGCCATCTAACGTTTTTTTTTTTTTTCTTCAACTAGTCCTTTTTTCGTGAATGGTAACACTTAGCTCATGTCTGATTTGACAGATAATTAGTTTTATCCTTCCGCTGAACGAATATTGACCATCCAATGCGTTTTCGCTTCGATAAGTGGGCCTGCGATCGATTTACAGAAGATGCCGATTTTGGCAAAAAAAAAATCATCTTTTCAGATGAAGCTCATTTTGATCTTGGCGGGTATGTAAACAAGCAAAATTGTCGCATTTGGGGCACAGAAAACCCGCACGCATACATTGAAAAGCCAACGCATCCAAAACGAGTCACTGTTTGGTGCGGATTTTGGTCCAGAGGCATAATTGGGCCATTTTTCTTCGAAAATGAGCAAGGAGTGGCCGTTACAGTCAATGGCGATCGTTATCGGGCCATGTTGAACGAATTTTTTTTTTTCACAAAAATTGAAGAGGAGGATATTGGCAACATTTGGTTTCAACAGGACGGCGCTACGTGCCACACAGCCGAAGCTACACTCGATGTTTTGCGCCCTGTTTTTGAATATCGCATTATCAGACGCAGAGCTGATGTCGTTTGGCCACCTCGGAGCTGCGATTTGACACCGTTGGACTATTATTTGTGGGGTGCCGTCAAAGATAAGTGTTACGCCGACAAGCCAGAGACAATTGACGCTTTAAAGGACAATATTCGTGAAGCCATTGGTGAAATACAGCTGCACACAATCGATAATGTGCTTAAAAATTGGACCGATCGTGTAGGCTACTGCATGGCCAGCCGAGGCAGAAATTTGAATGAAATTATTTTCCATTATTAACCGAAAGGATTGTACTTTCAAAAAAAAAAAAAAGAAATTTGAGAAAATATTCAGTAGTTTTTTTTAAAGCATTTTCAAAAAAAAAAAAAAAAAAGTTATTTGGCGGACCCTTTATATGGTATGACAAATAACCACAATTATAACGTAACGTAATTAATACATTGTAAAAATTTAAAAACCCTTTCAATTATTTTTTTTTTTATTTTTTTGTTGATTATATCATAAATTTTTTATTAAGTTTTTTTGTTTGTTTGTTTTTGTTGTTGTTTTTTGCTTATTTTTCTGTTTTTTTTTTACTTTTTATATAATCATTATTATTATTATACTTATTTATTGTTTATTTTTTTTTGTTTTTTTTTTAATTTTAATTTTATTTTTTTTTAATAATAATTATGAAATATTAACTTAAAATGTAAATGAAATATGGTTTGTTTTTTTTATAATTAATTATTATAATATTAATTATTTTTATATATATAATTTTTTTGTTTTTTTTTTTTTTAATTGTTGTTGCTGTTTTTATTTGTTTAGATGAAGTTTATTTTATGCTTATTAAATAAATGACTTGAATTTGTATAACATTTCTTATTTTTTTTTTAATATTATTTTTTTTTATTTTATTTTATTTATTACGTTGTTTTTATTTCCTTTTTGTTTTATTATGTACTTATTTTAAGTTTTATTTTTGTTTTATGTTTTAATTATAGGTAGAAAAAAATTATAATTTGTTTGAGTAAAAAAATGTTTTCAACTGAAATTTTTCTTTTTTTTAAGTTTTTTTTTTTTTTTATTTTTACAAAAAAAAATATTTTTTTTTGGTTTTTGGAAAAGTTTTTATTATATTATAATAATTTTTATATTATTTTTTATTTCTTAATAATTTTCTTTTTATTTTATGTGTTGCAAAATTCATATTTTTTTTTTTTAATTTTTTTGTGTTTTCGGATTTTGTAAATAATTTTTGTTTGTTTTTAGTTTTATATTTTAATATATATTTTTAGCTAGTTTTTGTTGTTTCTAATATATTTTTAAATATTATCTTTTTTCTTTTTTTTTACGTTTTTAAGGTTTTTGAAGTAAATTTCTTTTTCATTCGTTTTCTGTTTTTTTATTTTTTGCTTTCAATACTGTTGGTTGTGTTTGTTAATTTTGTTTTTTTTTTTTTATTATTTAAAAAATAAAATTTCAAATAAATAAACAAATTCCTTTTTAAAATTAAATAAGTTATAGAAGGCATTTTTTTAACAAAAGTACATATATAAAAAAAAAATATTTATAAAAATCAACACAGAAAATAAACAAATTAATACTAAAAATCAAATTTATTATATTTATAGGTTAGAAATTGTTTAGAATATTATTTAAAAACACTACAGAGAAAATAGAAAATATTTGATAAATTAACGCCAAATAAAAATTTTAAAAATTTCTCCGTTTTGTTAAAAATTACAAAAAAAAAAAAAAAAAATATGGAAATCTAATTCGAAAATATCATGATCAAAATTAAACAGAAAACAAAAACAAAAAAAAAATATTCAAAACACCCACCCCAGAAGTAAAAATTGTTTTAATCAAAATCTTAGAAAATATTCAAAATTACGACAGAAGTCAGAAAAAGCTTTTTATGGAAATCTAAATAAAAACAAATATTCAAGAGTACCACAGGAATTAGGAAACATATTTTTTTTTATGGAAATCTGATTAGAAAATATTCAAAATTAATACAGAAGCATGGTATGTTTCAAAAAGAGATTACAACATGCGAATTACTACTACGAACATTACAACATTACAACTTTTTTGTCAGAATTACGCCCTGGATTCTCGCATCATCCATTTTTCGTGTGTTTATTTTATCCACAATTGGTGGGAGCTATAGTTTAACGTCTAATGCTAGATTTAAAATGTTGTTTTTTTTTCGTTGCAAATTAATTTGCACTCCGAAATTTTGCCAAAAGTCTGTTGAAAAATGATTTGTCGAAAGGAATATTTTGCAAGATTTCAGAACTGAAGTTTGAATTCTCGAGTTCTCGTCTAGTAAGCCAACACAGTGCTCTATAGACGCCGGCAGCCTATCTGCTTACCCGCTATAAACAAAATACTATCAGTCCTGCATCCTGTAAGACAGCAAAGACTTCAAGTAAAAGAGAACATTATATAAGGAAAGGAGTTCCTTAGAAAATAATTTTAATCATCAACTTTGAAGTAAAACAAGAATACCATTTATTATCTCAACTATGTACTCAGTGAAAGATGAAATCCTAAACCACATCTGTTCATAGAGTAGAGGAATTACAACAACTTTAAGATTTTGATAATGCGGATGATGATGTTTGTCAAAAAGCTCGTTTACAAGATTTATTACATTGAAGTAAAATTAGAATCTCTGCAAAGGTTATTGAGCAATATTGGACTTAGGATAAATAGGAAGCATCAAAAGTAGAAAATAGAGGTTGAACGACTGTAGAATCAGGAACGAAGGCCATTAGTATAATAAAGATGACGCAGGATACTGTACTCTAAGAGTTAAGTGAGTGCACCAAATGTTTGTCCCATTTAAGTTTGGTTATAGTGGAGCATAACTGGACAGAAAAGTTAGTCGGAGGAATCTGCATAAAATACGGCGCCATTTATAATTACATGATCGACTAGGCTTTGGTCATTATCATTTTGTACATTTTGTAGTGTTGTACAGGAGGAAGAGACTCAACGCTGTCCTGGCGTACTGTCCTGGACCGCCTTTAACTGAACCACCATCCTTAATGGTTTAATACAAACAGAGTCTATTGAGATCTGACAGCTCTATATGTAGATTCTTAAGTGCCTCAGTATGTAACGGTTGTGTGGCTTAGCGGCCTACCGTATTGACGGTGTTAAACCAACACCGTGAAATCATGACCTTTAAGTCCAAACAGGGCTAATAGAATATGGTAGTAAAAAAAAAATCAGAGTATGTTTAATTTTTTAAAGGAAGTTTCGAAAAATGTTTCTAAATCCAAAAATGAAAATATTTGTTGTTTTTGTTTTTTATGGAATTTGTTCGATTTAGTTTTTATTTATGTATGCAATATTATTTATAATTTTTATTTATTTATTTTTTTTTTTTGGTATATAATGATCATTATAAATGACATAATTTTTGTAAAGTTTCAGTTTTTTTTTGTTGTTGTTTGGTTTTAATAAATATTTTTTTGTTTTTGTTGTTGTTGCTGTGTTTATTAAATATAATTAAAGACTACAACTAAACTTTGTTTTCTTTTTTAATGTTTTACATATTATTTTTTATTATACTTTTATTATTTTATAATTTATGTTTTTTGTTAAACAATAATATCGTTTTAATATTTAATTTTTTTTTTTATTTTCAAAGAAAAAAAAATATTAGTTTAAAACATAAAAAAATCCTCAATGGTTATTTTCTGTTTATTACCAAATACTTTTAAAAAATTAAATAAAAAATATATATTTTTTAATAAAATAAATTTAAAATATCTTCCGAAAAGGAAAAATTAAGTAAAAAAATATTTTCTTTAAAAAATAATTTTAAAGATTTTTTTTTTTAGAAAAATAAATTAATTATGAATAAAAAAAAGGAAAAGTTGAAAAATTAGATTAATTTTTTAGGAAAATAATAATAAAAAATAATAATAAATAATCATAATAATAATAAAAAATAATAATAATAATAAAAAATAATAATAATAATAAAAAATAATAAAAATTATTAAAAAAAATTAATAATAAATAATCATAATAATAATAAAAAAAAAATAATAAAAATATCTTCTTTAAAAAATAATTATAAAGATTGTTTTTTTTTAGAAAAATAAATTAATTATGAATAAAAAAGGAAAAGTTGAAAAATTAGATTTATTTTTAGGAAAATAATAATAAAAAAATAATAACAAATAATCACAATAATAATAAAAAATAATAATAATAATAAAAAAAATAATAATAAAAATATTTTCTTCAAAAAATAATTTTAAAGATTTTTTTTTATAAAAATAATTTAATTATGAATAAGAAAAGGAAAAGTTGAAAAATTAGATTTATTTTTAGGAAAATAATAATAAAAAAATAGTAATAAATAATCACAATAATAATAAAAAATAATAATAATAATAAAAAATAATAATAATAATAAAAAATAATAATAATAATAAAATATAATAATAATAATAAAAAATAAAAATAATAATAAAAAATAATAATAAAAAATAATAATAATAATAATAAATAATAATAAATAATAATAATAAAAAATAATAATAATAATAAAAAATAATAATAATAAAAAATAATAATAAAAAATAATAATCACAATAAAAAACAATAATAATAAAAAACAATAATAGCAAAAAACAATAATAATAATAAAGAATAATAATAATAAAAAATAATAATAATAAAAAATAATAATAATAAAAAATAATAATCACAATAAAAAATAATAATCACAATAAAAAATAATAATCACAATAAAAAACAATAATAATAATAAAAAATAATAATAACAAAATAAAACAATGTTAATAAAAAATAATAATAAAAAATAATAATAATAAAAAATAATAATAATAAAAAATAATAATAATAAAAAACAATAATAACAAAAAACAATAATAATAATAACAAAATAAAACAATAAAAAATAATCTAATTTAAAATCTCATAAGAAACCTTTAGAAGCGAGTTCGTTTTTTAGATACAAGAAATCTGCTGATTTTTCAGCACGAAGTATGTACATAGCATTAGTATGTAAATTTATTTACTATCAATAACTAAATAAATAAATAAAAAAAATTATAATCAAAATATAAATAAAAGTTAATACTAAAAAACAGCATGTAAAAACCAAAGTTAAAAACATTTTAAATTAATAAAAAAAAAAAACCTACATAGAATATTGCTAAACTTATTATTATTTTATTTCGTGAAAAATAAATAAAAATTAATAATAAAAAGAGAAAATAAATAAAACTTTTTTTTAAAAATGTAAAAAAGATAAATAAATTTAAAAATAAATAAAATGTAAAGCAAAAATTATTTTCAATTAAAAAAATATTTCAATTTTTCAGAATAAGTTTTTCTTCCAAAAATCTTTTTTAAAAGAATTATTTTGTTTCGTATTTTTTAATAAAAACATTTTTATTAAAAATATGTTTATTTATTTTTTTTTTAATTTTTTTTATTAAAAATAATTTTATCTGTTTATTTAAAATAAATATAGAAAATAAATAAAATTATTTTTAATAAATAAAAAGAAAATAAATATTTTTATTTTAAAAATAAAAAAGTATTTTTATTTATTTATTAAAAATAAATATAAAAAATAAATAAAATTGTTTTTAATAAATAAAAATATTTTTAATAAATAAAAATAAATTAATAAATATTAAAAAAAAACAAATTAATTTACTTTCCTAAAAAAAAAAACAATTAATTCTGGCGTTTAAACAACTCATTTTTCTATTTTTTTTTTATAAAAAAAAATAAAATTTTATTTTTTAATAAAGAATTTTTAATTTCAATAAATATTTTTTTATTTTGAAATATGATGTTTAATAATGTCATATTTAATGGTTTTGTTTATTTTTTATTATTTTATTTACTTTCTGTTTATTTTTATCTAAAAAGTATGCTATAATTAAATTTATTCTTATTTTTTTTATTTTTTATTATTATTATTACTAAATAATTTATAATTATTACTTAATTTTAATATTTTTGTTTTTTCTTTATATTTATTAAATTTTTATACAAACACACACGCATTTATTTGAACATTCATTCAATTTTTACTGTTTTTTGTTTTTTCAATTTATTTTTAAATATTAAATTTTATTATTAAATTATATTTTATTATTATTTTTTAAGTAATAATAATATTTTTTGGTTGTTTTTTCTGTTTTTTTTTTTTTTGTTTTTGTTTTCTTATTATAAACTATGATTTGTTGTTTTAGTACTTATGTTATATAATAAATTTCTAATATTTTATATTATTTTTTTTGTTTTTTTTTTAATTTTTTTTTGTTTTTGTTTTTTTTTTTTAATTTATATTTGTATACGTTTTGGTTTGCTAATCAATTTTAATATTTTACAAGTGTATAGTTTTTGTTTTTATATTTAAACTTAATTTTTTTATTTTTTTTTTGGTATGTTAAATATTTTACAGCATGTATGAATTTATTTTTTATTTATTTTTATTTTTTTAAGTTTATTAAATGGTATAAATATGTGTGTTTTTTGTTGTTGTTGTTGTTTTTAATAATTTGCAAATAATGAACTCTATGGTGGTTAAGTCACCTAATAAATGCATAATTTATTTTATGTTTCTTTCTTTTTTTTTTAATTATTATTTTATTTAATTACTGAATTAATAATTTATAATATAATGATTTTATGTGAGTATAATTTAGCTGTTTATTATGATAAAAAAAAAAAGAAAACAATAATAAAAAATTACGTGGAAAAACTTTATCGACCTTCTTGAAATTAATTGAAAATGGTCCTTCGAAGCAATTAAATAAGAAGAAATAATTTATCCGTATGGTCTACACAACAATTGAAAAAATCTGTATAAATCGTTTGGCCATTTTTTTCACTTTCGTTTTTAACGCTGTTATAGTTTAATTGATAACGTATTCAAAAATTTTAGATTTTTTAATTAAAGATCTCGTTTAAGATTCTGTTACAATTCCTGTTCCAAAGGCAAGTTTAGAAGTTTTTCGTTACACATGAGAATAGAGCGGCATGCTAAACCTTACAGTTACAGATCAAAACCTTCAATATAAAATGGATCTTGATTTTGCACTCAAAGCTTCATAGTGGTTCAAACAAGTGGACTAAAATAGCCAACGCTATTCGTGTTAACAACCACCCATTTAAAGGCTAAGACGTAGAAGCATTAAATGGCTTTCTCGTTACACTGTTCATACTGTGAAAACCAGAATCAAACAGAAAGTATTGGGACCTGCTGATTGCTCGTAACTTACTGACCTTATGGTGTGTTGGTAACCCATAGATGCACATCCATTTCTTTTCTTGAAATGCGTAACGACAACAGACCTGAATCTCTGATAAGAATCGAACACGTAATTCCCAGTGGTGTTGTCGAGCCGGAACGCTTCGGAATGTCGTTCCGGTACTTCCTTTTTGGACAGGAACGCGTTCCGGAACTAAAGAACCGAAACAAAAACCGGAACGAACCGGCTTATTTTTCCGAACCGTGAACCGGAGTCCGGAACGTTTTTTTCTGCTGAACCGGAACTCGACCCTAACCCGAACTAATTACTAGGATCGGCTCTGTCTATATAATTATATATACGCGTTCCGGTAAAAAAAAAAATTAGCACAACACCACTGGTAATTCCCACATACACAGATTACTACTAACTATACAATCACCGCCGCACAGAAATAAATGAATCATGGTACTGAAAACCTTCAGTAAAAAATTTGTTCCTTTATAGACAGGTTATACATATGTGGTATGGTGGCTACAGAAAAAATTTAACGAGGCTCATTTAAAGACAGTTTAACATTGTAAGTCCATAGTGCATGTCAGTGAGTTTGAGGATAAATCAGGGTAAGACAACAATAGCATTTATTGGTGGAAGAAAATTTCCTAAATGGAAAAATATTCATTTTGTGGACGAGACAGTATCAAGGAAACAACAGTTAAAATATCTTGGAAATCACTGCTCTATAGAGAGTATTTCAGGAATGGCGAGACATGCCCGAATAATATGCAGAATTCCTTCAAGGAAACCCTGATGGTCAGAGCAATAGTAACCAATGGAGCCATTGTTACGTCTAACAGAACAAATCTAAAAAACACTCTTATGGAGCGATACATGGACTAGCGTGTTGGCCATTAACTCAGAATACTTTTGTTCAAAATGGGAAACGTGTCTCCAACAAATAGATTCTGTGACGATAAGAATGAATCATCGGAACACATTCCTGGAAACTAGGATACTTAGGCATTCCAGAAGAAAACGCCTGGTTGCGTATTAAGTGCGAGGCAAGAAGTTGGTTGAAACCGGGGACCTACCTCCTTTGATCTCGATCATATCCGTGGACAGTCAAGCAGCAATCCGAGGTCGTCAGGAGTTGCAAGGACTCTCTATACCGTATATGTCGACACAACACCCGTCTCTACTATACAAGAACACTTTTCCAAATTGGAAAAAGCTGCATGGAATTTAACAAACCGTAGATGTGTTCAGCAGTGATCAGCAGGAAAACCAAGGGATTCGGATTCGGTATAACAGTTTTTATGTGAGAGCCCTGCAGTTCAAAACAGACATCTTAGGTTTTATGGGTTACAGAATGTTTAAAAACCTGGGCATTGTGGCGAACGTGGCAGGTTTCATCCGGTGCTCGGGCTGGTTCAAACCCTCCACCAACACATCATGACAAAGGGGTAAACTTGAACCGAATAAACTTGGCTGTGAAGGGTAAGCTACCCGCTAACATAACCTAACCTGTTTGGCGACTATGGTAGTGAGAAATGTAACAAAATATAGGAAATTTAGAAAGAAACAATTCTTGCATCCCAAAAGGAAAAATATTAACAAAGTCTGAACTTTAACAAACCGCATCAGAATTGTCGAGATTTTTAAGAATTTTTAAAAAGTTTATGAAATTTAATCATCGAAATTAAAAGGGTGTGTGTGTATGAAAAATCATAATATAAAATATGAATAATTTATTTAAGCCTTTTAGAATATAATATATTATGAAATATATTTTTTAAATATAAAAAATAACTTTTAAAACAAATAAAAAAAAAATAAAAAAAAAATTTTTTTTAATCATTTTATAATTTTTAGCTTTAAATAATAATTTTTAAGATTATCAGTTTTATTTTTTAAAGTTTTGTTTATTTTTTTTTTTTTTTATAAACTTTTTCGTAAATATTAATATGATTAATTGGATAAACATTGCCATAGAGTCCAAAAAGTATGTATGTATAGAGGGGTAGGGGGATGAAAGTTTATTTTTACCATATTACTTTACTTTTTTTCTTCCTTATTTTTTCTTTGTCTTCTTTGGGGTGTAATAGATTTTGTTTTTGCCTTTTTTTTTATAATTTATTTTTGTTTTTATTTTCTTGTTTTTGTTTTGTTTTTTAAGTAGTAATAATAGTAAGTAGTAGTAGTAATAGTAGTTTAGTAGTTAGATTTAGTAGTAGATTTCGATGCCAAAAATATGTATTTTTTTTGTTTTTGTTTTTTATTTTGCCAACTTTTGCGATTTTCTTGTTAATTTTTTTTATATTTTTTTGTTTTTTTGATAAACATTTTTTGAATTTAATTTTGTTTTATTACCAGGATTAAGTATTGTTTTGTTTTTATTTTTTATTATTTTTTTTTTGGTATAGAAATATATATTTTTTGTTTGTAAAAGGGGGAGAGTAGGAAAGTATTTAAATTATATGAAAAAAAAAAAAAAATAATAAAAAAATATTTTTTAAGCCTAAAACAAAACTTAGGTTTTTTAAGGTTTTCTTTTTGTTCTAAATTTTTAATTTAATTTTTCTTTTCCAGTTTTAAATTTTTGTTTAAATATATATATATATATATAAATGTATATATTTTTGTTAAATATTTTTGTATGCCAAAAATGAATTTCTTTTTTAATTTTTTATATATGTACTTTTTAATTTTTATTTTTTATTTAAGACTTAAATTTCTTAAAAAAAAAATCTAGCAAGTAATATTTACTTTTCTGTTTTTAATATATAATTTTAGAAGTTAAGGTTTTTGTTTTATTTTTGTTTTTTTTTTAGCCAAAAGTATTAATTTTGTTTTATTTTTTTTTTAATTTTTGTTTCTGGAAAGTGTTCTAAACATTATTTTTCTTGTTCTTTTTCGTACTAAAACTATAAGATTTTTTTTTATTAATTTTTTATTACTACTTTTAATCATTTTTCTTGTTCTTTTTATTATTATTATTATTTCTCATATATATAATAATTTATATATATTTTGTTGTAATAATATATATATATTTTCTTGTGTGTTTTTGTTGTGTTTTTAAATTACTTTTTTAAATATTTAATTTCGATTACGACAATGTTGAACCAACTAATCTTTTGTTTTTTTTATTTTCTTTTTTTTTATTAAAAATTATTTTTTTTTTTTAATCTTTTGTTTATAAATTAATTTTATTTTTATTTTATTTTTTTTATTTATGAATTGCTATTTTTCTGCTGTTCACTTAAGTTATTGAGTTTGTTGTTGCTGTTTAAATTAAATAGTTGCATTTTTTGTTGTTGTTGTTTTAATTTAATTCTTTTTTTTTTTTTTCTTTTTCTTTTCTTGTTAATAATGAATTAGAAATATTTTTCTTGCTTTTTTTTTTCCTTTTATGAGTTTAATCGTTTGTTTTCTTTTGTTTTATGTTTTAAAGTTAAAAATTATGGCAGTCAATTAAGTCGTTTTACAATTTTTTTCTTTCTTTTTTTTAAAGTTTTCTTCATTCAAAGTAGAAAAGAAAAAACTTATTATGGAAAAAATTATTTTTTTTTAAATTAAATAACTTTAAGGATACAATTTTTTTTTACAAGTTAGCAAACATATGTTAATACAATAACCAAAGAGAGAGAGAGAAAGATCTTAATCTATTAATCTTTCTATTTAATCAAAATAAAAAAAACAAAAAAACAAATAAAAAAAAATAAAATATTTAATAAACTGGCTTTAATTACTCCCCTTGGGCTCTGTATTTGGTAACTAAGAGTATCAAATTAAATTATTTTTTCAATATTTTTTTATTTTATATTGGATTCGTAATAAATATTTGTACGTCGTAAATAAAAATTCAAAAAATAATTAATTTTTCATTATCTTTTTTCTCTCCCCGTTACAAACACACCAAACAAATATTGCTAAAATATTCAAAACACGTTAGAATGGAAGTTTTACTTCCCCTAATCACCACCCCAATTAGCCAATGTGAAATTAAGCCTTTTGAGCAAATTTTTCTCAATAATCTAATTAAGTTGCTTAAGAAATATTTTTTAAGGCGTTTATTAAAATTCTGATGCAAAAAAATGGGTTTCAAGATAACATTAAAAGAGAAAGCCAATGTACAAAGTCTTTGCCAGAGTGCAGAATTACGATAAGACAGGAAAAACCCTACACAGCATAGTCAGCCGGGGAAGAATGAGTCTTCGAGGAAATTGTTTTCAATAATCTGGTAAAATCGTTTGTTTAATACTAAAAATATTTCTGTACGATTTCATTGACATTCTGAGGCATTAAAAAGGGAGCATTGTTCAAAATCCTTTAAAGTTTGCAATAAGCGCAGAAATTTCGAAAAGATTTTGAGGCAGTAGGCGTTGCAAGGAAACTTTCGTCACTAATGTAAGACAAGTACAATGGGTCAATTTCGACCTCCGGGTATTGTACTTGTCTTAACGGACAAGTACACGTCCTCTAACCTAATGTAAGACAAAAAACAAAGCCAAAGATTTTCTTGACATTTAACCTTATTCTGTTTGAAATAAAAGCTATTTTAGCGCATTGGCTTGATATTCTTTCTGCAGATAAGATATTTTTTGCAACGTATGCAGTTGACTAAACAGGATGCCTTTAAAAGGCAAGCTTAAACACTTTTACAGCCGACAAAAGATTAAGTGCAAGGCATAAGCTTACAAGACTCAAGGAAAAAAATATCTCAAATTTCAGGATCATTAACTAATTTCTTTAAGTGCCTAGAGATAAGCTAATGACTGACAATGTGAAAATGAGCCTTTTGAGGAAATTTTTCTCAATAATCTAATCAAGTTGCTTAAGAAATATTTTTTAAGGCGTTTATTAAAATTCTAATGCAAAAAATGAGTTTCAAGATGGCATTAAAAGAGAAAGCCAACGTACAAAGTCTTTGCCAGAGTGCAGAATTACGATAAGACAGAAAAAAACTACACAGCATATTCAGCTGGGGAAGAATGAGTCTTCGAGGAAATTGTTTTCAATAATCTGGTAAAATATTAAGACAAAATATTAAGTGCAAGGCATAAGCTTACAAGACTCAAGGAAAGAAATATCTCAAACTTCAGGATCATTAACTAATTTCTTTAAGTGCCTAGAGATAGCTAATGACTGACAATTGAAAGTGCCAGCATGAATGCATTTCTGAAATCATTGTGGGCTTAAATAATGCACAATTTAACATTAGTTTTACACGGCCACGAATCGAATCCAACTCTACGGTTTAGGCCGATGCTTTGTATATTCTGAAATTTGTTTTTCAGTCGCACTATGTGCATGTAAAACACTTTTCCTGCAAATATTTTTCCTATCTCTTACAACCTAAATAGATTTAAATCAGTGATGCCCATTTCATAGTGCTTTTGCGCAAACTAAAAACACACATATTCTTATTCTCTTTGGTTAGTCGTCACTCAGACAGCGACGAATGCACATGCGTAGCGGGTGTACGATTTTTTTTTGTAATATTTTTTGCTTAAAGCACTGAAAAAAATTTACTATGACTTACGAAACATATTTTATGATAAAAAATGCGTTTGGTGATGCTCAATGCATTTTATGTTATAAAATATTGAAGGAATGTAGAGAATATGCTTTTAGAAGGCAATATTGTTCTTTTCATAGAAATAACCCTGTATCTATTTTTTGTTTGTTTTTCTAGTTTCATGTAAATGAAATTCCACGAGAGAGAGATCTCACTTTTTTCACTTAAATTTTGAAAAATGTATCAACCATATAGCTTTAAAAGTATTTTGGATTTTTTCCCGTACATTTCATTTCAGTTTACACAACTTTTCTTTCAGTGCAGTTCTCTCTCGCTCACCAATACTATTACAGTTTTAGCTTTGGGCATCCCTGATTTAAATCTATATACGACTGCCTCATTGCTCTTTTTCACAACGAATATTCCTGGTTTCAACACATTTCACTGCATGTCTAGGGATCATCATTTGAATCTGGGTTATAAAAAAATCTTCTATAAATCGTTAAGAAAGCGAGTGTCCTATCAGATAGGTAGCTTAGTCAATTGCAGAACTCAAGTAGTATTTATTCAGAAGCAGTAAAAAAAAAACCTCAAGTCTTAAAGCAGTAGTTTAAAATGCCAGGGAGAACAACTATGGTAGGTTTTTTTTTTATTTTAGTTTATGATAGGTTTCCTTAAAGACATTTTTTCTCTCTCTTTCGCTGGTTTTATTGTATGTAACACATATTAAAGCGTTGTTTTTTTCTTTTTTTTTAATTTTATTTTAAATTTTAAACTAAATTGTTTTGCATAAATAACTGAAATTTTCTAACTTAAATAATTATTAAAAAAAAATAAAAGGAATTCTGGCTTTTTGTTTTGTTTTCGGTTTTTTTTTTTTGTATTTTTTTTAGGTTTTTTCTTTGTTTTTCTTTTTGTTGTATGTTGTATGTATGTATGGTATGTATATAAATATATATTGAAATACTTAAAAACTACAGTAATAATAATAATAATATGCTACACTCCTCTTTACGTTACACAACATTACGTTCAGTTAACGTAATGTAACGTATAACGCAATGTTATATTAATTTAAATACAATGTAAATAACCATTACTTTGCATTATTTTTTTTTTTTTTTTTTTTTAATTATTATACACACACTCTCTCTTATTGAATGGTTTCCTTTATAAAGGTCTTACACGACGTTCTTAACTTAACAACTTATTATTCACGATGACGTACGTTTAAATAGTATTAGAAAGAAAGAAAAAAAAAAAGAAAACATTTAAATGCACAAAAACCGAGATTACATGATTGATTTGGTTTTGGTAAGTTGCTTAATGTCATGTTGATGATACGTACTATCCTCGTATATATTATGAATTTTAGATAATAAAACATTAGGAAAACAAGGTTAAGAAGGGAAAAATTACTTGGAAAACCAATATTCATCATTTAAAGCCAATTATTATTATTTGGGACTTAAAGCTAAAGGTTGTATCTTAAACGTTTTAAGATGTTTTTTTTTTGTTTACTTTTTTTTATACAAAAGGTTTAAAAAATTTGAATTTAATTTCTTTTTTCTTAAAGGCAACAAACAAAATTTGAAAAAAAAAATTATTTTTCATTTTTGAAAAATTAATTTTGAAAAGAATTTAAAAATTTTTTCTTTTAAACTAAATGATGGATAGTACCATGTGTTGATTGTTGTTGCTGTTGTTGTTGTTGAGGGTGTATTTGTTGCTGCTGTTGTTGTGTTTGTCCCATTGTATTGGCTGTTGAGGATGCTGTTGCTGTTGTTGTTGTTGTTGTTATTTTATTTATTATATTCCTGGTAGCTGCTGTATTCGAACCTGAGGAAGCGATTGATGTTGTTGATGAAGATGTTGATGATGCTGATTTTAATGATGTTGAATGCTGTTGATGTTGTTGTTGTTGATGTAAATAATGATCTTTCAACATAATGCCAGGTCATCGTCTATCGTCTATTTTGTTTGTTGTTTTTGTTGTTTAAATATAAATTTTACAATTTGTTTTCAGTTTTTAATGAATTTTTTTTTTTTTTTTTGTTACAAACATTTTGTATTAAAAAAAAAAAAGTAGAAAAAGAGAAGGGAATTACATTTGGTTGTTAAGTACAATACAATACAATATTTAATTAATTAATTTTTTTTTTTTAGTAAATAAAGGGTGTTTCAAGTTTGTATTGCTTTTTTAAAAATGGCTTTAAAGTCGCCAAACTGTTAAATATTTTTCGTTTGGTGGATTTTCGAAACACCAAATCCTTAAAACGTAATATTTGAATTAATTTTCTTTCGAAACGAAATACATACACTGAGCGCCAAAAGTGAGTAAACATCACTGAAATAATTCATTTTCTTAGGATAGCGAGAAAAGTAAATGAGAATAGTCGAAAAAAATTTCCAAAAATAAAAACGTTTATTTATTACTTATAAAATGTTAAAACAAAAACAACAATTCAATTATTGTTGTGCTACAAGTATATTTTTTATAATAGAAAATTTAAAATTATAGTGGGTGTTGAAGTCGCCGTAGTCTAATAAGTAGTGTGCTGGCTTATTAGATGTAAAGCCAGGGTTCGAGCCCCAGGCCAGGCATCAAAACAAAATATGAAAAAATATTTCATCGGCGACTTCCTCTCAGCAGATTTCTGGCAAAAACTCTGAGAGTAAATAAAATTGCTATGAAAAGCTTCTCAAAAAAATCTGTTGTTCGGAGTCGACTTTAAACTGTAGGTCCCGCCACTTATGTATAAAATTAACACACACAACATAAGTGGTGTGAGAAACTAGGTCAATAATCCTGACTGAAGGGTTGTAGTGAACAATTATGTATGTGGGTGTTGATTCACTTATGGCGCTCAGTGTATATGTATAACGCCCCTGAAGTGTCGTTGATTTGGTGAATGATATTCGTTCGTTTAACAAACGAAGAACAAAAGTGGTGATTCAAACATGGTCACTATTCGAGTATTACAAGGTTATTATGGTCATCATAATAGACCGCCTGTACAAGATGTTTGGCAAGATTATAAAGAAATTTGAAGAGACTGCAACCATAACAGCTGTGGTCAGGCGTGTGCATCATCGCAATTGATGAAAATATCTCCTGTTTGAGAAAATGAGACGTTCGCATCAATTAGAACTGTCTTACGGTTCATTATCGCGTATTTTGCATTTTTATTTGCAAAGTAATGAAGTCAGAGCTAATCATTCACAACTAGGGTTGCCAGCCTGGCTGGACTTGGCTGGATTGTCCAGCTTTTTTAATACTTGTCCAGTTTCAAGCTAAATTTTAGTTTATCCAGCTAAATAGAAATTTTTTAGTACACTGCAATAACTTGGGTAATAATTTTCATGTTATCTTTGTCAAATCATGTTAGCTAACATTGATTGTCCATTTGTTATACAACTAAGTTATGATTTTCCTATTCTATCATCACTGACAACATGTCTCAACACTTGAACAGCTGATGTCATAATAAATATTATTGCGAGCGATAGTCAGTTTCTTTACGTACAGCTTTTATTTTTTTGTACATGAAAGTAAAAAAAATTATTTGCAGAAAATCTTGAAATGGATATTGATGAAGCAGCTGGTCCATCAAAAAGACGACTCACAACTTTCTGCGATAGATGGAAAATATGCTAATTGGATAAGAAAAAAAGATAATTACACGACAGAGTGTAAATTGTGCCAAACAGACATTATAATCAAATATGAAGGCAGTATTTCTCAGTATTTTTTATGTCCAGCTTTTTCTTGTTTTGTCCAGCTTTTTAAAACCCAATGTCCAGCTTTTTGCGAATCGGAATCTGGCAACCCTATTCACAACGCTGATTGGCAGCTAAAGAGCAACAGGCTTTCGGTGCTGATTTTTCGAACAAAATTTTCTTCTTTTCTTTTCTTTTCTTTTCTGACTCTGTGGTTATGTCAACAAGTAAAGTTGGACTCGAAGAACTACGAAGTGACAATGGAAAATCCATTGCAATAGGGAAAATCGAATGTTTGGTGTGCATTATGTTTGGAGATGCCATTGGGCCGAATTTTTTTTCGAAAATGACTGCATGAAAAAATCCTCAACATCAACTAAGTACATTTTGGCAGCATGAAAACACTTTGTTTCCTTTGGAATTAAAGATTATGGACTGGATGGTATGTGATTTCAAAAATAACACGACACAATCCATTTCAGTTTATTTGGCAACGCCAATTGGTCACCCTGATCATGCAATTTGTCCCCGTTGGAACTTTTTGTAGAGCTGCGTCAAAGATTGTATCTATGCGGACAATCTCCTAAAGTTAGAATATTTGAAAATCTACATTTTTCAAGTAAAGTTTATAGAAAAATTCAATAGTCTGGCGCGATAGTATGTTTAATTTGCATTTGAATAAGCAATTCGAACTTAAAACATCACACTAATTTTGTTTTTTAATTTTTTTTTTTACAATTTTTGTAACTAAAACTAAACTAAACAGTTTTTAAATAATTAACATAAAATTATACATTTAAATACAAATAATAATAATAATTATGAATAAACAAATAGAAATTAATTTAAAACTTTATAAAATTATGTTTTACAAAACAGAAAAATAAACATTTAAAGAAAACAAAACATACATACAAAACTGGCATACTTTTAAGGTTAGTAGACACGATTAATTTATTGGCATACTTTTGGGGGCAATGATTCAATATTTTTAAAATCAATTTTTTTTTAATTCAAAAGTTATTTAATTTCTGTTCTAAAGACATAACATTTCACCATTCAAAATTCTGCAAGAAAGCGATTTGACAACGCATTGTCGCTTGCCTTTCAAACTTCAAAAATAATTTGATATTTTACTACGTTATAGTAGTATCATGTTATCTAATATATAAAATTCTCGTGTCACGGTGTTAGTGGTTAAACTCCTCCGAAATGGATGGACCGATTTTCATGAAATTTTGTGTGTATATCGCGGATAGGTCTGAGAATCGGACAACATCTATTTTTCATATCCCTGAATGTTAAGAGGGCGTGACAAATCGTTAAAATTGAATATTTAAATACATATTGATCGTAGACGAATAAAATTTGGTGGGTAAGTTCGTAGAGTCGATATCGAGAATCCCACCAAAAATGGGCGTGACAACCCTCCCCCTTCAAGTGATACCTATAACTCTTAAACTACTGAACCGATTTTAACCATTCTTTTTTTGTTCGAAAGCTTATTAGGTTTAGATGGTTTGAAAAAAAAATTCGATATAGCAAAAAGTAGGCGTGGCAAACCTTTAAAATTTAATATTTATTGACATAGTGATCGTAGACGAATGCAATTTGGTGAGTAAGTTCGTAGAGTCGATATCGACAATCCCACCAAAAATGGGCGTGACAACCCTCCCCCTTTAAGAGATACCTATAAGTCGGCTAATTCGATGGTTTATAACTACAATGCTTTCGATTATAAGTACATCCCCACACTTATAGTAAGTTAGTTATTTTTATATAACTGTTTTATGCAGCGTATTACAATAAATATATAATGTGACCTCTTTTGGGCAATAAAAAAATCAATTTTGGACGGGACGAAGTTCGCCGGGTCAGCTAGCATTATATATTTTATTGACTGTTAGGGAGACTACAGATTTATAATTTATTAAAATCCTTAACCTCTATAGAATTTTATACCCAACCAATAATCGATCAGGCCGTTCTAAAACTACATGGCGCAGAACGGTTTCTCACAGATAAGACACTTAAACAAACCGTGGTAAGAAGTTAAATGGTTTGTAACAATGGAAATGAATTAAGAGTAACAAAGAAAAAGGGATTCAATCCCCTATTGGGAACAATGGCATGGTGCCCTTAATTTACCTGTAATGACATTATGATGGAATGAACTTCCAAAAAAGTAGTATTTAGGCAATACAGCAATGTCCAGTTCAATGTAGTATCATTCGATACTGTTTAACACTACAATATTCAGGGAGGTAACTCTCCAGGAATATCATCAGAAATGCTGTTATTGTTCCTAAGCTAACAATTTAACAATCTTAATCATGCTTGGAGAAGTTTGAGGTTCTAATGAACCATTAGAGCTTACCATAGTCCATCATTCGCTGTACAATCGGATTTACGCAATGTTTTACAAGATATAAAATCGGCCTAGGATTGTCAACTAGGCGAGAGTGCTCCACTAATCGAAAATTTTACTCCAGGAAAGAACTATCAAAAAGCAGACTGTTAAGCTTTCCAGAGAGTTGCTGTACAGAAACATCTCTTTATTTGTCAACCACACTGGACAGTGACAGAGAGGAAGTAGTTAAGTACGTTTGCAACTTCTGTAAAAATCGTGATACGCAAGACCACAGGAAGACTAAAGAGATAGAAAGACCAGTAATCATGTCAATCACTGTACGTTATCTGCATCTAAGAACTCTCATCAAAGCGAATACTATTCTGAGGGCGTTGTAGCCTTCAGGTTTGTAGCCTTATAGCATAGGTAGGGAGGGTTCTCTGGCACATTTTTTGCACGACCTGTAGTGCTCAGTAAAAGTAGCAGCTAGTACCTGGGATAGCTAGCCATATTAGGGGTTAGATTTCTCAGGCCGATCGCGTAATTATTCACCAAGATGAGAATGTTTGCACAACTCATTAAAAGTTGTCCGGCATTTTCTATTCTAGATGATTGCCATAGAAATACCATCAAAGTCTTTTAGATTCAATAATCCCTACAGTATACTGGGGTATAGCTAGCCCATAGACATCTTTGTACATTCTTGATACTTTGGCTTGGCTAATACTATAGCTAGCATGGGACTAATACTCCTAATTCGCCCACTTTAAATAGTTGATTTGAATGAATTTGGCAATGAAACAATATTCCTGCTCAGGACTTTATACGATGAACAGTTTAACGGAGCTTAAAAGAATTGGATTGATAGCCTATAGGGCTGTACCTGCTCTAACCAATTCATTAGCTACACAACTTATATGGACTTTGTAAACTTACACTAGCATTCAGTATTAGAAAACTATACGGACAAGACAATTGAAACCCAAGAAAGTTTTTAAGCCCATTTAAATAAAAACAAGAAAATCATATTCGAAAACATAACTAAAGTTTCTCAAATAAAAAATTATAAAACAAATAGAAAATCTGCTTTAAACGAAAAACTACCAACGAAAACAATTCATAATGAAATCAATCAACTAAATATGGAAATCAAATAAAGAATAGAAATAGAGAATGAATAATGTGAATATTTATTTATAAAGAAAACAACTCTGACTTACCATGACTCTGTTGTTCTGAATGTTGCACCGCACTGGCCGGTACCATTTGACCGCCCGGCACTAAGGCGGCCGTCGATGATGATGTTGAACTAACGGAAGGCGAAGATATTGCTATACTACCAGGTTGTACTGTACCAGCACCCGTATTCGTACCCTCATCTGTGGTACGTTTAAAGAAATTATGCTGGAGAGCATAATACGGTGTGACACGTGTCTTTGGATCAAAATCCAACATTCGTAATATTAAGTCTTTAAATTTCAAATAATCGGCTACCGAATGGCCCGGCTCATCCATACGTCGACCGCCGGGACCACCCGTTTCCACACCCAATATATCGTGCAGTTTACGTGACCCAGGCGGTTTATATTTACGGCCATTCTGACTCTTCTTCAATACATAAGAACCATCTGAGACAATTTTATCGAAAAATTTACGTGTCTTGTGCGCTTGATCCAATAAATATTTGGGCGGCATACCCAATACCTCAACGATTTTGTTCATTTGATCGACCTCATTGCAGCCGGAGAATAAAGGTTCGCCGGTATGCATTTCAACTAAAATACAACCCAAAGACCACATATCAATGGCCAAATCGTATGGTATGCCTAATAAAACTTCCGGTGAACGATAGAAACGTGATTGTATATATTGGTATATCTACGAAATAAAATCCACAAGATATTAGATATTAAGATAAAGTAAAGGAGGAGTGTATGTATAATGTAGACAGGATTCGACTTACCCTTTGACCCAATTGACATGAACTGCCAAAATCAACAATTTTAATGGCTGATCTTTTGGGATTACAAAGTAATATATTTTCGGGTTTTAGATCACAGTGGATTATATTCAGTTCGGGAGTACTCAAAAAGAGCAAAGCAGTGCATAGCTGTTGAGCAAATTTTCGTGTTAAATTCAATGAGACACCACGAAAATTTGTATTACGTAATAAATCATATAAATTATAGGATAATAATTCAAATACTAAACATAAATGATTGCGCCACATAAAATGTCGTTTAAGTTTAACTGTAAATGTAAAGAGAAAGACAAAGACAAAGAGAAAAAAAGCAGATTAGAAATGTTTATTATGTGCATTTACTTTGATTGTATAAGGTGTAGTAAAAAAAAGAAATTCATTTCGTTACCAATAGACGACTTCATTAACCCTTTGACACGGACACTGACGTCTATAGACGTCATAACAAGGGGTTTCTGGGGGGACATGACGTGTATACACGTCATGAATTGTTTCCTTCATAAAATCATTATAAAGCAAGTGTCCCACGGGAAGGCCTCCTAAAATGTTGGTGTCCGTCAAAGGGTTAATCGGTATCCATGTAATGTTGTATACCTACTCATGGCTCCTGCTAGTTGATCATACCTAGAGAGTACCTACACAGTAACCCTTTTCTCTGTTTTGCATATAACATTGGACAATAACAAGGGAAGTGATGATAACCTCGTGCCCTTACAAAACCCTTGATGAAGAAAAAAAATCTCACATGAATAGTGATAACGCGGTAACTACCGCAGCTAAGCTATCTAGAGAGTATCGATATTCAAACTTTTCTCTGTATACCTTGAATGCTGCTGCCTTATTACTTGCAGCCACTGCAAAAGCCTTGATGAAGTAAAAATCTAGTCGTCTTACATGAGCAGCGATAACACCGATAACCAGTAATCACACCAACCACCTTTCCTTTCCGTATCTGTAAATTTCCATCAAATCGAAGATGCTAGATCTGCCGTGTTATAGCACAGGTTGGTAGCTAGGGCTATCTTGCGAGGGCAAGCGATGTCTTATAAAGGGTGATTTTTTTAGCTATTATCTTTTTGGCAACACTGGTTTAAACAGCTCACGCACGTTTCGTGTTTTGTTTCACTGTCAAACATCTTCAGTTTGGTCTATAATTTAACCATGAATCGTCTTACAAACGAACAACGCTTACAAATCATTGAATTTGGCATCATTGGACCGTACTTCTTTAAAGATGCTGCGAATCGTAACGTAACTGTGAATGGTGAGCGCTACCTTGAGATGATATCCAACTTTTTTTTGGCCCAAAATGCAAGAGCTTGACTTGCATGACATGTGGTTTCAACAAGACGGTGCCACATGTCACACAGCACGCGTAACAATGGACTTATTGAGAGGCGAGTTCGGTGAACATTTTATTTCACGTTCGGGACCGGTCAATTAGCCGCCTAGATCGTGCGATTTAACGCCTTTAGACTATTTTTTGTGGGGCTATGTTAAAGCTCATGTCTACACAGACAAGCCCGCTTCAATTGACGAATTGGAAGACAACATTGAAGCATTTATTCGTGAGATACCGGCCGAAATGTTGGAAAGAGTATGCCAAAATTGGACTAAGCGGATGGACCATTTGAGGCGCAGTCGCGGTCAACATTTGCATGAAATAATCTTCAAACATTAAATTATATGGACCGTACTATCGATTCAAATAAAGATTTCATGCATTTTTCTGAATTATATGTATTTTTTTTTTTTGAAAAATTTTCCTATAGCCCTTAAAAAAATCACCCCTTATAACATAAAAGCAATCAGGTTTCCATCATTGTCAGCGTGACCATGCATTCATGTGATTTTGAACAGTAAGGCGTATGCAAAAGTACCTTTATATTTATAATGCAGCTGGATGTTTAGTCAAGTCACTATCGGGGAGTGTTGCATTTTTCTTCTATTGACCGATATTCTCCTGATGGGATGCTATCCCTAGCCTAGGCCAAGGAATGTCATTCGTGAACTACCATCAGAGCAGCTAATAGCTGATTATTTACTACCAATCCCATCAAACATATAGCAAAGCCTTTCTAGCCTATAACTTCTAGCTTGTATACCATTTGCGCGGACTTAGTACGATTCTACCACAAGATTTTTCGATTGCTATAGTTGCTGGTAACTAGTCAACGTCTCCTTTCGAAATGCATCAATTTTTTTTTGTAGTTTAGCACCAAGTCGCAGATAAATATTCGCTCATGTGGCTTTCATATTGAAAACTTTATTTTCTTATCGAGTCTAAGTCAAATCCTAGATCGATAATAACTGGTTTTAGCACTAGAGAACTTGATGTAGATTAGGTTAGAGGACGTGTACTTGTCAATTGTGACAAGTACAGTACCCGAAGGTCGAATTGACCCATTGTATAACGTCCTAGCTTCTCACACCACTCGTGTTGTGTGCGTTAATCTTATACATGAGTGGCAGGATCTACAGTTTAAAGTCGACTCCGAACAACAGATTTTTGAGAAGCTTTTCATGGCAATTTTTACTCTCAGAGTATTTGCCAGAAATCTGCTGAGAGGAAGTTGCCTAAGAAATATTTTCATATTTTCGTTTTGATGTCTGACCTGGGATTTGAACTCGGGCCTTTCGTCTAATAAGCCAACACACTACCTACTAGACTACGGCGACTTCAGGGAACTTGATGTAAAGAAGAATTATTTTGTTAATGAAAAATCTGCTGCAATAGGAGTTTATAAAGATCAAAACTTCCTGGTGGCCAGTTTTATCGATTAGAGCACAGCGCCATTGCTTTTAATCGACAATGACCTGCCTGAACATCAATAGGCAGTATTGGCCAATAGAAATGGCCAATACATATCGACAGTGAGCATCCAAACACGCCTTTAGCTAAATTTGAAGGTCCTTTGGCTTGGAACTAATAACCCAAAATGATTACCACGTTCTCCTGCTTTCGGAAATCAACTTTATTGAAAAAAATTAACCTAATTGAAGCTTAAAATCGCTTGTCCAGGTATTGGTCAATAGAAGAATAACAAAATTTGTCCACATAAATCGATAGTGATTCGCGTAAACCCCCAAAAGCTTGGAAGGTTATTGTAATGGGTCCGCCATCTAACGTTTTTTTCTTTCAACTAGTGCTTATTTCGTGAATGGTAACACTTAGCTCATGTCTGATTTGTCAGATAATTAGTTTTATCCTTCCGCTGAACGAATATGGTTGTGTATACACGTTTTCGCTTCGCTAAGTGGTCCTGCGATCGACTTACAGAAGATGCCGATTTTGGCAAAAAAAAAAAAATCATCTTTTCAGATGAAGCTCATTTCGATCTTGGCGGGTATGTGAACAAGCAAAATTGTCGCATTTGGGGCACAGAAAACCCGCACGCATACATTGAAAAGTCGACGCATCCAAAACGAGTCACTGATTGGTGCGGATTTTGGTCCAGAGGCATAATTGGACCATTTTTCTTCGAAAATGAGCAAGGAGTGGCCGTTACAGTCAATGGCGATCGTTATCGGGTCATGTTGAACGAATTTTTTTTTTCACAAAAATTGAAGAGGAGGATATTGGCAACATTTGGTTTCAACAGGACCGCGCTATGTGCCACACAGCCGAAGCTACACTCGATGTTTTGCGCGCTCTGTTTTTGAAGATCGCATTATCAGCCGCAGAGCTTGATGTCGTTTGGCCACCTCGGAGCTGCGATTTGACACCGTTGGACTATTATTTGTGGGGTGCCGTCAAAGATAAGTGTTACGCCGACAAGCCAGAGACAATTGACACTTTAAAGCACAATATTCGTGAAGCCATTGGTGAAATACAGCTGCACACAATAGATAATGTGCTTAAAAATTGGACCGATCATGTAGGCTACTGCATGGCCAGCCGATGCAGCCATTTGAATGAAATTATTTTCCATTATTAACCGGAAGGATTGTACTTTTAAATAAAAAAAAAAGAAATTTGAGAAAATATTTAGTAGTTTTTTTAAAGCATTTTCAAAAAAAAAAAAAAAAAAAAAAAAAAAAAAAAAAAAAAAAAAAAAAGTTATTTGGCGGACCCTTTACATCCAAATAGTACACCATCAGATTACTTATGAAAATTCGATTGTACTAGACGATAGAAAAAGGATTTGTCATCCACCAGTACAACAACAGTGAGTGGCCTAATGTTTCGCAAACTTAGTTGAGTGGTTCAAACGCTTTAACTTCATGGTTCAGACGTGTTGCCGAGCGATTACTATCTTCTGCTATTTATAAGAGAATAATTTTTTTGGTGCATATTCGTAGACACAACTCCAAGACTGGGCTACCCACATTAATCGTGACCCGTCTTAAAGCAGATTTCCAAGGCAACAAAGTCCTTATGCTTCCAATATCAGAACCAGAACCTCTTAATAATCACCCTTATTCTGGTTGTCGTCGTCGTCGTCGCCGTCGTCGTCGTTACCAAAAATGATGTCGATAAAATCAGAGTCGACACAATATCGACGGCGTTTGACTCACAGAATACCAAATGTGTGTCGACAGTCATCTATAACTGTCAATAACGACAAACAGAATACCAATTTTAAACTGTCGACGTAAGACGACGTCGACGACGACAACCAGAATAAGGGTGAATGATTTTATTGCTGATAAATTCTCTTCGATAGACTTGTGACTAACGATTGTCTCTGTTATTTGCCAATAGAGACGACGGATAACAAGAGAGAGTTATACTAGATTTCTTTTTACTACACCTTATATAATTTTCGTAAGTTAACTTTCTAATTGCCGTATACATACCGATATAATATTTATTTTCTGCATCTGCACGATTCATCATTTCCAATAGTTTAACCTCAATTTGTGCCTGATTTAGGAACGGTTTTTTATTCTTAATTATTTTTATTGCTACATAACCTTGCTCTTCATGATCATAAGCTTTGACCACCTGTCCAAAACTACCTTTACCTATAGAGGAGAGAGAAAAATAAATAAAAATAAAAATAAAAATAAGTCTGTATGTGTGTCGTCCGCTCGCTTACCTATTAATGAATCAATTTCATAACGATCTAAAAATCGTTCACCATGTTTAATTATATAATCGTGATTATCGTCATCATAGCCATCGTTATATAATTTACGTTCCTTTTTATTGGAGGAATCATCTTCGCCTTGAGTCTGTTGGGCACGTCGTTTCTTTTTAGCATAATAGACCTGAAAAGGAAAAAATGAATTCAGTTTTAAAACGATTTTTTTTTTTTTTAAATATTGAAGGAAAATTCCAAAAACTCAAACTCACTGAAGGATCTGTAAAGACCATAATATCAAAATATATGTATATATGAGGCTATAGAGGCGATTACAATGTACGTTACGACAAAGGTACGAAAAAAAAAGAATTAAACTGAACAAATGAAAAAAAAGACACAAAAATACCGAAATTTTTAGAAAAAAAAAAAGCCAAAAATAAAAAGAGAAAAAATAATTTCTTTCCACTGTCAATAGGAAAACAAATTGAATTTAAAAAGAAACTTAACCCTTAGATGGTCACTTAAATATTTAAAATTGCTTGCGAAGCAGGGGAGAAACTAAATCACTGCAATTTTAGGTTAGGTTGTATGGTTAGTTCGCCATAAATAGATCCATCATGTCCATTGTGATACAATAAACGGATTAACCTTTCACTCCACGTTCATAATCCTCGACCGTCATATCGAAACAACCAGAACTTCACTTCTAAGATAACTAATCACGAATAAGATCACGTTTGCAAACACATTCGAGATTCTAAAACAAGTAATCGCTCATGGAATACTGCCTGCTTGCTCCCTAGCGGTATAGCATTTTATATTTCTTTGGCAATGGCAACTTCTGCAGATATCATTTCCCTCTAGTTCCATGGGGTACGTATATTCCTTGAGTATCTAAGCATAGGAACAGGACAGTCAAGCGAACCAGAGAGCAATTGGATCGGCCTGTTAAAAGTTGTGAGTGGCGATTTTGGATCAGATCGGTATAGAAAAAAATTATTTTTTTTTGGTGAAACCAGAACTCAGGGGATGGCCCCTACTCATGCAGTGCATTGTGCAGGTTTTAGGAAAATGGGTTATAGGAAGGTGGAAGAGAGGGAGTAGTGTTTGTGGACATCTCAAGATGCGAACGGCAAGGAAACGAGTTGCTGCTAGGTGACTATAAAATGGCCAGTGCTATACCTTCACCATTAGACAGTCTACAGCAATCGTCCCCAAGAAGCCCGCACCCTTCAGTCCTAGCTTCTCACACTACTCATGTTGTGTGTGTTAATTTGTATACATGAGTGGCGGGACCTACAGTTTAAAGTCGACTCCGAACGACAAATTTATTGAGAAGCTTTTCATGGCATTTTTATTTACTCTCAGAGTTTTTGCCAGAAATCTGCTGAGAGGAAGTCACCGAAGAAATATTTTCGTTTTGATGTCTGACCTGGGATTCGAACTCGGGCCTTCAGTCTAATAAGCCAACACACTACCTACTAGACCACGGCTAACTTCTGTTAGGTTTTATTTATTTTATTAATGAAGTATTTGCGTGTTATATAGGCCTATTAGAGAATGGTTTCGCGTGAAGGAACGTAAAACGCTAGGACTTTTTGGCTATGGATTGACGGTAGTAGAACTGGCCACTGCTGGTTCTTCATAAGCCTAATCTGACACTAGAAACTGGTTTCCTTTCCCCGACTTTATGGTGACAGATCACTAGCGAGGATTAGGTATAGGTTAGATTGAATTGTCATAAAAAGCATGGTCGCACTGTATTACCGATAGCACCTATTCCGTGATTTGCCTACAACTCTAGACTAGAATTCCTCAATCATGTCGATAGTTGTACGAAAGTCTGGTTTTATTCAATCCACCTTGGTTTAGACACTGTCTGACAACAAATTCTAGCCACCTAAGAATCCCTCGACTCAGATTTCCAAGTGCCGATCCATTGTCGAATTTCTAAAGGAAACGAATAGAAGGTAGTAGTAGTAGTAGATGGTTACAAGGTGATAGAGCGCATCTCCTGCGTCGTAGTCTAGCTGTCATAGACAAGGATGGTCATAATGGTCAGAATTTTCATCGAAAAATTGTCTCTAGCGATAAGACCCATTTTTAAATGTATGGTAGGTTAATGGTCGATCTAATCATTGAATTGAAGTCGCCGTAGTATAGTAGGTAGTGTGTTGGCTTATTAGACGTAAAGCCAGGGTTCGAGCCCCAGGCCAGACATCAAAACAAAATACAAAAAGTATTTCTTCGGCGATTTCCTCTCAGCAGATTTCTGGCAAAAACTCTGAGAGTAAATAAAATTGCCATGAAAAGTTTCTCAAAAAATCTGTCGTTCGGAGTCGACTTTAAACTGTAGGTCCCGCCACTTATGTATAAAATTAACACACACAACATAAGTGGTGTGAGAAACTAGGTCAATAATCTTGACTGAAGGGTTTTAATGACCAATTATGTATGTATGTAAGGCCTATTTAAAAAAAATATCTGATTGCCTATAGGTTAACAGTGCTAATAAAATAATAATTAAAATTGTAACCGTTTTTTCTTACACTTTACAAAAAGTAAAATAAAATAAGATAAAAAAAGTTAAGAAAAGTAATTTAAAAATTTCCTTAAAGTAGGCAATATTTTTTAAGATACAATTTTAAAAATACAAAAATTATCACACTCCTTAAAGTAGACAATACTTTTTAAGGGAACAAAAACAAAATAAAATAAAAGCAATTAAAATAATTAAATTCTAATGAATAATTTAAAACAAAGGCGTGTAATAGCCTAAAAGTAGGCAATATTTTTTAAATCTAGAAAAAGTTGAAAATAGAAATTTAATGAAATAATTTAAAATGATTACACGCCCTCAAGTAGGCAATTATTTTTAAGGGGGAAAAAAATCAAATAAAAAACAAAAAATTAAATTTTTATAAATAATTCAAAACTATATTACACGCCTGAAAGAAGGCAATATTTTTTCTAAGAGCAAAAGGAAAAAAAAAATCATAATTTGACAATAATTTAAAAAACTTTAATTTTAATTTTTGTGTTTGTTGAAAATATTTGTTTTTTTTTTTTTTTGTTGTTTTTTAATGTTAAAACAGAGTGTATATGTACATACATACATATGTATGTGGTTATACGAGCCAAGGAAAAGCACACATATTGAAATGTAAACACAACTAAAAGCGCATGTGTCTAACAGGGCTACAAAACACACACACATACATATAGGAGAGAGATAAAAAAATGTCTTTTTCAACAAGAAAAAAAGCAAAACCAAAAATAGAAAAATACTGAAAATATAAATTCAAAAAGTAGCAGTCAAACAGAAAATAGAGAAGAGATATAAGAATGGATAGACAATATGACAGTGAGTTAGACAGCCAGCCAGCTTACACACACACACATGCTAACATATTAAAATACAATAATAAAATAGCCTAGACTGTCAACCAGTCAGCCATGCTACAGCCAGTCAGCCAGCCAGCTAAGCAAACCAGCCAGCCATCTAACGAATTTATACGGAGAAAAACATGGTTAAACAGACGGCATTAGCAAACCAGTCAGCCAGCCAAACAGCCGGCCTACTCATACCGTTTGTTTTCAATGCTTTGCAGTGTACACACATGTGTGTATGATGTATGTAGTATAGCTCTCTCACCCATAAAAGTATGCAATGAAAAATCAAAAATTGCAAAAAAGTTGTTGCTAACCCGTAGAACATTTAGAATTCTGCTGTTTATATGTATGTATGTGTGTGGAAATGTAAGTGAATGTCTGTGTATGTGTGTGTGTGTGTGTATGAGTGTACAGGCAGGCACAGAAAATAAAGAAAGATGTATAAGTAAGAAAAAAAAACACAAACACACACAGAAAAAGAACTGAGGGATAGAGAGAGAGTAAAGGAAACACAACAAAATATAACAGAAAACAATATGACATATGAAGCAATATTAAGAGAGAGGGAGAGAGAGAAAGTGGAAGAAAGAGGATATAAACAAAACAAAACATATTCTTACACTAAAACATAAACATTTATGTGTAAAACATGATGCAAAAAAAGCCAAGAGAATAACACTAGCAAAGTGTAGAAATTATAAAGAAAAACAAACAGACAGTAATAAATAGATTAAAGCATTATTAACAACAATAACAGGAAAACAACAACAACGACAAATAAAATAGAAAAACACACAAAAACCAAGAGAGAGAGAGAGAGAGTTAATGAAAAATAGGAAACAATGCAAGGAAATATTTAACACTAGAAAAACAACAACAAAAACCCATAATATAATAATAAATACACACAAACAAAATATAAAAAGAAACCAAAACACACACACACACTCACAAGAAGGAGAAGAAAAATAAAAAGAAAAAGAGAGAGAAAAATCAGCAATACAGTACCAAGTATAAGAGCTGTTGTTCTACGTAATGGTACACATCTAAAGTTGCGCCTAAAAGTCTGTTTAGCTCTACCACAAACACACACAGAGGTACACACACACACTTATAACTGCATAAATATAAGGGAACAAAACAAACTACATAAATGAACGCTTAAAAATGGGTGTATGCCAAATGCAGTTGACGCCAACGTCTAACGTTAATGTACCTTCTGGATTTTTTTTTTTTTTTTTGCTGCACTCACAACTTCTTTTTAACAGAGGAATCACAAGCATGTACACATACAAGCAATACACAGACACACACACACACACACACACACACACTTAAAACACCAACATTAAGCTTTAAACATAATATCCAAAATACCATGTTAAATAACAGTAAAAGAGAGCCATTCAACTAAAATGTAAACACAAATACCCACAAAGCTTTAAAACCCCCATTATTGTTTATCAACACAAAATCAAACCAGTTTCCTTCCAATGTTTCATTTCTCTTGTCTCTTTCTCACCAATTCCATTAAAGGTTTTTGTCATTAATATCAATATAAAACAACAAAAACAACTACAACAACAACAACAAATAACAAAAAATTATAGCTCCTTTAGAAAATAAAAAAAAATGTTTCGTTAAATTTCCTTCAAACAAAACTAAAAGAGAGCCCGCCCCTCTAACATAAACATCGAAAGAGAGCAAGATTTGCCAACCATTATGGTTGTAAAAATGGCTCCATCCATCACAAGTAACCCACAAATAACAGTTTAAAATTGTTTGCTTATGTTATATCGTAAGTATAACAGTGTGTACGGTTGTTTTGTGTTCAAAACATTATGTTGTGAATGAAAGTGTTGCCAGATTGTTAAAAATAAGAAAAATATCACCGTTACAAGGTAAGAAATAAATTCAAATAAGGGCTTTGGAGAAATATAAAGAATTTTGAATTAAAAATTTTCTTTTTTGGCAAATTAAAATCGATTTTATTCCAATTCAAACCCAAAAGGTACCCAGAGTAAAACAACAAATAAATAAACTGGGGGGGATAAAAAATAAATGATTTTATTTTTATTTATTTAAAAAGTTTGTGTATTTTCTTAAATTAATTTGTGTTTAAAGTTTAATTGTTACTTATTCTCTATGCTTAAAAATAACACCTAAAAGTAGGCTATGTTCCACTGTAGGCATATCTCAAACATGGCTTATAATAGATTATCCATTTAGGGTTTCCAAAATCCAAAAGGAAAGGTTGCCAGCTGTTAAATATCTTTCCCCTGAAGTGTAATTTAATTAGTAATGGGCTTGCCAACCAAAAAACGCATTAAATATATTTAAAATTTACTATACAAGTGTCGATTCATACGTGACTACTTTTCTGGCATCCATCTATCCATCTTCTATATAAAGTCCAACTTACGCAACAGTTAAAGCCGACACAATGCCATAGACTTGTAACCTTGTACTTTGCGAGTAAGAACACTGCAGAATGCATGGGTCTGGCTGCTGGCCCTGTAGGCCGCTTATGGGATTCTCTTTTATGTTGATCGAACAAAGTATAGAACAGAGAGTAGAAACGTTTTGGAGGAAATCTGCTGTAAAAAAGGTCCAGAATGAACCGTGATAAACATAATGGCTTCAGAAACTGGGAGAGTCATAGATTTTCTGACTGGATATCGTGCGTAGAACACAGTGATTCCTTTAACGGCTTTAGATAGTTAGAATCTCTAAGGATTTCTGGCCTATACAGATTCATTTAGGCTATTGACTGGCTCATGAGATGACTCTTTTTTTTTCTGCCCTTTTAATGGCACTCATTCTGTCTGATCTGTCAACTATTATTGTATACTATCTTCCTAATACAACCTAATAAATATCATGAATACATGACATGAGAAGTGGTTTGTACGATTCCGTTCTTTCTGGTCTTCGGATGAAGGAGTATTTTTCAACTATCTTCGTAACCTAATCTATCCTAACCTAAACGGGGAGTGACAATGTGGATAGAATTTTGCTACTGATGAAAAAAAAATTGTCATGTAAGCTGACAAAAGATAGCTTAAACCAAAATATTGGAGCCCATTCATCATGTAAATACTGTATCGATTGCGTTCATCATATATACATATATACTGTATCGATCCAGAAAACTCATAAAACCTTTTAGAACCAATTTGGCAAATAATCATATTTTATTTTTAAAATACTAATTTCATTAATTTGACCTCTGAAGGAAGCAATTGCCCATGTAAAGCCACAGGTATAGTCAATAGTAGGTGCTATATGGTCCATCTAGACTGCCGCAAGACACAATTATCTACAGACATCAAGAATTTACCACCTGGTTCACTCTAAGGCTTGCAAAAACCGATAATTCTACTTTTTTTAACAATAGCGATGCGTATATCTATGGGAACTGCATTATCAACCAAAACGTTATATACTTAATCTTATGGTGTTTTCTTTTCTACCAAAAAATGTGCATTTTATTAACGCAAAATACAATTTTGCGTTTGTTTCTTAAAAATGTTTCGCCCTCTAAAAGGGTGGTATGTTTTATTCTAAATAATTCGCACTTGCCAATGGTGGAGGGCATTGCATTTTATGCCCTGTATAAATCAAGAATGCTGATAATGCCCTGTAAAGCAGATGACTTTTGTTTATTTATAGGGCTACCAGATGAAATTTAAAAAAAGTCGCCTGGTATTGTTATCCAATTTGAAGTTAATTTTTTCATTGTTTTGTGGAGTAATCTTAAGGAAACATTACATTATTAAAGCTACATGGTCAGCAATATAAAAATTTGCATTCAATGTTAGAAGAGTGTTAAAATATTTTTTTTTTGTTATAAAAAAAGCGTGCAAAAAATGAAGTCGAAAAATTAGCGATCTGGCAACACCTTTGAACAAATTGGCATTTAGTCATTCATTTTCTTAATAAGTGGTAAACACAGGACATACCCTTTTTTAATATTTGTGTTATGTTCTTCTCAAATAAAAAATGACATTACAACAGGGTTGGTCAAAAAAATTTTTTAATGCACCTTGTAAGAGGGTAACATTTTCTTTGTAGAAAAGAAAACACCATTAATTTAATCATTCTCAATCATAAAGGCTTCTATTGTACGCAAAAACAACGAATTTCTTATATTCAAACAATTTAAATAACTTATATTACATTTCTCCCATGAAAACTCCCAATTTTTTTTTTTAAATTCTTAAATACTTCATATTCTTTATAATCACACATCTGGCAGCACACAACCAAGTTCCTAAACACTGCTCATCAACAACATGGAGTAGAAAACATAGCAACAAAATCCACACTCATGTACATGGAAGTATAGCCACAACAAAAATCTGCACAAAATCTGCAGCAAGAGTATAAACAGTTCAAATAATAATCATACAAATTCATGCATTCTACACACACCCACCTAAATACACACAACCATACACATATACGCTCCAGTATGCTTTGAACATTTACTGCCCAAGAAAACATAAACAACATTCACACACACTCATTAATTTGTTTTTAAACAACTTCTAACGAGCACTCAATATTAAAATACGAGAGTAATACCATGGTAAGTGAGTGGAGAAAGAGAGTTTTATTATGTCTGCCGCCATTAATAATAATGAAAAAAACCTACATAACCAATAATAAGAATGTAACGGTAAGCATATTCACATACGCTCATCTTTTTTTCTTTCGCTCTCATCTCGCAGTACACAACACAACCGAAAGCATCATTATAAGCTTCGTTATTATGTTGTGAAACATTATTATCATTATTATTACGTATGTATGTACATATGTATGCCTGTCGTTATTATCATTATCATCATAAACAAACAAAAAACGATTCAACAGCGTATTAATGGTGAATATCCGGTTTATCTTTTGTATTGTATTTTGGGAAGTAAATTTTCTCTTTTTTTTATTATTACTGTCGTTATTGTTGTTAGTGTTGTGAAACGAAAAAAAATACGATATTGAGAGGAGGAGGAGGATGTCATTCAACCAACACTTTTGTATACATTTTTATGCAAATTGTTTACAAAATAAACAAAACAAAAATACAGAAAGAGAGTGAGAGTGAGAGCGGGAGAATAAAGTGTTAAGAATTCTTTATGAATGACTGTTAAGCTTGGTTGGGGTTTGGTTTGCATATTTTCTCTCAGTGTTTATTTCCAAAATGAGAGTTAAGAGAGGGAATAGAAAAACAGAGAGAGAGAGAGAGAGAGAGAGAAAGCACGTGTTAATTCAATAAAAAGTATGGCAACTTGAATCATCAAAAATATGAGAGAGAGAGAGAGAGAAAGCACATGTTAATTAATTAAAAAGTATGGCAACTTGTATCATCAAAAATATGAGAGCGAATGTTGAATCCACTTGTGAGACAGCTTTAATCGTGTATAACTACAGTGCGATTCGATCGCGCAAGGTGGCGTTAGAAAGGTAAGGCTGAAACGCTGAAATCAAAGCTCACTTGAGCACTCACAACGAGTCGATGGTGCCCCAGCACTAAATTCCAAATCCCAATTAATCTGTTTTGACAATCATCATCATGAACTTCGCATTTAAGCATGACTCTCTTAGAACCAAACTGAAAACCATATATTTAGTAGCCACTCCGATATTTAGTAACAATATCTCCGTTAAACTATCGAAAAATGATGCGGCAAATGAAAGAAATCTGCGTTGAGTCAGATACGAACACTGATGTGTGAAGTGGGGATATACCCTCTTCCTCTGCAATCGATCTATACTCAACATCCACGCCCCTACTCAATATGGTATAGCTTGTAAAGATAGATGGAGGGGCAGAGATGTTCTTACGCTCCTATTTATGTAGTTGTACCCTTCATATCCAATTTAGATCAGGCGTGACCGCTAATGAAGCAAGATTCTTCCTTAGACCAGGATTTGTTATACTAAACTTCCAAAATTGTACAGCCCCTGCGCTGGCCAACTCCGTGGATGAGTTCGGAGGAATTTGGTCAGTACAGGGACTGGCGTCAACGACAACGGGCCACATGAGTCCTCAAGTTAGCTTTGGTATCAAAGCTATCTCTCCAACCTAAACTTTCAGACATCTGATCCCAGCAGACAAAAGACTGTTGTACGTACGTTTGTTCTAGCACAACTTCTCACCAAGATCTTCCGAGAGCCCAAGAAAAGTTAAAGCTGCTGAACATGTTGTATTTAAAAGCCTTAAATAGGGTGAACATTAAACAAATCTTGAGGGTTCACAATGCAATAGAGATGATGCTACTGCCCTAAAAGACTCTTCTGAGATGTGGAGAAGAAATTCATTAAAGCAGTCTACAAATCACTGCGAGCAATAGAGGAAATATGCAAGGCCATTACACGCCATTACAGCTTGTGTTAGATAGGACGACTAGGAAAGCTCCAGAGAGTCATACGACCTTAAAAGAGTTGGAGGATATATCCTGAACCAGAAGATCCAGACAATAGTAGAATACTGACAGTTTGTTACCAACAGGGATACGGTATTTTTGTGCCCTTTACGTAGTGACAGGAGGACAAACTATTTGTTAACTTTGCAAACATGATGTGATGAACAAGTGATAAATTCTGAATGACTTCTCTGAATGAGAAAAAAAGATAAGTAATCCACCCTTGATGCGTGTCGTAGGAGGATGTACTGCTCATTTTCTCAGCATCTAGCGTACAAAGGATGATAGTTGATAGTTCCAAGCGAGCTACAAATATTACGGTAGAGATGAACGGTTAGGTTAGGTTAGGTCGGAGTGGTAGCTCTGATGTCACAAAGCTCACTTGAGCACGCTTAGCGGACCGTTGTGATGCCACGGGTGAACGCAGTCCCTGTACTTACCAAGTTCCATCACAACCGGGGAAACGGAAGAAGTTGGTCAGCACAAGGGCTGCAAGATGAAAGGTTAAATGGATTACATTTTTGCCGCAGTGTCTAATACCAGTATTCTAGCGAGGCTAAAAAGGTTGCATGACGTTGATCAAATTCGTCAAAGTCGTATGATGTTTCAATCATGCATGCCCTTCGCGTTCGTCTTGGAGTATTCTATGGAGTCCAGTCGCTTGCGTAAGCCGCATTCGGCGCATTAAGTTGCGTTTAGTGGTATAGAATGGGAGTCAGCCAAGATGTAATTATTGTTCGTAAGTGAAGATGTGAATCCTTCCTTAAGGCTCCCTTCGTCGTTGCGTAAAATTTCATTTACCTTGACTTCAACGTTGCCAATGGTCTACAAATCGTTAATCCTTCCTGGGCTTCTATGTGGCGCGGAAGCATAGACGCTATTACGCACCAATGCAGCTGCATTGAGAACATTCGAGAGATAAATTTTACGCCAGATCTTCTTCCCGTTTTATTGCTCATTAACATTCAGCGGCTAAGCTGGCTTGGCCCTGTCGTTCGGATGGAAAAGACTGTGCCGAAAAGATGGGTACGGACAGTGTAGAGGACGGACGATCTTATCTGAATTGGAAGGACCAAGTTGAGGAAGTACAATTGACGTAAACACGAGCGAAGCACAGCTACTTGGGATTAAATGCTAAAACAGCCCAAAGACCCACACACGGGGTGTTAAAGCCAATGAAGTAAGTAAAGAATTAAATGGCGTACTTCTACGCTTTCAAGTGACACTAAAGGAATACCACACTGGCTGTAATGCTCCCCCTAACCTAATTCTTTGAATTAGATTTTCTATATGAGGAATTTATATAAAACACATCGCGTTTACGATGAACAATAGATTCAGGAATTTGTAATAGAAACAGAAATAGAACTACCACCACAATTGAGGGGGGGGGGGGTATGGGTTTGTGTTATTGTATATCATTAAATCGACACATGTCGTTCACTTGACAATGAATGACAACAACAACAACAAACAATATAAATAAAAATGACAAATGCCCTTGACCCACAAAATAACAAAATGAAACGAAAAAAAAGGAATGAAATTGAATAGAAACCACGCAGCACACGAATATAAATCACAACCAATGAAATCAAATTTCAAAATAAAAATCAAAACGTATGATGGCTTCTATCGGTGCCTTACTCCTCTCTCCGCCTCCTCCTCCTCCGCTATTATTTCGAAATGCTTCCCCATTTGAATTTTAGATTTTCTTTTTTTACTTCGTTATATGCACAAGAAAGTACAGAACAGAATTACTGAACACTGAAAAAAGAACCTAAATTTTACCAGAGACTTTAAGTTGCTTAGCTGACCACGTCTCTTGCATGGCTACTAGAGTACTGTTGCTGCCTACCTGCAGCTGACATTTTAGAGTGGAGTGTAGAGACTTAACTTACCTCATTAATATGCTTGTAGGTCTTGATTAAATCCACACTTAATTTTCTTAACGGCGCCGTTGCGGGATCACGAAAATGTGTTGGAATTCGTGCCTGCATGGCGCGCACCTCTGATGAAGACGTTGGACTAGATCGCTGTAAAAAGCAAAGGAAAAAAATGAATACAAAAATGTTTTTAAAATGGAAATATTTAAAGAATCTAAAGAATTTAATTTTTTTTTTCTTACAAAAATATAAGAAAATGTGTATAATTTTCTTAATTTCGTTTGCTGAATAGTATTTCTTGCAGCTGAATTACAATTTTACCTTCAATATTGAAAGATTAAGTGACTTTCACTAACAACACTAACAAATAAACGTTGCTGAATTGTTAAAAACTAACAAACTTTCAATTGAAATTTAAAAAAAAAAACCTATAAAACTCATAAAAATGTTGTTCAAAGTCGAATTACTTTAAAATTCCCTTTGCTGAATACAATTTTCTTCAGCTGAATTAAAAATTTTTTTCAAAGAACACAAGCAAAAAGCATTTTTATTAAAGATTGTAACAAAAATCCTTTGCTGAATTACTAAAATTCCATAATACCTAGAAATCTTGCAGGCAAAACTGTAAAACATACAAAAACTATATAAACACCTGCTGTACTATCCTTAGCTGAATACAATATTTAAAAACTAAAGTACAATTTAAGCTTAAAAACATAACCTTACATCACTTTCATTAAGAACACTAAAAAATAAACTTTGCTGAATTGCTGAAACTGCAAACATTTGTCAAGTTACATTATAAAAAAGTCTAAAACATATTAAAATAAAATTAGAAAACAATATTACTTTAATATTTCCTTAGCTGAATAGAATTTTTTGCAGCTGAATTACCATTTAACACCTAATCCCATAAGCTAGAGGTATTTTTATTAAGAATACCATCAAGAAACCTTTGCTGAATAGCCAAAAATACTATAAAACATAAAATATGCTACGAAATCCAATTTACTTTCAAATTTCTTTAACTGAATATAATTTGTAGCAGCTGAATTACAAATTGACGTTAAATAGCATAATCCTAAGGCACTTTTATTAACAATACTATAACACTATATAATCTTAGCTGAATTGCCAAAACTTTTGACATTCTTGCAAAATTTTCAGTTGAAAGTGAAAATAGTTTGCACAACTTTAGAATTCCTGAGCTGAATATCAAAATTTTTAGCTGAATTGAAAATTTTTAATAGAAAAAGATAACTAAAAGCCATTTTAACTAAAAATTTGATTAATTTCCTTAGCTGAATATAGAAATTCATAGCTGAATTACAATATTTAAAACAGAAATGAGATTTAAAGAAATTTTTCAATATTTCTTGAATTTCTGCAGCTTATTTTAAGAATTACTAGCTGAAAAGAAAACTTTTAGCATAAAAAAATAAGATTCAAAGCATATTTAATTAAAAATTTGATAAATTTCTTCAGCTGAATATAAAAATTTGTAGCTAAATTGCAATATTTGATACCAAAATCATGTTTTGAAATCAGTTTATACTAAAAATTTAATGAATTTCCTTAGCTGAATATAAAAATGTGTAGCTGAATTACAATATTTGAAACGGAAATAAGATTTAAAGAAATTTTTCGATATTTCTTGAGTTTCTGCAGCTTATTTCAACAATTTCTAGCTAAATAGAAAAATTTTAGCATAAAAAAACAAGATTCAAAGCATATTTAATTAAAAATTTGATAAATTTCTTCAGCTGAATATAAAAATTTGTAGCTGAATTGAAAATTTTTAATAGAAAAAAGATAACTAAAAGCCATTTTAATTAAAAATTTGATTAATTTCCTTAGCTGAATATAGAAATTTATAGCTGAATTGCAATATTTGAAACGGAAATGAGTTATAAAGAAATTTTTCAATATTTCTTGAATTTCTGCAGCTTATTTTAAGAATTACTAGTTGAAAAGAAAACTTTTAGCATAAAACACAAGATTCAAAGCATTTTTAATTAAAACTTTGATAAATTTCTTCAGCTGAATATAAAAATTTGTAGCTGATTTGCAATATTTGATACCAAAATCATGTTTTGACATTAGTTCATACTAAAAATTTAATGAATTTCCTTAGCTGAATATAAAAATGTGAAGCTGAATTGCAATATTTGAATCGAAAATGAGATTTAAAGGCATTTTTCGATCTAAATTTTTTGAATTTTTTTAGCTGAATATACAAATTTGTAGCTGAATTGCAATATTTGAATCGAAAATGAGATTTAAAGACATTTTTCGGTATAAATTTTTTGAATTTCTTTAGCTGAATATACAAATTTGTAGCTGAATTGCAATATTTGACACAAAAATAGGATTTAAAAGCGTTATTGAAGATAAATTTAACAAATCGGTTAAAATAAATTGCTTAAATATGAAATATTTTAGATATTCTATGAAATTATTAACTTCATAAGGTGAATTTAATAAAATTAAAGCTGAATTATATTTAAAATGTACTTACATGATGCATAACATCGCGATGTGTAGCAGGAAGCTCTTCTTCACCAACAAAACGGCCATATAGTGGAGCATGACGCTGTCGACCACCACCACTGCCAGCCTCAACGGCAGCTGCCGCACTGGATACATAAGCTGCAGACACTAAAACGAAAAAATAATTGAAAAAAAAAAACAACAACAAAAACAATTAATTTTAAATTATTTCAACAAATCAAAGTAAATAGACTAGAAATTAAAAAAGAATTTTATGACTATACACACACACATACACAAAAACAGCTGAAAAAATTTATGCATTTCAGCTGTCATAGTAAAAAAAATCTGCTGATTTCCGTTACTAAATTTACAATTGGTAACAAGTGTTCATTTTTGTTGTTGTTGTTGGCTAAAAACAACAACAACACAAATGAAATTCATATTGCACACTCTATAAAAGAGACAAAAAGATGTCGCTTTTAGGCCAATAATTATGACAAGAACAAATGAATAGAACAGGCGGAAAAAAAAAAAAAAAAAAAAAAAAAAAAAAAAAAAAAAAAAAAAAAAAAAAAACTATTTCACCTAAATTCGTTGGATGCCAAAAAGTCTCGTTTTCCGTTTAGGTAGACAGATAAATGACAGATACTTTTTTAAATTTCCTCTCTCTCTCTCTACTTTTTTTCTTTTCACATACAAAAAATAGAGGGGGAGAGAGCGAGAGGGAGCGAAACGTAAATTATGTCGTTGGGTATTATTATTCTTTTTCGGCTTTCCGACAGACGACAATACATAATAATACGTTATTATAGATTTTATTTTTATACCGTTATAGTTAAGAAACATTATTACACAATTTTATTTCAGTGAAGAAAAAGCGAAAAAAACAACAACAAAAATTAAAGAGAAAATAGCATAAGAAACAAAAATTTACAAAATTTCCAAATGGTTTTCGAAGAGGAAATAAAAAGTTTATACCTTTAAGCCTACAAAACAGACAAAAAACTAACGTGACCTTTGACCTTATTTATAACATAATGTATTAGAAACTTTCTCCAATCAAACCCGAAGTCCATCAAATACATAAACATCCCAAAAGTTGTCAGGATTTAATGGAAATTAAAGATCTTCTTAACTACCTCAAATTGCGAACTCTTGCTAAAGGTTAAAGAGTCCCAATTAGGCCACAATTTAACATTCAGCTCGAAGTTCATACATTCTTCATAGAAAACTATACTAAATCTAAAATAAATCTTGCTTTTGCATCAATTCTTATTTCGAAGAATTCAGTCTAAGATGACCGAAAATGGGAAATCAAGAACATACGCCTGTTTATAGCAAAACCTAGACACTGACATACGAAGTGAAAAATAATCTTTTCCTGCTTCTTAGTTCCACAGCTCCTGCAAAAGTCTTTTAGGGGAATGTCTTTCAATAGAACAGTGGCCTGTGATAACCACAATGATGCGATTAACTGCCATGTGATTTAAGAAAAGAAGATATTCAGTCCTCTTCCTATCCAAATCAATCAAGCAGAGCCTAACAATATTAAAATTAATAGAAAACGACCAGAGAATAATACCCAGTTTAATTAAGACAATCGGAAAACATATGCGTTGTAACATGTCAGAGATTGTCAGCTCTATACCAGCCCCCCAGCCAACTCATCAGCAACGCAAATTCCGACAGTCCATGTCATCCCAAGCCATGAAACTCTTGTGTAGATTTACGTTTGCATAATTGATTTGACAAAAGAACTATGATGTGATGTTCATGATAGCCTTGATTGCGTCGGCGTAAGTTAGTAATTTTTCAGAGGAAATTCTATCACCCAACAAGCACTGTGCCGCTTGCAACATTCGTATCATCTCCGCCTGGAAAATGATGGTCATATCGTAAAGAAGGCACGCTCCGCCTAAAATATGGCCTAATGGGATCTCATCTAAAACAACACTTATAGAACGATCCCCAAGAGTCAAAAGAAGTAACAATCAACCTCAAAAGTAATTAGTTCGATGCCACATTCTATCATGAGTAACAACATTACTCGCACCAAATCGTCTGTTATACTGGATCCCTCTTTCTGAGAAAATCGCCAACAAACTATACGACAGGTCCACAAGCTAATTATTTATCATACTCTTTGAAACTGAGAAACAAATTGGTATTGTAGGTCGCCTTAGTTTAGTAAGTAGTGTATTGACTTACTAGACGAGACCTTGTGAATGTTCAAACTTCAGCTCTGACATATTGATCCAGATAAAATATGAAAGAAAATATTTATTTCTGATAGTAAATAAAATTTCCATGAATAGTTTCTCAAATTTGTCGCTCGGAATCGACTGTAAGTACTTTCCACTCGTAGATAAATTTAACAAACACAATACGGGTGATGTAACAAACTAGGTAGTAATCCTGACTAAAGGATTGTAATGGTCAGTTAAGTAAGTAAGTAAGTATTGGTATTGGATGGTAACTTGCACAGTTATTAACTTCGATCTTTTTGGGGATTAGGGATAAGAATGCAATGGGAAAAATATCAGTGCGATATAACACACTGAAAAGGGATTAGCTAATGGACGAACGAGTGTCGAAGAACATTGCTTGGGGACCAACGATGGAGCAATTCCAAGAAGTCTTGTTTATGTTGGGACCTTCTAATCGTGCAGTGTTAAAAGAGTACACCAGGCATAGTTGCAAAGTTTCGAGTTCGGTTAGTGGTCGCTTGGCTGCTTAAATTATATTTAAGTCTACAGAAAAATAATACCCAAAATAAACAATCTGTATCTACTTGTATTAGGAGCATTTCAATCTTAAATAATATTTATTTAAAAAGGGGCGTGATTTTTTTTTTTTTTTTTCTTAAGAAGATAGGAACATTTGACATTGATGAACATTGTTTTTTGATTATTTAATTAAAATTTTTCTGTGAGTGTAAGTGAATTAACACAGAGAAATTCTTTGTTTAAAAACGAAACACAGATGGTTTTTAATAGAAAAAATTTCTGTAAATAAATCTGCCAAGAAATTAAATGACATAAGAATAATAAAAAAAGCAAAAAAAAAATATTAAACAAAGCAAAAAAAAAAAAATATTAAACAAAGCAAAAAAAAAAAATAATAAACAAAGAAAAAAATCTAAACAAAAACAATCGAAAAATAGGCAAACAAAAAACACCAAAAAACAAAAGAAAAAGTGGAAAATAGGCAAAATAAAAACAGAAAAAAGAAACTAAAAAGAATTCTAAAAGCCGTAAAAAGCATAAAGAATGTTTAAAAATACAAAACAAAAATTAATAAAAATAAAAAAAAAATAAAAAAATAATAAAAAATATTAAAAAAAATAAAAAATATTAAAAAAAATAAATAATATTAAAAAAAAAATAAAAAATATTAAAACTATGTATGCGACAAAATAAAAAAAAAATTCAATACACCCGCCTAATGAAGAAGTTGGCCAATGTTTGTGCAAAGAGAAATAATAATATTTGCAAAAAACACAAATATTAGGCGACTTCTGGTGGTCGCTCAAACGTGAAATTGACACATTTTCTAATAAACAATCAAGATCCATTAAAAATTCTGAAAATTTTTGAACTAAAAGTTCATTTGATGAGACGATATACATATACACTAGAGCCCCGACTTGCGTCGATCCGATATGCGTCGTTTCGATTTGCGTCGCTTTTTAAAAATTGACAAAACTCAGCTTGCGTTGTCGCAATTTCAACTTGCGTCGATTAAATTTAGCCGAATTTGAAGGAATGGAAGAGGATGACATTAATGAACTTTTACTGTCTCACGATGAGGAGCTTGATAATAAAAATTTATTATCCATTAATATTCAGCATGCTTTAGAAGATGATGTTATGATAATTGATAATACATTAGAGGAAAAAAAAAAAACTCCAATATTTCGAAAGCTATGCAATCCATTTCCCATAATATATTTTCTGAAAACGATCCTGACGAAAATCGTAGCGAGGGCGTAGCAGCATCTGCTGACCAACAAGCCATTAGTTGTTACAAGGAAACATATCAGCAAAAAAATCTCTAAAAATTCAACAAAAGTTTTTGTTAACATGGATTGGAGTGTTGTTGATTTGAATTTATTATCTGAAGAAAGCACCACATAAACTAAACAAAGCACAATTTCTTCTTTAAAATTTATTTTTTTATAAATGAATTTTATTGTTTTTTATTAAGTTTTTTGTTAATTTATATTTTTGCTATTTCTTTATAATAATTAGAGAAAACTTTACTGAACTTAATAAAATAATGAAAAATGTTTTCATAATTCTGTTTTATCCGAAATATTAAGTTTTTTTGCTACATTTTGATGAATTTCAATGCATTTGTATAGAAAAATTTGATTCGATTTGCGTCGTTTCGATTTGCGTCGCAATTCTCCGGTCCCCATTAACGACGCAAGTCGGGGCTCTAGTGTATGTATAAAAAATATAACACGACTGTTATACTATTTAAATAATTACTACAGTAATTTTTATCCAATTTTATCAAATGATGATTCAATCTCTTCATAAGAGAACAGATTTTAAGAATATTATCACTTGTCCTATATTTTTTTTTTTATTAAAGTTTGCTACTATGAATGCACAAACTTGAAAAAAATATGAAAAAAATTGAAATTTTCCAATTTTACCTCAACAAATCTCATAGCATATTAAATCGAATAATAGATGTACATATGTATACCGTTTTAATGATCCATCTCTCCCCTTTCCAACAAGATTTAAATTTTGGAAATCGGGTGAGAAATGTTTGAGTAATCCAGAAATTTATGAGTAAAGAAAATAAAAACTGTTTTTGTCAAATAAAACAAGTTTGGGGGGTTCGAGAAATATAAAAAAAGGTATTTTTGACTACTACTCAAATAACGGAACAACGTGGACTATGTAGTTACTCGGGTGTATTTTCAATGTCGCACAGTGTTATTTAAAAAAAAAAAAAAAAAAATTTTTAAAAAAATTAAAAAAATAACAAATCAAAAAATACACAGAAAATACAAAAAATAAATCCTAAAAACCTATAAAAAATATTGTTAAAAATACTTATAAATAATAAAAAAAAAAAATCTAAAAAAAAATAAAAAAAAATAGTAAAAAAAAATTTTTTTAAATAAAAAAATCTAAAAATATTAAAAAAAATAAAAAAAAATAAAAAAAAATAAAAAAAAAAATAAAAAAAAATTAAAAAAAAAATAAATAAAAAAATAAAATAAATAAAAAAATAAAATAAATAAAAAATAAAATAATTAAAAAAATAAAATAAATAAAAAATAAAATAAATAAAAAATAAATAAAAAAAAATAAAAAAAATAAAGAAAATAAAAAAAATAAAAAAACATCTAAAAATATAACAAAAATATTAAAAAAAATACTTATAAATAATAAAAAAAAATCTAAAAAAAAATTAAAAAAAATAGTAAAAAAAATTTTTTTTAAATAAAAAAATCTAAAAATATTAAAAAAATAAAAAAAAAATAAAAAAAAAATAAAAAAAAATTAAAAAAAAAATAAAAAAAAATCTAAAAATATTTGAAAAATATAACAAAAATACAACAAAAATATTAAAAAAATACAAAAAATAAATAAAAAGAAATAGAAAAAACAATACAACAATAAAATATTTAAAAATACAAAAATCATGACAAAAAAAAAAAACAAAAAATAGAAAGAAAAAGAACAACAACTACAACCACCTACAATTTCTAAGCAGCTGATGACTACGGGCAACCTCTTGATCGACGAGCATCATTTCAGTAATATTTGCATCACGACGATCATCACCAACTGAAAATGCCCCCAAACCATCAGTAACATCATCAGCAATATGATCAAAATCACAACCACCGTCCTCCTCTTCACCAACACCCACCTCACCCACACCATCATCATCACCATCAGCATCAAAACTATTCATTTTTAGTTTGTTAATGAAGTGCATTGAATTCGAAACACCACCACCACCACTGACTAAGACATTCGATTTATCACGATAATCTCGTATCCTATTGATGTTGTTGTTGCTGTTGTGACTGTTGCCATTAGTAGTTTGCATATCCCAATCAATGTTAGTGGTGCTGTTACTACTACCAACAGCCGCCAAAGCAGCAGCATATCTTTTATAATTATTTTCATTATTATTCGGCTTTTGACTGTTTTTACTTAAATTGTTATAATTTTCAATTAATTTGGAGGTAGAGGAGGATGATGTTGTTGGTGTTATTGGACTGGTCGTACTATCGGGCAAAGCTGTTGTAGTGGACGATGACGCGGGGGCTGATGTTGTAGAATTTTGCCAAAAACATAAAGTAGCCGCAGACATTATGATGATGATGATTTCGTTGTTGGTCTTGTTTTATTTTTTTATTTCAAATTTTTTGAAATATTTTTTTTTTTTTTTTTTATAAATTTATTCACACACAACTTGCACACACCACCTCATGAGTATCTGTTTTGTTTAATTTTTTTTTTATTTAAACTATCTGAGAGAGATTGAAACTTTTTCTTCTTTCCAACGAAATATTTAAAGAATTTTTTGTTTTTATAAACAATGTTGCTTTAGTGGTTTAATAAAACTAAATATACATATGTATGTATGCCAGAACACAAGGAAAATAGTTTATTTTATAATAATTTTTTATTTAATTTTATTATTTAATCATTTCGTTCTCTCATAATACAATAGTTTTGATATGAAAAATAAAGCTCAACAATCGAAAATATGCTTAAAAAAACACGAGCAATATGAGCATTAAAGAGTCATGAAAAAAACTGCAAAAGAAAACTTTAAAAATACAAATTCTTTTATATGCTCATACTATTGTACTTCCCTCAATCTATATTATGTATCCCTAAAAAGCCTTCTCGAAGCCTATTGACCTGAAACAAACTTAAGGGTGCTGTTGTCAAGTTTACCTCATCAAAACTCATAGCATATTAAGTCAAATAACAGATATATGTATACCGTTTTAAAGGTCCATCTCTCCCCTTTCCAACAAGATTTCAATTATGGAAATCGGATCAGAAATATTTGAATAATCCAGAAATTTATGTGTAAAGTCTAAAAAAAAAACAGTTTTTATCAAATAAAAAAAGTTTGGAGGGTTCGAGAAATATAAAAAAAAAATATTTTTGAGATCTACTCACCAAAACTCACAACCTACACTATATCATTAGCCGGGTGTATTTAATTTTTTTTTATTTTGTCGCATAGTGTAATTAATCTACTCGGATTCAACGGAAACAATTTCATGTCCAGTATCTGAACTATTTTATTTCCCACAAGCTATACAGTATGCACAAATTCCCTGCCCATCAATCAATCCCTCCTGAGATGTATTAATCCTTCACAGGTTCCCAGAATGTTTTGTGATGATTCATTATCATCATCACAGAATCTACATGTTGGATTCGTAACGATCTCTATTCTGAACATGTATACTTAGGGTCTAAAGTGCTCCCCTTCAAAAGATCGGTTACAAACCTCAAGTTATTCTCGGACAATCTAATGCATGACTCAAATCTACTCCTATTATAATTTCTCAATAGAAGCTTAGAGGGAAAGCCTGAAGTCCCAATGGGTTTGAAAAGAATCTTCGAGTCTTTATCTACCGTTTAACTGAGTATAACTTTCCATACATCTGTTCCCATCCCACATAAAAGTTCTACCCCCATAAGCCACGTGGAAGCTCCTTTGCTTTACAAATTCATCTGTCTGCTCTTTGCTGTCAATTCCCACGTAATCTAGGACAAAGCAGAGGGTTACCCTATTTTCTCTACCTAGCTTTCCATCATCGACGTGGAAGCTCCCTAAGGCGCAAGTCATCTGTCTGCTCTTTGTCGGGAATTCCCACATACCTTAGGACCCAGTACTTCCTGGCCAAGTTGAGTTGAACAGATCTTTCTATAGCATAGACTTAGTTTCGCCATGGATTCGAAATATTTTATTCTGGGATCAACAGCTCTTGCTCCTGTCCTAAGATCAATTCTTAACCCGTACGTATGTTACAAAACGGGTCTCTCTTTTAAAAGGAGTACACAATCTTGTTGCGAAGCATTTACCAAAATCATAGAGCCTATTCAATTATGAGGGGAACTGTCAGTTCCCTTATCGATTCACTAGGCCACGAATTTCTCTAAAGTAATGATTTTCACATCTTCGCTACCATGAGCAGCTGGCATAAATCCAATATAGCTTCCAGCGCTGCTGTAGGTCATGCGTGGCGTCGACTACAAATGACAGGTTTGAAGAACTTTTTATGACAAGTATATATTACTTTCAAAGTTTTTCCCAAGAGATTGCTAAGAGAAAGTCGTCGAAAGAAATATTTGTTCATATTTCCTTTGTTCGAGATGTCTGAGCTGGGGTTTGCGGTATGGGCTATTGTCCAATAAGTGAATACACTACCTTCTGCTGCATTTAATTGATAAAGTTAATAAAGAAAATACTACGTATTGTAAAAATAGAATGAATTAAGGATCGTTTAACTTCATAAACCCCAGTCTTAACTTCCTGGGATTATTTCCAATGACTATGTAGAGTCTGCGCAGTTGATGGACATTTTAAGAATCTAAACAATTTTTACAATAAACACAGCATACTGAACCTATTGAATTTATGTTTATTTATTGAATTAATTTATAGAATTATTTTATATTATTTATTATTAATTATTTTAATCCCTCTATTTTAATTGTAATAATAAATTGCTTTTGTAATTCAATTTTTTTTTTATAATTTTCGTTATTTTATTTATTGAAGTTTTTTATTAATTTTTTTTTTCTTTACTTTTTTCTATAATTTGTATTATTTTGTTTATTAAATTGTTTATTTTATTTGTGTTTTTATTATTTGGTTTTTTTTTTTTTTTTTTGTATTATTATTTGTTTTTTTTTTTTTTGTATTATTATTTGTTTTGTATTATTATTTGTTTTGTATTATTATTTGTTTTATTTGATATTACTTTGCTGACATTTGTTATTATTTTTCTTATTATTTTTGTATACTTTTTTATAATTCTTTATTATTTTTTTTTTTTTTTTTATAAATTATTTAAATTATTATTTTTAGTTTAAATTTAATTTTATTTATTTATTTATTGAATTTTGTTACAAATTTTTATAAATAGTTTAATTCTCTTTACTAATTATATTTTTATTTTATTTTATTTCTTTATTAGCTTCTTATTTTATTTTTTTATTAATTATTTTTTCAAACATATTTAAATTATATTTTATGTTAAATTAAATGTAAATATAATTTGTGTTCTTTTGTTTATTTAATTTTTTTTTACAAATTTTATATTATATTTTATTATTTATTAATTATTTTTTTATTTTATTGCTTATTAATTATTATTTTATTTTTTTTATTAATTAAATTTTATTATTATATTTTATTATTATTATATTATTATTATTATAATTTATTATTATTATAATTTATTATTATTATATTTTATTATTATTATAATTTATTATTATTATATTTTATTATTATATTTTATTATTATATTTTATTATTATATTTTATTATTATATTTTATTATTATATTTTATTATTATTATATTATTGTTATTATATTTTATTATTATTATATTATTGTTATTATATTTATTGGGAACTTTTTATTATTTTATTGTAATTTTTTTTATTATTTTACTGTGAATTTTTTATTATTTTATTGTAATTTTTTTATTATTTTACTGTGAATTTTTTTATTATTTCATTCACAATTTTTTTTTTATTATTTTATTGTGAATTTTTTTATTATTTCATTGTGAATTATTTTTTATTATTTTTTTGTGAATTTTTTTAAAATTATTTTTTTAATTTTTTGCGAACTTTTTATACATTTTTCGTTTAATTTTTTATTGCTTATTTTTTTATTAAACCATTAAAATTGTCTTCAATTTTTTCTCATTAAATATAAAACAGTTGAACAATTTTTCTTACTTAAATTTTCATTTATTATACAATAATTTTGTATTTCATTACATTACTTTCTTTTAATTTATTGCGTACAATATTTCACTTGATTTTCGTTTTGAAAATATTTTTGTGGCAAAATTTTTGAAATTCTTCGAACAGAAAATAAAACAAATTTCTTTTCATTTCAAATGTAAATAAATAATATTTAATTATTATTTTTAAATCTACTATTTATAACATACATATATGTATGTTCAAATTTATTATTTATTTTTTTTTTTAGAAAATTTTCTTTTTATTCGAATTTCAACAATTTGTTCTTCAAACCGTACGTAACAAAATTTCAACGAAAACTGCAGTTGAACGGATTGAAGGCACTTTTTTGCCCAAAACAAATCGGAAAAAATGGCAAAAAAAAAATAAAATAAAAACAAATACACAAACAATCGAAAATAAAATAAAATTAATTTAAGAAAAAAATCGGGGAAAAAAATTAGGAAAACACATTAAGAAAATGCCAAAATATAAATAAAATCAAGAGAAAAATTTTTAAATGAAATTTTTTTGTTTTAAAATAACTTTTAGAAAATTTAATACAAAAAAAAAACAAACAAAGAAATTAAGGAAAAATTTAAACAAAAGCAGCGCTACAAAATGAGAAAGAAAAATTTTAAATTGAAAAAAAAAATTTTTTTCAATACAAACAAAAGACAAGAAAGAGAGAAAAAAGAGCAAATTTTTCATTGTTTTTAAAATCAAAAAATAAAAAGTCAAGAAAATAAAATAAAATTTATTTGATTTTCGTTAATAATCCTCGTGATCTCTCTGTGACGACATTTAACCAATTAATCGTAATAAAGAAAGCAAAAAAAAAATTATCTCTCGTTGTCAGTGAAAATGTCAAACACGGAAATTTTTCAACGCAAAAGAAATTCAACAACAAAAAAAAAGTGCGTAACAAGGAGGTGGTTTTCCACTGTGTTTGAGTCACTCAACAATAAAAAAAAAATTGTGTTTAACGTTATGAATATAGAAAGTAAAAAAATATGTCAAGCCAATATAAGAAAATCACTTGAGCCCAACATATAGATTCTGTGACGCTGGGAAAACAAATCGACGGAACTTAGACTTGGAATCTGTGTGGCACTAATGCAGCCCAGGAAGAAACATGCATACATAATTGGCCATTACAACCCTTCAGTCTGGATTGAGACCTAGCTTCTCACCCTGCAGGGACCTACAGTTTAAAGTCGACTTCCAACGACAGACTTTTTTTTAAAAACCTTTCATGGTTTTATTTACTCTCAGAGTTTTTGCCAGAGATCTGCTGGAAGTAATTCGCCGAAGAAATATTTTTTCATATTAATGTTGTTGAAGATGTCTGGCCTGGGGTTTGAACCTTGGACTTACGCCTAATAAGATGCTAGGCAAAGAATTGTGTCACTGTTGCTACCGAGTAGCATCCTTAGGTTTATCAGGGCAATTGGGTTTGGAGGAGACATTTTAGGAGCACCCTATACAGTTTGACAGGACCATTGGGAGCATATGGTCACCACAATTGTTATTCTGACTTGTTTCCATTTCGTTAATGTATTGTTGTTCCAGCTAAGTAGATGATTTTGGTTTGCTTGTAACAGGTCCTAGAATAATACCGTTGCCTAGAAAAAACCCCCTACAGGTAGATGCTGTAGTGGTGGGGAGCCTTGCTAACCATTCATTCCTACTTTTTCACCTCCCTGTGATGTTAACCTTTTTCCATTTCCAGGGGCTGAGGGGACTTCTTAGATAGATTATATTGGAGGAGGAGAAAAATTCGCTATCAGAACAGTTCCAGACTGCTTGAAAACAATACAACAGTACACACCAAAATTTTCTATCCTTACGTACATAATTGGTCATTACAACCCTTCAGTCAGGATTACGACCTAGCTTCTCCTACCACTTATGCTGTGTGTGTTAATTTTATACATAAGTGGCGGGACCTACAGTTTAAAGTCGATTCCGAAAGACAGATTTTTGAGAAACCTTTTATTGGCAATTTTTATTTACTTTCAGAGTTTTTGCCACCAATCGGCTGAGAGGAAGTCGCCTAGGAAATATTTTTCCGCATTTCGTTTTTATTGGAGATGTCTGACCTGAGGTTTGTACCGTGGCCTTACGTCTAATAAGCCAACACACTGTCTACTAGACTACAGCGACTTCAACTCTGTTGGAGAGAGGAGAAATGTAGGATCCCTAGCTTTTTACAGTCAAATTCTCCATCACAACAGTTCCAGGTTGAAAATAATACAGTACATAGCACAACTTGCTATCTTTATCGTATCACATCAAAGCTTTTCATATGAGACACCCTACCCACAAGTAGAGAAAGTGAATTCATAATAACTCACAACACAACCAGCTGCCTTGAGTCAAAACTTTTCACATGAAGCACCTTACCCTAATAAGTGGATCCTTAATAGCTCACGACTCCATCTGCTGCATTGAGCCAAGTTTGTAGAACGATTAGAGTTATTGAGTTCTGTTGTTACCTTCGAAAACTGTGTACCTCGCATTGAGTAGACTGAAATGGGAGCATAGCTGCCAGATTTGACGATTTATCGTCATTTTGACGATTTTGAGCTCCAAAAATATCATTTTGACGAGGTGACGATTTATGCCCTTATTTTGATGATTTTTAGCAATTACAAATTTACATCATTTTCTTTACTTTTGTACATTAAAAGCTTCCTTAAGCTTTGTATTCGCTTTGCAGGTGTTACTATTGGAAATTTATGTTAGTAATAACAAGGAGTAAAGAATTATATTTTTAAGTTATTTTCGAATACCTGCGATGATTTTTCTGTATTTTATGCATTTTTAATCCCTTAAAAACCAAAAAATTTCAACTCCTAAATAACATCGTAGTTGAGCATAAATTATCATATGCCGTTGCAGACAATTTTAAAATTCGATTATAGCTTCTAATATTATAATCGGAAGAACAAAGGCAAGTGCTATTATTTTTTTTCATACCACCAACACTCAGGGTATGGCATTGCGTTTGGAACTAGGAAAATATATTATAGGAAGGAGGAAAGAGGGAGCAGTGTTTATGGACACTAGGTTTGAATATTTTTATACCATAAGTAACAGAAAAGATCTCTGCAGGAAGGGAGTTCCACATACGAATAGTCCGTTAAACAAACAGACTTTGTCTGCAAGGCAATGTGCAATACACTGGCCAATGGATCACATACGGATGTGCTGGCCGAGAAAGACGAGTGTTAGGTAGGAATACATGATTTTCATAAACAAGTCTCCTTATTTCGAGCAATATCCGTTTTAGTAGCGATAGAACAGTGAAACACAAGCCACATTGCAACAATGCACCTCTCAATCTCGTGATTAACGCCCTACTACGGCCTCTCCTGTAAACGAGAAGCCTCAAAATAGACGTTAAGGGCCAAGCCATATATGAGAGTTGTATTCCATTCTCGGTCGGTTATAAATGGTAAGTAGATCAGATGAAGTATTTATTCCACCGTCTTAAGAAACCAAGGCACTGAAAAATGTGTCAGTTCTAACGAACATCACACTGATTTTTCATGCCCTTAACATCAAGATCTTCTGATTCCCTAATATTTACAATATTATTGCTCCTTAACATTGACTTTATATGTTTTTGTTTTTAAAAAACCTTTCAATTTATTCATTTATTTTTCCTGACGATTTGTTTATGATTTCAATGAACGTCTTTGACGATTTTGACGATTTTTTCTCAAATATTTGACGATTTGATGCTTCATTTATCTGGCAGCTATGAATGGCAGTCACATTCCAGATCTTGTAATGACAAGAGAAATGTCTCAGTTATTGTTGAGGATTCAATCCCTGTTCAGAGGCAATATTGAGGTGATATTTCTTAATCAATTTATAAAGGCAGGGGAAGGAGAAATTATTTCAAAAGCCAAAAACAAAATTTGAGTTGCCCACCAGAAATAAAAAATTTGAAGTTTTTGATCAAAAACATGTCAAATTTTACTTCAGTTGTCATTCATTATCGTCCACTTAATGGCATTTAATTGCCATAATTAATCTGACACTGTCTGCTAAACGAATTATGGACTCAAATGTTTTTTTTTTTTTTTTTTTTTTTTTTTTTTTTTTCAAAATACTTGGTCAGTTTGACAGTTTCTATCTAATCAATTTAACTCCAATGGCAATTATTACAAAAACAAAAAAGAAAACTTTTTTTTGTTCGTTCTTAGTTCACATTGTTGTCCTCTGTCAAGGAAAGAGGAAAGTTTGCATTGTATACCCCCATCGATTACAATTTTCTGGTTTTTTTTTCTGCTTTGGCCACCACTTTTACTAATTTTACTCGCTCGCATCATATCTTTGGCGCTGAAATTAAATCTTAAAAACACACACACACACTTACACACACGTAATGAAAGAAAGAAATCAAGAAAGAAGAAAAGAAATCATTCGAGAAATATTTTACATTTCGAATGTTTAGCTGAAACTGAAAAGACATGTCACAGCGAGCAATGCGATGCAATGCAGGCTGCAATGCAATGCAGCATCATTCGTTCTCCTTCGTCTCTGTGTTTTCAATTTCATCATTTCGGAAGAGAAGAAAAAGGAATTATTCTGGCAGAGCAGACAGCAGCAAATCGAAAACCTGTCGTCAAGTGCACAAAAATCTTAAGCGAAACAAGAGAAAATAAAAAAAAAACAAAAACAAAGAACACATGATGATGGTAATCGCGATGACGATAATGATAATAATGATGATGATGATAACATAGAATACAAAAACAAGTACATAATAAAACTATTACACAATCAGCAGATATTACATGCGAGTGCAGTGCAGCAGCATACAAATGGATAACGCCGTGTGTGACTGCCTGCTGGGGGTGGGTGAATCTTGAAGAATTCAAATTTTTTTTTTTTGCATAATTCAACAGCAGAAACACAGGCGAGTCAAGAAAAATGCATGACAAGAGGCGTTGAAAAAATAAAAAAACAAGAGAAAATCGATAACAAATGGAAATTTAGTTAAATGGACGCGTGATATTGTTTAGACTAGCTAGCGGAGGTCCTCTCTGTATATTTGCTTTCCGTAAATCAATGAAACTGAAGCGATAATTGATTCGAGAGGTTTGACAGCTTAAACCAAAGGCTTATGCGGTCAGCCGTTCCCAATAATAAAACAGGGTTGGTATGGCCTTCATGCATCTCTGGAAGTAGGTGGATAATCCCATCGAAGTATCCGCGATATTGTTTAGACTAGCGGGCGGAGGTCCTCTCTCTCTGTATATTTGCGTCAGCCGTTCCCAATAATAAAACAGGGTTGGTATGGTCTTCATGCATCTCTGGAACTAGGTGGATAATCCCATCGAAGTATCCGCGATATTGTTTAGACTAGCTAGCGAAGGTCCTCTTTCTGTATATTTGCGTTCCGTAAATCAATGAAACTGAAGCGATAATTGATAGGGGAGGTTTGACAGCTTAAATCAAAGGCTTATGCGGCCAGCCGTTCCCAATAAATAAATCAGGGCTGGGTATGACCTTCATGCATCTCTGGAACTAGAGGTGGATAATCCCATCGAAGTATCCGCGATATTGTTTAGACTAGCGGGCGGACGTCCTCTCTCTCTCTCTCTGTATATTTGCGTTCCGTAGATCAACGAAACTGAAGTGATAATTGATAAGAGAGGTTTGACAGCAGACAGGATTAATTTTAGGTTGAACTTAAGCCAAAGGCTTATGGGGTCAGCCGTTCCCCATTTCTCTGGAAATAAGTGGATAATCCTATAGAAAGCTGCACGGTATTGTTTAGACTAGCGGGTTGAGATCCTTTCACTGTATATTTGGGTCCCGAAGATCAATGAAACTGAAGTTACAACTGATTGGAGAGGTTTGCCAATAGATAGGATGGTCAATCGCATCGAATAAAATTTTTCTCTGAAACTCTGGATAGAAAACAAAGAAGTTCTCTGCCCCAGGAAGCAGGATTTACTGTAGCTAAGTCTCTATAAATCCCCATAAGTAAAGATGAAATTATTACAGACACGATTACTAATTTAATTGAGACTGTTTCCCATAGGTTGGGTAAGTTGGCGGAACCATTCCCTCAAAGGAGGAGGTCCCCCATAGGCCAGCATTTAGGCCCATTGTCATACTATAATCAATATTCAAACATTCCCTAGAAAAAACTATTCCCGAGTCCAAAAAAAAAATCCTGCAATTACGGCAATCTTTTTATTGCAAAGCTCGGTCAAAGGTGTCAGAATGTGAGAGGAAAGAAACCTCCGTCTCCTTGTGAAAAGAGTAGGACACTGCTCCTCAGACCCACAGCTTCTGCAGTAGCCATTAGCCGGAATGTTGTGTATTTCAGCAAACCAACCAAAAGCGCTGTGACCCTTAGAAATCGCTATTGTGCGATGGATGGCCATACGATTTAAGGACAGAAGTGAGTCGAATCTCTTCTTATCCATACGTGTTCAGCAGTGTCTCACGATATTCCGCTTTCCATTGAACTTCGCTGTAATACGAGTGAGGCAATCGAAATATCTATGCCCTGTAACGTGATGGAGATTACTAGCTCCGTACGGATTCTGGTCAGCTGATCAGCAATGCAATTTTGCAACGATATCCCCATGTTCCGAAATCCATATAAGAGCTATCTTTAAATTGATGATTTTCCTTGTGAATTCTTAGGCATTCAAGGACAATGAATGATTCGTTAGGAACGTAATCGCAGTCTCCATGGCTATCCAAGTAATTCAAGAGAAGATGACTTCTTCAAACTGATTTACGGAATAAACGAATAATACGATGCCGGAAGAATTGTTCCATTTGCATGCAAGCTTCTCACACCACCCATGTTGCCTCATGAGTGGCTTGGACGGATTTGAGAAACTTTTCATGACAATTTTATTTACTCTCGAGAGTTTTTGCCATAGAGGAAGTCGGCGAAAAAAATTTTTTTTTCGTATTTCATTTTTGTTCGAGATATCTGAGTAGGTCTTTAAACCTCAGACTCTCGCCTAATAAGCCAACACACTAGCTACTAGACCTTGGCGATTTAAAGTGACATCGAATTCAAGTGTGGTAGTCAAGTAAATACCTTCCTAACCTACGTTGACTAGGCTAGCAGACTGATGGCAAATATTGGCGGACCAACACAGGCCAAACGAAAAGTGATTATGGCGGCGACGAACTCGATAATGCTGTATGGAAGCGAGATATGGGGAGATGCGCTGGAGATTAAATCTAAGCGGAAAGTATTAGCAGCGGTGCAGCGAACAGCGGTCCTAAGAGTTGCCTCGGCCTACCGCACCGTATTGGGCGCCGCGGTCCTCGTGATCGTCGGTGAGATACCTATTGACCTACTGGCATTTGAGCGAAGAAGCTCTTGGAAAACAAAGAGAGAAAATCTCACCATTAGTAGCGCAGATCTCAGATCTCAAACACTACGGCGATGGCAAAGTAGATGGAGCGAGGAAACAAGCGGAAGATGGACTTATAGACTTATTCCGTCTATAGAGACATGGATACGGAGAAATTTTGGGGAAATTAACTATTTTCTGACCCAGTTTCTTTCGGGTCATGGTTATTTCCCAAAAATATCTATACCGCATGGGCAAGGTGATTGATCCTGGCTGCATTTATTGCGAGGAAATGAGTGACGACGCGGAATACACATTCTTCCATTGCATCAAATGGCAAGACGAGAAGAACATGTTGATAGAGCAAATTGGTGAATTTACACCCGACAACATTGTGGACGCAATGCTCGAAAGCGAGACGAAATGGAGCGCTGTAAGAAGATACGTTGAATGTGTACTTCGCAGGAAGAAGGTCGACCTTGACACAATACAACGAAATGATACATGAGAAGACGAGCCAATAGCATGAAGCTGGCTTCAAATATGGCATACCCAGACGTGGGAGAGTAGACAACGGTCCCTAACGGGACGTCGTTCTGGGCCTTTCCCGAAGTAATGCAGATAGCCGTTCCGGGAAGGGAGTATCCCCAGAAGAGGAGGAGGGATTGTTTTAGTGGAAGCACCACTCGACGCAGTTGACGACGGTCACTGTAAGTGCGAAGGCATTTTGAACCCTACCTCACACGCCAAAAAAAAAACGTTGACTAGGCTTTTACACGCCTTCTATTCTAAATCAATCCACCAAAACATGGTTTGTCATAACAAACAATTACAATTCATTCTCATGATATCTGTCGTCTGTCGTCGCCCCATTGTCGTGTTCTTTATTTTAACACACAAGATAAGAAGAAAAGAAAAACTGAAAGCGTTTTAAGAAACCGACAAAGTGGGAAAGAGAACGGAAAAACAAAAAGCGTGAAATGAAACAAATGTTGTCTGTTCTGTCTTACACAAGTAATTAACAATTCAATTAAAACTTTAACAGATAAATAGACCGACAACAACAACAACAATACAAGAATAGAAATAAGAAATATCCCCAATATGTATTCAAGTATAGATTGACGTCAAAACAAATACTAAAAAGCAATTGATTTAGTTCCCCCTCTTTTGGGGGGTTTTTATTTCTATTTTTATTTCACTTTTTTTGTCTTGATTTTTTTTTTTTTTTTTTGGTTAAGCATTCGCGTATTGAGAAGAGAAAAAAGTTCAATAATCTTTGACATTTCGCGTTGCTTCAAAATTAAAGAAGAAAACAACAACGACAACGTACGAGCAAACGTATTAATAGACCAACAATGACAGCAGAACGAGAGCAAAGAGATTTGAATGACACAGATGAAGCGAGAGAGAGAGAGAGAGAGAAAAGTGAAGAACAGGAGGTCTTGTTACAGCAAATCTTTAAATTTTTTTGAGTTTAAACCTCTTCGGCGGCCCATAACTCTTCTTATCATACAAGACATTATTGCTGAACTCCCCCTTGTACGATATCTATACGAGGACAGCAATAAGCTCGATCAAATATTCGCTGTAGTCTAGTAGGCAGTTTTTTTTTTTTTTTTTTGAAACCAGCACTCAGGGGATGGCCCCTACTCATGCAGTGCATTGTGCAGGTTTTAGGAAAATGGGTTATAGGAAGGTGGAAGAGAGGGAGTAGTGTTTGTGGACATCACAAGATGCGAACGGCAAGGAAACGAGTTGCGGCTAGGTGACTATAAAATGTCCAGTGCTATACCTTCACCATTAGACAGTCTACAGCAATCGTCCCCAAGAAGCCCGCACCCTTCAGTCCTAACTTCTCACACTACTCATGTTGTGTGTGTTAATTTTATACATGAGTGGCGGGACCTACAGTTTAAAGTCGACTCCGAACGACAAATTTTATTGAGAAGCTTTTCATGGCAATTTTATTTACTCTCAGAGTTTTTGCCAGAAATCTGCTGAGAGGAAGTCGCCGAAGAAATATTTTTCGTTTTGATGTCTGACCTGGGATTCGAACTCGGGCCTTCAGTCTAATAAGCCAACACACTACCTACTAGACCACGGCGACTTCATCTGGCTTATTAGACGCGAACCCGTGGTTGATAACCCAGGTCAGACAATACATGAGATGAAAGACAGCAACTTCCTCATTCTCTTCAGACTAACAGCTTCTGCAGTAGTTATTAGACGGAATGCGGAGCCTTTCGGCATACCCACCAAAAACGCAATGACCCGTAAGAATTCGAGGACAGCAATAGGCTCGATCGAATGTTCGCTGTAGTCTAGTAGGCAGTGTGTTGGCTTATTAGACGCGAACCCGTAGTTGATAACCCAGCTCAGACAACAACAAAATCTATTTCCCTCGGCCACTTCCTTCTGTCAAAAACCGTAAGAGTAAAATAAAAAATAAATTGTCATGAAAAGTTTCTTAAAAAATCTGTCCTTCGAAGTCGACGTTAAACTGTAGAGTCCTGTAGAACATGGGGGTGGTGCAAGCAGCTAGGTTGTAATCCTGACTAAATGACCGATAAAATAAGTATCAGTTGCCATACGAAAAAAAAATGTCAGGGCAATCGTTATTCGTCTTGGAGGTTGATTGCATGCAATGCTAAAAATAGATCAGAATCAGAGATCAGCAATGAATCGTTTTTCCGCTACTCATAAGCACTCATGCAATTTTGAGTATGAGTGAATCAACAGAATTGAAATTCAACTACTCTGATTCATTCGTACTCGCTACAGCATTGATTTATAAGTATAGGTTACAATGAGTATGAGTACAACGTTGACATCAAACTCACAACATTCGAAATGTGTTTGATTCATACGCCTACTCATTCTGATTCATAAATTTAGAAAAATACTTATAAGTGATTCGAGTGGCTCGAATCATTCATAAAATTTACAGCCTTTGTTATTGTTGCATATACAAACAAAGAACAAAGGAAAGACAAAGACAACAAGCAAAGCATACACACAATCTTCTTGTGAGTATAGTAGTGTTCGTACGCGAATCATACTTATTTTGTGCTTCGTGTAAATGTTAAGTAGAGACGAGTCGAAGTCAATAACATCATGCGTATTGTTAAGTATGAATACGACGAGTACTTCCAACTTTGAGTATGAGTAGTATGAGTATCATATTAAAATAAGTATGAATGCGTATAAGTATCAGAAATAATAAGTATGACTCGAATCTACTCATCGTTTTGAATACTCGTTGCTGATCTCTGATCAGAATCTATCATCTCGGCATCTACCCGAAAACAGTATAGGGAAAACAACTGAGTCCCATCGTGGTTTCTCTGAACATCGGAAGTAAGCAAACATAACTCTCGACTGCGACAATCTAGGCATTTTCAAATCAAGGAGTAGGATTAGGATTTTACAGGTGAATTAAAAATCTACTTCAGCTTTAGACTTCTCCACGATAAAACGTTAGTAGAGGAACACCACAGAAAAAAGTTTTCTCCACGCCCTTATAAGATTCTGAACCTTATATGTAGCTCGGAACCTAGTACTGATTACACTGGCGTCTGAAGACTATTTCATTACGGTAAAAGCAAAGGATGTTGCGTCTGTGGTAAGAGGAAACTTTTCCCCGTTATACGGAAAGAGGACATATCTCCCGCACTTAAGTAAGGCACTACAGAAGAGGAGCTTGGTTATGTATTAGCGGTGCTTTACCTAACTACCCTAATTGACACCCTTGCGGTAATTCTGAACGTACCAGCTTTAGATTTAAAAGGTACGGAAATGACGGCGAATGAATACCCCACAATAAAGTGAGTGGAATGGGAATGCCTGCGGGAATTGCAAAACTGCAAGTGACAATAATCCCTAAATGGATGGTGGATCATACCAACACAATTGTGTCTTACATGACCGTTTTTATAACACTCAGGATTCCAAACTTAGGGAATTGGGAAACGTTATCTATCTCTGGCAGACGGAAAGTTTGTTCATTTTTCCACAAATGATTTCAAGACGCTTAAGGTTGTAGATTTTGAAATATTTTCAAGGGAGCTTAGACTAAGTCTACCAGCGAAATTTCCAGATTACTGCCGTGTTTGGCAGGCGGGTAGTAATTCTTGTGATCAAAGAAGCTGTAGACAGGTCAAGATTTTCACAAAGTTAATCGTATATGGATAGCCGTTTCACTATTGTAACCTTGATATGCTCGTTTCTGAGAATAACAACTATCTTCGACTTAATGAGATCTCCAAACAGTCTAATATTCGAACCATATGGGACCCGGAGCACATAGGGTTAATGCCAGAGATGGCTTTACCTTTTACAGGTACCATCGAATTTAGTGCTCTTTTAAAATTCATGCATCGGTGAAATACGATAAGCGCTGCGAATGGTAAATGGGCCGCTGCAAATAACTGCTGAATAGCCGCAGGCAATGATGGCTTTATCTTGAACGGACAAATTTTTAAATGAGGATGAATTGCCGTGAGAAAGCATAAGTGGAGGCAGTGATTTCCTATGATTGACTTATAATTTTACAGGAATCTGTGATTTGTTAATATTGTCTTAAAGGGAAACCGCATTAGGCGCACGGTATTACGAATACTGCTTCGGATGAGCAGATTAAAATAAAGAGGAGAATGATCGCTGCTGTTCTTTTAGCGAGTATTCAACTTTTGGTTTTAAAACACTGAAGAGCAGATATTGGTTCTATGGTGGGGATACTGTCTAATTAATATATCGTATTACGGACTTGAACAGCCACAGTGTTAGATCGTGTTAGATGGACTGCCGTTTTTACTTAATCCAACCAAAATCTAAACGCAATGGAACTAGGGTTCAGAGCCAAGTTGAAGAATATTCTTCAATCCTGATCCCCTAAGCGTGCTGCAGCTCAACGCAGCCTAAGTAGCAACACAGGATAAGTAGCTGAGTGAAAGCAACATAAGAGAAGATACAAAAAAAAAACGAAGCCGAAGCCAGAAATTCTTACTTGATTAACCTTTAACTTATCGTTCACCTTAAATAAGATCTGAAAGCCAAGTTGGCTTGTGCTCAAACCTCAACACATTGCCTATCTCTGCCTTAGCCATTCGGCATAAGAGAAACCAAATGTTAGTTTTTTTGATAAGAAAACAAAAAATTTTTTGCCATTAAAAGCTTTTCCACATTCAATGTAGGTGGTGGTAACGACGACAGTTCTTTGTTTCCATTTCATTTCGTAAACAAATTCTTAATGAAACACATGCTATCGAATGACTTAAATCCCACGCCAAAATTAGAAAAAAAAAAAATTTTGAATTTTTTTTCTTTCTTTCTTTCGACGACGACGACGACGATTTTTAAAATGAACTAAAAAAAGTTAAATTATTCAGAAATTCAAAGTGAATGATTTTTTTCCTTTTTTTTTAGTAATTTAAGGTTATCAATTGGTAAACTATGGCCCGGGGGAGAAGGGGCCCGATTTGCTGCTAAGCAAACTGCTAATAATCAAATTAATTGAAAACAATTCAAATATTCACCCTTATTCTGGTTGTCGTCGTCGTCGTCGTCGTTACCAAAAATGATGTCGATAAAATCAGAGTCGACACAACACAATATCGACGGCTTATTGACTCACAGAATACCAAATGTGTGTCGACAGTCATCTATAACTGTCAATAACGACAAACAGAATACCAATTTTAAACTGTCGACGCAAGGCGACGTCGACGACGACAACCAAAATAAGGGTGATTAAATCGTAATGAAATGAAACAAGAAAATAAAAGTTATCGACCAAATCGATAACAATCGATAATGTTATTGAACGAAAACCATTTCACCCCCCCCCCCCTACACTTACTTGTATGTGAAAGCTCTGGCCAATGACGTTCGAAATAAAAGCCTTATTCGACTGATTATTTTTGGTTTCGAATGATGAATCAAAGGTTTTTACAATTCCAATCGAAATTGACGTCATACGGCATACATACGTTGTAATGGTAGTGGTGGTGGTGACGGTGGCATTGATGCTAGTGATGGTGGCAATTAAAAATGCATTTCACTTGCTATACAATAACAAATGAATGAATGATATAGTCAACGATTAAGTAACTGACTGACTGGTTTATTTATTTTTAAATCAAGTCTAATTAGTTTACGTCAACTGTACAACAGAACTGTGACAGAACTTTTTAAGTCAAATTGAAGGACAAAATGTCTACAACAAAAAAGATCTCTGCAGGTGTACCCCAGGGTAGCATACTAGGCCCTATTCTATATTTAATTTATACTTCGGACATACCCACAAATCCTAACACATACACATCAACTTATGCAGACGACACCGCGTTTATAAGCGTCAACAAGGATCGGAAAGTAGCATCAACACAACTGCAGTCGCACATATGTGACTTAGAAAAATGGTTTCAAAAGTGGAGAATAAAGGTGAATCCATCCAAGTGTGCCCATGTAACTTTCACACTCAGACGAGAGGATTGTCCACAAATAAAAATAAATAATATTAATGTCCCTGTTGAAAACCACTTCAAATACCTGGGAGTCCACTTAAGACAGGCGTCTAACATGGTCCCGTCACATCGAGGCCAAATTAGCTGCCATTAAGCTGAAATCCGCTTAAATGCATTGGATTATTGGTCCTAATTCAACATTAGACCTTGAATACAAGGTTCTTTTATACAAATGCATTATAAAGCCAATATGGACCTACGGCAATCAGCTTTGGGGCAGTGCGTGCGCGTCTAACGTTTTGAAATTACAAAGAAGACAGTCCAAGCTTTTACGACAAATTGTCTGCGCTCCATGGTATATTCGTAACGACAATATCCATAGAGATCTCAACATACATAATAGAATGTTTCAGTTCTTTATATTAAAGGTGTGCTATTTAGCAAACACCAACTGTTCAGCAGACTGATGGCAAATATTGGCGGACCAACACAGGCCAAACGAAAAGTGATTATGGCGGCGACAAACTCGATAATACTGTATGGAAGCGAGATATGGGGAGATGCGCTGGAGATTAAATCTAAGCGGAAAGTACTAGCAGCAGTGCAACGAACAGCAGCACTAAGAGTTGCATCGGCCTATCGCACCGTATCGGGCGCCGCGGTCCTCGTCGCGATGATCGTCGGTGAGATACCTATTGACTGGCATTTGAGCGAAGAAGATCGTGGAAAACAAAGAGAGAAAATCTCGCCATTAGTAGCGCAGATCTCAGATCTCAAACACTACGGCGATGGCAAAGTAGATGGAGCGAGGAAACAAGCGGAAGATGGACTTATAGACTTATTCCGTCTATAGAGACATGGATACGGAGAAATTTTGGGGAAATTAACTATTTTCTGACCCAGTTTCTTTCGGGTCATGGTTATTTCCGAAAATATCTATCCCGCATAGGCAAGGTGATTGATCCTGGCTGCATTTATTGCGAGGAAATGAGTGACGACGCTGAATACACATTCTTCCATTGCATCAAATGGCAAGACGAGAAGAACATGTTGATAGAGCAAATTGGTGAATTTACACCCGACAACATTGTAGACGCAATGCTCGAAAGCGAGACGAAATGGAGCGCTGTAAGAAGATACGTTGAATGTGTACTTCGCAGGAAGAAGGTCGACGTTGACACAATACAACGAAATGATACATGAGAAGACGAGCCAATAGCATGAAGCTGGCTTCAAATATGGCGTACCCAGATGTGGGAGAGTAGACAACGGTCCCTAACGGGACGTCGTTCTGGGCCCTTCCCGAAGTAATGCAGATAGCCGTCCCGGGAAGGGAGTATCCCCAGAAGAGGAGGAGGGATTGTTTTAGTGGAAGCACCACTCGACGCAGTTGACGACGGTCGCTGTAACTGCGAAGGCATTTTGAAACCTACCTCACATGCCAAAAAAAAAAAAAAAACTGTTCATAAAATTTGAATAGTCGTGTTTTTAACACAAAAAAAAAATTTTTTTTAAATGTTTTTAAATTTTTTTAAACTTTTTAGGTAACAGAGTCTGACAATTGTACAATTGTATATTACAATTGGTGATAAAATATTTTTAAAACTTATTTCAATTAAAAAATTAAATTTTTTTAAACAAATTTTTAGGTGTGCTATTAACTTGTTACCAACTGTTTGAATTTTTATAAGGTTTTTAAATTTGATATCATATTTATAACATTTACAATTCATTTGTGGCACCATGTAATATTTCTTTATATTGAAGGTGTGCTATTTAGCAAACATTAAATGCTTTGTTTGTAGAGAGAATGCTACTTAGTAAACACCAAATGTATTTTAGAATTAAAAAAAAATTTAATTTAGAAATGAAGTATTCTTTAAATAAATTTTTGAATGTGCTATTTACTTGTTACCAACTGTTTTGGGTGTTTATAAGATTTAAAATTTTTTTTTTTTTAATTTATCATTCATTTATATAACATTTACAATTCATTTGTGATAAGGTGTCTTGTTTCTTTAAATAGAAGGTGTGCTATTTAGCAAACACCAACTGTTCATATACATAGTTTGCATATGTAAAACAGAAAAAAATTCTTTAAAAATATTCCATAAAATAATTAAAATTAAATCAAGTACTCACATTTTTGTTTAGCCTTATCCATGGCGGCTCCGCTGGTATCCTCTAATCTATACATATATAAATAGTTCACTTAACGTGGAGGGGGGGGAAGGAGAGGGAGATGTAGTTTATTACTTAAACAGTAGAAAAACAAAACAAAGTAATTCTCTTAAAACTTAACCACAAGCAAAGTGTTGGTTGGTTTTCAATTGGAAATTGGAATTGTAAACGCAATTCTCTTTTCTTTACGATTTTAATGAGCGTTTGTCTGAGAAGACGGGGGGAAAGTCTGTTGGGGATAAGATTTCTAAAGAAATTTTATTGTGGTTTTCTTATTTTTTGTTATTTTTCAAATAAAATTATTTTTTATTTTTCAATTTTAAGTATTAATTTGCAGCAGCGGCAAATAAGTTTTCTTTTTGCTTTCAATTGCTGGTAGTGGTAGTAGTAATAGTAGAGGGCAGGCGGGGGCACATATATAGGATTGATTTTTATTTTTATTTTTTTGTTTTATTTGATCTTAAACGATGAACACACTGAGAATTATTTCAAGTCTTTTTTTTTTATTTCTTCTTAAATTGTTGTTGTTTGGGTTTTTTATTTTCCTTTCTTTGTTGTTATTGTTGTAAATTTAAAAAAATATATTATTTTTATGACTAAAACGAGGTCTACTTTTAAGACAAGTTTTTCGTAAATTTTTCACATTCAAAATTAATGCCACAAAGTCTAGCTGACCACGAAGAAACATTTTTTTTAAGTTTTTTTTTCTCGCTTTTTCGTTCGTTTTTTTTTTTAATTTTATTTTTTAATTAAATAATGTTTTTTTCTGTTTTGTTTTGTTTATTACGAAAACAACAGCAACAACATATAGTTTTTTTTTAATGTTTCGTTAAGTTTTTTTTTTTTTAAATAATTTTATTTTGAAATTCTGTTTACAAAAGTCGAGTTGGTTTTTTTTTTCTATAATTTTTTATTAAGTTGGGGGGGTCGGTCTACACTTATAAATTCGTTTCGTTTTACTTGAAATTTGGCTAAGAATACCTGAAAAGAGAAAGAGAGAGAGAGAGAAAAAAAAGGAAATGAGAATTAGAAATATTATAATAAAGAAATAATTAAAAATAAGTGTTAATTAAATTAAAGATTGTCTAAGATGGCGGTCTAAGAATGGCCATTCTAATGCAGAAAGCATAACATAACCTACACTTCAATACCTAGTACACCTGTACCTCGGTTTACGCGGTACTCGGATTACGCGGTTTCGAATTTACGCGGTTTTTAAAATGAAGAAAACATTTTTTTTTACTTATATTCTATTCAAACTGAAGCTAATTCAACCATTGCACAATCTAATGAGATGACTTTATCCGAAAAAAATTACGTTCGGCAGAAGGCGGCCCAAAATCTACAACAACAGAAGGGCACGGGCGGGGGACCAAACTGGGAATATAAGTTTTCAGCTACTGAACAAGCTATATTTAATGTAATAGCAATGAAAACATCTGTTGAAGGTGTCTCCGTACAGAGTTTCGGCCTGGGCTCACCAAAAAACGTCGATCTGTCTGAAACAATAGAGACAGACGTGGAAATGCCAACTGTTCCACAAAAAGAAAACCTCGATTGTGCGGAAAACTCCAACGGAAATGGAACACCAAAATTGCCCACTACACGAAAGGATAATATATCGAAAGAGAGTGCTGCCGATGTTTTATTAGCAGAACTTGCTGTACAAAGGGATTTGGTTGAAACCGTTAAAAAAAAGCAGTAGTTGATGTTAAGGATCATACGAATTGCATTAAAAAAAAATTATAGATCATTGGACAAAATGCACGATCTACAAAAAAAAGCATTTTCAAGCAATGGAAAGTTTAAAAAAAGAGGAAATCCAGGAAATGCGACGACACCACTCTTTTATGGAAGAAATGAGAGCCAAGGAAGTGGAATACAAATTAGAAAAAAATCGATTACAGCAAAACAAAACAAATCTTTAAATTAATCTTCGGAATTTGTGTATTATATTTTAAATTTATTATTTTTTGATTTCCAAGAAGTGGACTTATGTAAAAATAAATTATTTTTTAAAACCAAAACATATTTTAAAGAGTATTTCCATTATTTCTTCTAATTGACTGCGCTACTGTCAAATATTGAGTTGAAGTAAATGGACCCATTTCCTCTTTCCGATCAGCTGATTATAATTTTCTTTCTCCCTTTTTTTCTTATTCCCGGGGAGATTAGAATAAGGGAAATTTTTTCTCGGGAAAAATTATTTGAGAAGGGAAAAATTCCCCGGGAATATTCGTAATTGGGCTGGATAACTTTAACAACGAACTTCACTGAAATGGAAAGGCATCTCAAGTTTTGAGTGGAATTAAATTAGCAAAAAATTCTTAACTCTGCACAAACAACGACCTGCTGCCTTCTTTCTAGGGCTTGCTACAGTAGTTCTATCATCTGCTTTGCTGAAAACCGGAAAAACAGAAAAGTATCGTTTTACTTCCGTTGATAAGTCCACAGAACTACCAGAGAGGACAGATGGTAAAGAATAATTAGAAAGATAGAAGGATGGCAACACTATATTTGTATGATTCTTTGCAAAAGTACATGCTATCTGGAATAAAACAGATGCGTCTGGTTGAAGTATCCATCGCAGTAGAGTTTTATACAGACATCAGCTTGATCTGCTATTAGGTTAGGTTAGATTAGAGGACATCTGCTTGTCAACTGTGACAAGTACAGTACCCGGAGGTCGATTTGACCCATTGTACAACGTCCTAACTTCTCACACCACTCATGTTGTGTGCGTTAATTTTATACATGAGTGGCGGGACCTACAGTTTAACGTCAGACAGATTTTTTGAGAAACTTTTTTATGGCAAATTTTATTTACTCTCAGAGTTTTTGCCAGAAACCTGCTGAGAGACAGTCGCCGAAGATATATTTTTTTTTTTTTTTCATATTTCGTTTTGATGCCTGACCTGGGATAATAAGCCAACACACCACTACCAGGGTTCGAGCCCCAGGCCAGACATCAAAAACAAAATACAAAAATTATTTCTTCGTCGATTTCCTCTCAGCAGATTTCTGGCATAAACTCTGCGAGTAAAATAAAATTTGCAATGAAAAGTTCCTCAAAAAATCTGTCGTTCGGAGTCGACTTTAAACTGTAGGTCCCGCTACTTATGTATCAAATTAACACACACAACATAAGTGGTGTGAGAAACTAGGTCAATAATCCTGACTGAAGGGTTGTAATGACCAATTATGTATGTATGTATGTATGTACTACCTACTAGATTACTGCTATTAACATTGGAACATTTCTGAGGCTCTATACAATACAGCAAATGTATCATTTTAAGACTAGGGAAAGCTTAAATCAAGTTTTCCTTTCGAAAAGTTATTTTCCTCCTCCCTAACAAACCACCCAATTACCATCAAAACAATCACAAGAAATATTTTAAAAAACCCCCCCATAAATTTTAAACTTTCAAATATTTGTTGCTGTTGTTATTCGTTATTTTTAAAACAATTTACAATTCGCCGTATACCTTCTTATTTTTATTCAAATCAGAATGAGTAATAATGGAACCCCCCCCACCCCCTTCCTCAACTATCCTATGCTATCCCTCGTTCATTTGTATGCCACTATTTATAGCACGGCTAGGCTAACATACTTCCAAAAGCAAGCCAGCAGCAACATAACAAACATAACGAAACCAACAATACTGTGGTAAAAAATGTTTGTTTTCTTATGGTCAAGTGACGTCATCTGAGGCGTTTATTAATGGGATTTTTTTGAAAGGAAAAAAAAAGAAATAAATTTTATGCAGTTGGCAACACAAGCGTTGGATAAAACCTACTACATTTTTCAAAAACTATGATGGTGTGCTTCGTTAGAGAGCAGTTTATAGGGCCTTAAAACAACAACAACAAAAAAAAAACAAAAAAAAAACTTTATAGACAAAACGTGAAGAAAGTTTGCAAGACTTTCTCTTTATTTAAATTGTTAAAAATAAAATAAAAACAAATAAAATACCAAAAACAAATACTCCGTAATAATAATAAAAAGAAAATGAATGGCAAAAAAAAAAAAACTCAAAAACCAAAATTTTAAAAATAAAAAAAATTTACACAGAAACCAAGTCAATTAAAGCTAAGAAAACCGTATAGAAAATGAATGGCAACAAAAAAAAAACAAAAAAAAAACATTAAAGAAATCTATGCAAAACATTAGCAACAACAGCACAAAATAATGATAAATGTACTATTCAAAAACAATACGAGGGTCGTATGAAACATTTTGGGAAATCTCTCACTTGTACAGGAAGACATTCCAAGCAAATCTACTTCAATAAAAAGATTAAAGAACAGTGGCAGCCGAACCAATTTGACACACTTATGGTGTTTTCTTTTCTACAAAGAAAATGTCACCCTCTTACAAGGTGCATTAAAAAAATTTTGACCAACCCTGTTGTAATGTCATTTTTTATTTGAGAAGAACATAACACAAATATTAAAAAAGGGTATGCCCTGTGTTTACCACTTATTAAGAAAATTAATGAGGAAATGCCAATTTGTTCAAAGGTGTTGCCAGATCGCAAATTTTTCGACTTCATTTTTTGCACGCTTTTTTTATAACAAAAAAAAATATTTTAATACTGTTCTAACATTGAATGCAATTTTTTATATTGCTGACCGTGTAGCTTTAATAATGTAATATTTCCTTAAGATTACCCCACAAAACAATGAAAAAATTAACTTCAAATTGGATAACAATACCAGGCGACTTTTTTTAAATATCATCTGGTAGCCCTATAAATAAACAAAAGTCATCTGCTTTACAGGGCATTATCAGCACTCTCGATTTATACAGGGCATAAAATGCAATGCCCTCCACCATTGGCAAGTGCGAATTATTTAGAATAAAACATACCACCCTTTCAGAGGGTGAAACATTTTTAAGAAACAAACGCAAAATTGCATTTTGCGTTAATAAAATTTTTGGTAGAAAAGAAAACACCATGGCTGACTTCCAAAACGTACTCACACAAAGTTTATATACAGTTTTGTTGCGGTGCTTAAATCGTGTATGTATAAAAAGCTACGAAATATTGCAACCGAGTGCTTTGTTTATTTTGACGTTATGAAATGCGAGCGATGCAAAGTATTTTTTTTTAAGAAATCAGCTGTTTATGTTATTTTGAAAAAAATTATTTGTTTACAAAAACGAAAATGGTGAGCACTGCGGTCCAAGTTTTACTTGATAATTTTTGTAATTTGTCGGAGAGTTCCACTGGAAACTCTATCCAAATATTGTCTACTATGACACAGTCCAATAAAAGAAAAAGAAAAGTTCTAATAGCGCTTCGAAACAGTCCAAAGAAACTAAGAAAGATTCCAAAAACCATAAATTTCTGGAAAGTAATTTTAAAAATGCCGGACGATGTATTTAGTAGCCACTTTAGGATGAAAATTCATACTTTTAAGGTAAGTTATTTAGTTGTTTTTCTCGTAAAATTATTATAAATTATTTATTTTTAGACATTGAAAAAAATGCTAGATCCTTTGTGGCCAATGCGCAGTACTGGACGGCCTTGTTTGTCCTTGACCAAATCGCTTTACATAACCCTGTGGAAGCTTAGCAACCAGAACAGTTTCAGAGAATTGAGTGATCGATTTGGTATAGGAGCGGCAACGGCGTACAGATCATTTATTAAAACGCTTAAGGTGATTTGTTTACTTAAGAGCAAAGTGATAGTATTTCCATCTACCGAAATAAGTCAAAAATCGACAATAGAGCAGTTTCGGTCTAGTCGCGCATTTCCCTTCCCTTCTGTGTTAGGATGCATAGACGGAACGCACATTCGTATATCTCAGCCATTAAGGGACAGCATCAGCTACTATAATAGAAAAGGTACATTCTCTATAGTAGTGCAGGTAACATAATTTAAATAAAATTTTTTGCATTATTTATAATCATATTATTCCAGGCCATTGCAGACAGTAAGATGCGATTCATTGATGTTTTTGTTGGCTATCCCGGAAGATGTCATGACGCTTCTGTGTGGCGTAGTAGTCCAATTCGAAAAGCAATCGTTACTAAAGAGATAATAATACCACCTGAATGCCATTTGTTAGGAGATGGCGCATACCCCCTGGAGATGATTTTAATGACGCCTTATAAAGACCATGGATATCTCACACGGGAACAAAAAAAATTTAATTACGTGTTGAGTTCGACAAGAGTTTTTATAGAGCAGGCATTTGGAATATTGAAGAAAAAATTTAGGATCTTAAATTACATTGAACTTCAGAATATAGCTCTGGCCAAGAAGATTATTATGGCATGTTTGGTACTACATAATGTAATAATTGACAACGAGCAAATAAATGTTGATGGTAACCCAATTATAGATGAAACCATCGGTCAAAGTTTAAATGTTGATAGCGAAGAGTATGGGAGTACCGATTCACAAAGGGATGCAGCTAAGAGAAAGAGAGAGCGACTGACAATGTTAATTTCAGCTTAGCTACATTGTATGTAGGAACATACAGTTGGAGACAAAAATGTGTAAATAATGGTCAAATATTTGAACTTTTTGTCAAAAATGTTAAATTATAAACTATATTTAAAATAGTTTTTTCTATTTTTATATTGAAGATATTTCTTAACGTAAATGAATTAAAAGAAATATATTTTGTTTGGAAAACTAAAATTTTGTTTATTTATTTCATTGGAAAATGCGTAAAAAATAACTTAAATAATCTCACAGATAAATTCATTTTTTTGTAGGTACAGAGAAAAACACTTTAATCTATAAACATAAACAAATTAATTCATATATAATATATATACATATGTGGAGTATGGTACCAAACTATTAAAAATTACTAATTACTAAAAAAAATATTACTTTACAGGAAAACTTCACAGATGTATGTAAATAATAGTTGAAATAGTTGAAGCTAATATAATTTTGTATGGCACATGTTAAGTTTTTTGGATTGTTTCACTTAAAAGAATGCGTAAATTGCGCATTTCTTCCAACTTTTGCTTCTCCACCTCTAGCTTCCTCTCTTCTATTTCCATTAGCTTTTTCATGGATTCTTTATCATTGAGGGCCTGTTGCTTTAAAAATTCCAAAACTTCACATTTCTTCTTCTTGAAAGCAGGCTCTGGTGGCGATACCACTTCTGGAAAACTATTTTCTATTTGTGAATCGGTTAGAGCATCGTTAAGTGAAGATTCCAAATTCACTTCTGGAACAGAAACGTCACATCGGGAACCATAGACCTCGTCCATTTTGTCAAAAAATTCCCAAGTTGTGGCTGCTTCTCCGGATGTATTGTTACGTTTTTTAATTCTTCTATAGGTTACAGTAAAGTTCAAAAATTTTCTTGTGATATCATCCCGTGAGAACGGGAAAGATTCGTCCACCTCCTTGATTTCACGTAAGACTTTCTCCCACAAAACATTTCGCTTTTTGCGTTTCGCGCAGAAATCAGCTTCATTCCGCAGCCTTGTAATAAGAAGCAGCTTTTTCCGTTCGTGAGTCCATTTTTTTTCACTAAAAAATAAACAATGTATAAGTACACATGAATTTTTATTTAAATAAAATAAAAAAACTTACCTTTCAGAATTTTCCATAATTTTAAATGTTCAAAAAATCAAATAAGCGCGAGTAGCAAACTAATGTCAACAATAAAATGTCAAAGCATCATCTTAGAAACCGATGCCATGAATACTTTTTTGCGGCGTTTCTGCTACGTGCCGACGACGTTTTGGGACGGTATGCATTGCCAATGTTTTGTACTGCGGCGTTATGAAACACTATACCTTGTTCGAACACAAAGCAAGTGACGTTTTGGAAGTCAGCCCATTAGTACGTGAGCTCCGTTCTGATAACACGAGGCTCTGTAGAACCAACCTAACAACCTTTACAAAGCTCGAAATACTTTTCACCTTCTAATTTGATAGATAGTTCCTCTCGAAAGAAGTGTATTCAACTACCGTAAAACGTCTTCTCGTGAGAGCTAAATACTGACATATTAGTTGTCTATACCTGCATCAGCAGTCGTTCTAACCTGCCCAAGCACTGTCCACACTTATAACAGTAACAGCTTGCTCCCAACCGCCAAATAAGAGCAGCCACTGTAGTATCAAACCGAAGTTGAAATCTATTTACTTAACTGGTCATTACAATCCATTAGTCAGGATTACAACCTAGCTTCTCACACCGCTAATGTTGAGCGTGTTAATTTTTCTCAATGAATGGCGGATCCCATAATTTAAAAATCAACTCCAAACGACAATTTTGAGAAAATTTTCATGCCAATAATATTTGCTTTTAGAGATGTTGACAGAAAACTGCTGAAAGTAAGTCACTGAAATGTCTGAGCGTCTAATAAGCTAACGCACTACCTACTAGACTAGCTACATAAGTCGGCCTAATCTTGAATAAGCAATTTATATTTAGAAAGACCGTTGCGCGAAGGGCAACTCTCTCTGGCAAAAAATTAACACTCACAATATGTGTGGTATGAGAAACTAGCTTGTAATGCTAGGTACCCTAGTTCGCTCTTTAGAATGCATATAATGGGGCATAATTTACAACCTCCCCCCCACCCCTTAATACGGTCGCAACATCGTCAGCTTATGCAACAATCTCACAGCCTGAGTTGAGTCCTAGTTTCAATAAGAATGAGAAAAGTACTCCCCTTTGTTGCCCAAACATACAAAAGCGTCTTATAGTGAGTGAAGTAATCCTTGAGCATATTGTGGACATAGACATCCCACACTTGTACAGACTACCACATTACAAGACTGTCTTATAGACTAAGTATAGACGAATCTTCTCGGACATTCCTTTAGTGACAATAGGACTCGTAATTACAAATAAATTGATAAGGCTAACCAAATCCAATTATCTACGCATGTCTTTGGATTCACATTCATTACATCCTTGAAAGTAATTTTCGAAAACCAATTAAAAAAAATTTTCCTCAACTTATCACACAAACCACGCACACAGGCTATTTCTCAGTAGTTAGTTAGCATAAACGCTTCGTTGATTACTGTTTTGTTTTTATTTTTCCTTAACGTCTTGCGTCTTTCCCCGCGATTCGTTGCGCTAGTTTGTGCTTCTTTTGTTTTTTTATTTGCGCTTTAATGCCGACAAAGTTGTCTGAAAAATGACCGAAAGACATTGGAACAGACAGACACCAAAGAGTGACCGGCATATAAATTTTATTTTTTTATTTTTGTTTCTTTAGTTTCGAATATTATTCTTCATTTGTCATACACATACGTACGGTCTTATGTACGGACGGATGGACGGACGGATTTGTCTGAACAAATAAGGCAACTTGAGTTCATTCCCTCTCTCTCTTCCTTAAGAATTTTATGAGTAATCAGTGGCATACGAGATTCAACGACACGTATATACACGAAGTGGCCGTATAACGTCAGATACTTTGAATGGAATTCAAGGGGGTGGGGAACCCAAAATAGGCGCTGATGTTGATGCTGATGACAGCCTGCCATTTACTCTTCATTTCCGAAATAAATATTAAATTAAGAATCAAATAAAGATCGTAAATTTCGTTTAAGATGGAAAGATTTTTGAACTTAAAGAACATTTTTGGAGGGCAATAAACCCAGACAAAGTTAAGCGTAAGGAAAGTAAGACGGTCACAAGAAGACAGCCTCTGATCCGCGTAATCTTTTGGCAACCATGAAACAAAAGAACAAATTTGTTGAACGTATTCTTAGTAGGCAGTGTATTGGCTTACTTACTAGACGAGAGTTCAAAGTTCGAACCCTTGCTTTCGCATCTCCAAAAAAGAAACTTATGGTGTTTTCTTTTCTACAAAGAAAATGTCACCCTCTTACAAGGTGCATTAAAAAAATTTTTGACCAACCCTGTTGTAATGTCATTTTTTATTTGAGAAGAACATAACACAAATATTAAAAAAGGGTATGCCCTGTGTTTACCACTTATTAAGAAAATGAATGAGGAAATGCCAATTTGTTCAAAGGTGTTGCCAGATCGCTAATTTTTCGACTTCATTTTTTGCACGCTTTTTTTATAACAAAAAAAAAAAAAATTTAACACTGCTCTAACATTGAATGCAATTTTTTATACTGCTGACCATGTAGCTTTAAAGATGTAATATTTCCTTAAGATTACTCCACAAAACAATGAAAAAAATAACTTCAAATTGGATAACAATACCAGGCGACTTTTTTAAATTTCATTTGGTAGCCCTATAAATAAACAAAAGTCATCTGCTTTACAGGGCATTATCAGCACTCTCGATTTATACAGGGCATAAAATGCAATGCCCTCCACCATTGGCAAGTGCGAATTATTTAGAATAAAACATACCACCCTTTTAGAGGGCGAAACATTTTTAAGAAACAAACGCAAAATTGCATTTTGCGTTAATAAAATGCATATTTTTTGGTAGAAAAGAAAACACCATTACAATAGCTTTGAGAAAGAAAGAAAGTTGAAAAATCAAGTATGTTTACCAAATATACCCTCCATAAATCGAGCAAAATTCGATAAAATCTGAAAAGAGCCGGTTTTTTTGGGACTACAGGTTTGGATAGATATTGGACTGAAGATTCCAAAAAAGTTTTCATTATGGTTGGGTAACCTTTGGGACCGGAGACTTTTTTCAAGTTATCAAAAAAAAAAAACTTCTCTATATAAATCGGGCAAAATCGAATAAAACTGGACTTGTGGGGGAAATTGATAATAGTGGATTGGATAGCCATGGTATCAAGGATTTCAAAACAGATTTCCCTACGGTCGGGCGTTTCTTGGGACCAGAGATATTGGCGACGAAGCTAATTGTTTTCTTCAAAACAAAAAAAATTATAAAAAATGGACTTGAAATAGACCTAGTGGGCTATATAGCCATGATATCAAGGATTCCAAAACAGGTTTCCTTCACGCCGTGGGGCGTTACTTGGGACCAGAGATGTAGGCGACGAAGCTAACTTTTTTATATGAGCAAGGATAAAGAATGAAATTGTGAGGAAATTAACTTAAAGTATTTAATAATTCTCATTGAGTTAATAGGTATTTATATACTATAGATTTAAAAAAATTTCATATTTTTCACAAGTTGCCTTTCTTTGGTAGATGACTTGCATTTTTTGGTCAATGACTTGTATTTTTTAGCGCGATGACTTGCATTTTTTTTTTGACCCATGACTTGTATGTTGGTGGATGATGACTTTCATTTTTTGGGTCGGTAACTCGCATTTTTTTTTTACCCTTGACTTGCATGTATTTGGTTAATGACTTGCATGTTTTTAGTTGATGACTTGCATTTTTTGGTTGATGACTTCCATTTTTTTTTGATTGGATGACCTGGACATTTTTTCATTTTGTGGTCGATGACTTACATTTTTTTGATCGATGACTTGCACTGTTTTATTGATCAATGACTTGCATTTTTTGATGAATGACTTGTGGTTTTTTTTTTTTGATGATTTGGATTTTTTGGTCGATGATTTACATTCTTTTTTTGCCGATGACTTGCATTTTTTGGTCGATGACTTGCATTTTTTTGGTCGATGACTTGCATTTTTTTGTCAATGACTTGCATTCTTTGATCGATGACCTGGATTTTTTGGGTCGATAACTCGCATTTTTTTTGACCCGTGACTTGCATGTATTTGGTTAAGGACTTGCATGTTTTTAGTTGATTACTTGCATTTTTTGGTTGATGACTTCCATTTTTTGGTTGGATGACTTGGAAATTTTTTCATTTTGTGGTCGATGACTTGCATTTTTTTGATCGATGACTTGTACTGTTTTATTGGTCAATGACTTGCATTTTTTGCTGAATGACTTACAGTTTTTTTTTTGATGATTTGGATTTTTTGGTCGATGATTTACATTCTTTTTTTGCCGATGACTTGCATTTTTTATCGATGACTTGTATTTTTTGGTCGATGACTTGCATTTTTTTTGTCAATAACTTGAATTCTTTGATCGATGACTTGGATTTTTTGGTCGACACTTATTTTAGTGTTATTAATGGACATTTAATAGAAGAGTGAGTGCCTCAGTACATAATAAGCAATTAAAAAACTGTTATTCAGGGGGGTGAAAAAAGGAGACGATTGTCGATCAAGGAGGAAGCTTTGGAAATTCAGATAGATTTTTCTAAACAGTTTCGATGTTGATTCGATGTAAGAAAAGTTTGCTGGTGTATGGGGATAATGACTGATGGAAATGTCTACCAAATAGCTATAAAAAGTAAGAATATCTAAATGACTCTGACAGATACGTACTGAGTGTGCCTGTCTTTGACGGCCTAATGTATGTAGTTGTGCCTTTGTTTGAATTTTTTCCAAAACCACCATCAAATTGCCCCATCCCAGTTGATGACTGGTGATAGTAATATGTTTTATTTTGAATTTTCCCTCCAGAATTTTCTACATTGGTTAAGTAACTTATTTCTCAGAGAAATGTGAAACAAGAAACCGCTTAAAACTTTTTGCCCTGAACTGCAACTTACTTGACGCAGTAAGTAGTAAAAAAAAAAAAGACTTTGGTTAAGTTTTTCTTATTATTTTTTCCTTTTTTTTTTTGTATTTTTTTTATTAAACCGTAACCATTAATTTAATTAATTTATCAAAGAAAAAACAACAATAATCTGGATGTAGGAACAAAGCAAAGTAAAATAAAACAAAACAAAACTTAGATTTGGTTTGGTTTTAATTGTGATTGAAAAGTGACGTTGAAGTGAATACCGAATTCTTTACCCCTTCTTCAATGCCCTCCATTACTAGGAGCAATATTCGAAAAACAAGAAGAAGAAACTTTGAACTACTGCGACTGTGTGTGTGTGCATTTCACACACACAATGTCAATAAAATTAAAATATTTTCACAAGAAACATGACGTTGATGTTGAAGTTGACGGTGACGTTGACGTTGCCTTTGCTTGGTTATTTTGGTTTTCAAAGTAAATTCGCAAAAAAAAAACCAAAACAAACAAAAAATTGCATTTGATTTAATCTTTAAAAGTATTGCAAGAAATTAGAAAGAGAATTATTGTTTAATAAACAAACCATAAAAGAATTCCGATAACAGTCACGGCTGGCTATTCTATACACTCCTTAATAATAAACCCGACGTATTATTATCATGACAACTCAAATCTTTGTTCTGTTCGTGGCAGCATATCGTTCAATTGGAAATTTTTTACCAAGAATCTGATTAAAACTTGTCTGTTAACTAAAGAGCGTTGTGGATAGGGTTGGCAATCCCGCTCTATATTTTCAATCCCGGGATTTCGGGATTTCATTTACCTAGTCCCGGGATCCCGGGATTTATCCCGGGATTTTAAAAAATTTGTTCTTGAAAGATATTAACATATTATTTCAATAAAATTAATAAGATGACACATCCAAAAATAGGTTTATAAGAAAGAATTTATTAAATTATAAGAAAATTAATTTTATTTTTAATTTCACACATTTTTAAATTAATTATAAAGAGTTAATTGTTTTTATAGATATACTATACTCTTTTTGTTGATCAAATGCGATATGTTATTATTTTTTATTATTTTTAAAATAAGTTTTGAGGAAGCACAGAGCATCCAAAGTTTCATCGCTCAAACGAGTTCTTATTTTAGTTGCGAAAAATCCAGCTGCAGAAAAAGCACGTTCAGACTCTACACTGGCTAGCTTAATAGTCATTAAAAAATCGTATGCTCTTTGCAATAAGTCACCACGTGCTTCCCCATTTTCAAACAAAAGCATTTCTCTCTGAATTTTTACAGACAACGTCTCACATCAAATTGCTATCCGCGGTAAATGTGCTTTTTTTATAGCTTCATTGAGCTCGTCTGAAATATTTAAAGGTTCTTCAAGAGAGCAAGAAAGAGATTCAGATGGAAGCTCAGAAGAATCTGAAATAATTTCGAAAGGTGCCTTATCTGAATCTGAAGGTGTAACTTCCGACTCAGAAGCTATTAGAAGTGATGTAGCTGGACTTGAAGCATTTAGTCTTTCGAGTAACTCAACTATTAATTTGCGACATTGTATGGAAGAAGGAACCGTTACGAACTCTGTTTCGGATTCGGACTGAACATTTGTTCTACCATTGTGCAGATACTGAAGTACCCCAGTGATATCTGTTCTCCTTTGTGCATGCGAAGGATGATGGCTGATTGTAGTTTTTGACTTATAACTTAGCATCATTAAGTTTTTCTTAACATAAAAGTTATGGCAACATCGGCTGTGAACAGATTAGCATCCCGACGGCAAAGGGCGTCAACTGTTGCTTTAACTGGGACAAGAGCACTAATGATTGCGGATACCATATTAATCTCATCTTTGGATAAAGCAAAATATTCACCTTCAGGTGGACCTATGTCTATTAATGCCTTTGGTATACAATTTCTTAATAAATAAAGACGTTTTAGTGAGAGTTCTAATATACGATTCTTTTCATTGCGGCTTAAAAAGTCAAATCCCGGGATTAAGTGCTCAATCCCGGGACCCCGGGATCCCGGGATTCCCAACACTAGTTGTGGACTGAAATTACTAGCAGTTGGCAGTACTACAATTGGACAATTTTTTAGCCGTAAAACGAGGTACCTATGCCCTTGCGAGGTACTCTACATTTTGACTTCAATTACGAATCGGTTGTTCTTATTAAAGCCGACCACAAGCGTTTGTGGACCGCTATTTACGCCTCTATGAGGTTACTTATGGTGTTTTCTTTTCTACCAAAAAATGTGCATTTTATTAACGCAAAATGCAATTTTGCGTTTGTTTCTTAAAAATGTTTCGCCCTCTAAAAGGGTGGTATGTTTTATTCTAAATAATTCGCACTTGCCAATGGTGGAGGGCATTGCATTTTATGCCCTGTATAAATCGAGAGTGCTGCTAATGCCCTGTAAAGCAGATGACTTTTGTTTATTTATAGGGCTACCAGATGAAATTTAAAAAAAGTCGCCTGGTATTGTTATCCAATTTGAAGTTAATTTTTTCATTGTTTTGTGGAGTAATCTTAAGGAAACATTACATTATTAAAGATACATGGTCAGCAATATAAAAAATTGCATTCAATGTTAGAACAGTGTTAAAATATTTTTTTTTTTTTATAAAAAAAGCGTGCAAAAAATGAAGTCGAAAAATTAGCGATCTGGCAACACCTTTGAACAAATTGGCATTTCCTCATTCATTTTCTTAATAAGTGGTAAACACAGGGCATACCCTTTTTTAATATTTGTGTTATGTTCTTCTCAAATAAAAAATGACATTACAACAGGGTTGGTCAAAAATTTTTTTAATGCACCTTGTAAGGGGGTGACATTTTCTTTGTAGAAAAGAAAACACCATTAATTACAACAGGATTCTCAGAATTTTAACGTCTTTTGGAAAAAAGAAATTTGTAGGTTAGCAGCTCTCAAATAAGCTCGATTTTCATTAAATTTGTTAAACAGTTCGGTAGCTAGTTTGAAGAGGAGGAGACCGACTACAACAAGACCTAATCTATCAAATACGCTTGCTGTTCTGCTCTCATCAATAAGGGATTAATTTCTTCATCTCTGTCATTTGCCACATGAAGAAGACTAATGGGTTTCGCTTCAGTGCCCGGTAATGTATTCAATCATCATGCTAAGCTTGCGCATTTGAAGTTTGCATAGATGTTCAATGCATTTTCCCACCAGCCTTGGTCAAGTTCACTTTGCTATCTGGCCTGCGTCCTAAACAGACCACGCAGCAGCGTTGACGGAATCCATTACTGTATTATTGGCCATAAAGTCGACAGTTTTCAATGGCGGTGTTCCGATTTAGATAACTTATCGAATAGTTTAAGCCCTAGACATTGAACCCTAACTTCGTGGAGGGACCATCTCCCCTACGCAATAGGAAAGGGAACAAGACTTACGAGAGAGTTCAATTTTTTGTGTCATAAACCATCTTAGGGGTCGTCACATTAGAACTCTTTGCCCTGACAGTGTCGAGCTCTCAGAAAATATGCACACAGGACCCTACTTATCGAAATTACTTCGTGGAGGGATCATCTGAACGACGCTAGAGAGCTCGCCTATTACTAAAAGTATAAGAAGGGGAGCTGGTCGATTGTAAGATAATCGTTCCGTCGATCTGACGGGCAGAATGAGAAATATGGCGCCTAGTTCTACATTACTGAAGATTTCCTACATACCAACAAGGGCAGCCAAAGTATACTCTTTTTTGTAGCTGTGTGCGGAAGAGAACACGTTTAATTATGCAAAGCGTTCTCATCAATAAACCACTACTTGTTTTATGAAGAGAGGAAATACGAACAGGGAAGGAGGAAAGACTACTCTATCCTTAGGTGTGGTATGGAAACTTTACGCCTTCTTCGCCTACATCTTTCCGATGGTAAGTGATTGAATTATAAACTGGCGAGGAGTGTGCCCCTAAGGAGCTGGAAGTACATATGTACGTCCCAGTTGCTCAGCTCAGCTCAGACATCTCAAACCAAAAGAAGTAAAGGGTGATTTTTTTAGCTATTTTCTTTTTGGCAACACTGGTTTAAACAGTTCACGCACGTTTCGTGTTTTGTTTCACTTTCAAACATCTTCAGTTTGGTCTATAATTTAACCATGAATCGTCTTACAAACGAACAACGCTTGCAAATCATTGAATTTGGCATCATTGGACCGTACTTCTTCAAAGATACTGCGAATCGTAACGTAACTGTGAATGGTAAGCGCTACCGTGAGAAGAAATCCAACTTTTTTTTGCCCAAAATGTAAGAGCTTGACTTGCATGACATGTGGTTTCAACAAGATGGTGCCACATGCCACACAGCACGCGTAACAATGGACTTATTGAGAGGGGAGTTCGGTGAACATTTTATTTCACGTTCGGGACCGGTCAATTGGCCGCCTAGATCGTGCCTTTAGACTATTTTTTGTGGGGCTATGTTAAAGCTCATGTCTATACAGACAAGCCCGCTTCAATTGACGCATTGGAAGACAACATTGAAGCATTTATTCGTGAGATACCGGCCGAAATGTTGGAAAGAGTATGCCAAAATTGGACTAAGCGGATGGACCATTTGAGGCGCAGTTGGGGTCAACATTTGCATGAAATAATCTTCAAACATTAAATTATATGGACCGTACTATCGATTCAAATAAAGATTTCATGCATTTTTCTGAATTTTATGAGTTTTTTTTTTGAAAAATTTTCCTATAGCTCTTAAAAAATCACCCCTTACAAAAAAAAATATTTTCTTTCGGCAACTTCCTCTCAGTCATATTCCGGCAACAACTATAAAATGTTTCTCAAAAATCTGTCGTTCGGAGTCGACTTTAAACTGTAGGTACTGCCATTTATGGTTACAATTAGCACTTATAACATGGGTGGAGTGAGAACATAGGTTGTAATCCTGACTAAAGGTGATTGTAATGACTAAATGAAGTAAGTAAGTATTTTCGTGTATCAAAATTTAGTGTTATAATGTATAAACTATTTGTGATGGCTGTAGGGCTTTCAAAATAATAAAACACTCACGTTTATTTTTTGTTTATTTTTTCAATTCTAATCTAATTTTTGCTTTTCTAATGATAATAAAAAAAAGCAAATAATTTTTATGAAATATTTCATTTTTTTTTTCTATATTGGAATACCAAAAAACAACAATAATAACAACAACAACAACACACACTAACATTGATTATCGATTTTTTGTTGCTGTCGTTTTCAATTGAAAATAAATGTTTATTTTTAAATATTGGCGCCAAGTAATTATTATTTTTTTTTATTTTATTTTATTGTTATTGTATAAATAAATTACAACAACAAAAATGGCGAAAAAAATGAAAATAATTTTCAAGGAATTTCTTTCCGTATTACAAACGGACGGATAGAGTTGATGATGAGAATAGCCACTACAGAGACACGTGAATCGCTCAATTGATTTTTAACAGTCATTGAAACAAATTGAGCGTGACGTTTGTAATTGTAAAAAAAAAAGACAAGAAATGAGGAAGGAAAAGCAATTATTAAATTAAAGGTTAATTAAAATGATAGAAAAAAAAGCTGTAATAATTACATCAACAACAATAACAACAAAAAATAAATAAATAAAGTAAACATTACCAGCCTACACTATATTTTCAAAGGAAGATTCCACTCAAGAGAAGCAATTCTTAAGTATTTGCAATTTGATGTGAGATGCATCAAACAAGGACTACCGAACTTTGACAGTTGCTAACGGCCATCTTATTAAAGCTACGTCCGTCTATCTGTCAAATTAGTTGTCATTTATTCGATCTATTTTATGGTAGCTGTTGGCAAACTGATCCTAGTTTTCATTGAAAAATTATTTTCAACGATGAGATCCATTTCTAGATAAACAGGTAGGTGAACAAACAAAATTGTCGAATTTAGGATGACATGAGGACCCCAAAGCACCTAAATAATTCTGAAAAATTCACTATTGGGTGTCAATTTTAAGCTGGCAGCGTCATCGGTCAATATTTCTTTAAGAACGGCCATCAATGCCTATGGCAAGCACTAGAAATCGCTGATTATCAATTTCTTTTGGTCTGAATTGGACCGTTATACGGCTTCAACAGGACGGCGTTACGTGCCACATTTTTCATGCCATATTGGATATTCTGCACGGGCGATTTGAGGGCATGTGCATCACACATGAAGATGATATGAACTGGCCGCCGAGATCGTGAATTTTCTTTTATGGGGTTTATCTTAAATCGCAGATGGATGTAAGTCACAAACCACAGTGGTCTTCAAAGGCAACATAATATCGATCAAATTCAATCTGATTTATGCGCCAGAAGCAATGGCTGCAGTAAGAACAACATTAGGCCCTGTGGATATAACCACACTTTCTCCTAGACAGGCAGATGTTAAGGCACTGTGTTCTAATATACATTACACCCTCTAGGCCGGACAACAACTGCCTTGAGGCATTGCCATTTCCTATCACATGTGGATACCCGGACATAATGACATTCAGGTACGAACTTTCTTGTGAGCTTTTAATATTGGAAAGACAATTGATAATAGAATCTTATCCAGTGAGCGCACGCTCTATCAAAAACACAGTGTATCGCGAGTGGTTTACGCGTTTCACAAAATTATGATTCTAACAAAGAGCGTCTCAGCAGAAATCATTCAAAAGTAAAGAAATTGGGTGCCACATAAACTTAAGCCGAGAGACTTTGAAAGACAATTTTGCATGTCTGAAATGCTGTTTGATTGCTTTAAAAAGAAATCAAGAAAGGCCCTAACACGCTTTTTGATAAAATCACCTTAAATTTTGTGAGGAGGTGTATTTATGTTAAATGCATTGGAATCACAAAAAAAAAAAAAAAACAATTTCGAAAAAAGTGTGAGTTAGGGCCTTTCTACATGAGACCAACGATATAAAGTATCTGTATTTGATGGGAGCAGAATCGGGTGTGATGCATTATAAGGCCAATCTGTCACGGGATATCTGTACAGACAATAAATTTGTTTGAAGGGAGCATTAGCCGAAAAACGCGTTGAATATGCAAGTAGACATGAGATCATAATTTTTCCCTCATGACAATATTCTACCACGTGTTGTGGTACCGACCATTGGAAAACATTGGATGGGAAGTTTTACTTCATCCACTGAATAGCCAAGATCTTGGCTTTTCCGACAACCATCTCTTAATGGAATACGCTTTACGGCAGGATTAATTTTTTTTCAAAAGGCAGGCGTGCGGATGTTTTGTTTGGGACGGAATCCAGAAATTACCAAAAAAAATGAGTAAAAGTCAGAGTTTCTGAAGGACTATCTTAAGGAAGCATTTACAATACATATTTTCTTTATTCAATTTCTATATTTAAAATAGATTGCAAATAAAAATGAATTGAAAAAAAAAATCTATAATTTTTACAAGAAAAAAAAATGTTTTTTTTTTTTTATTTTAAATTTTAAAATTAAATTTTTTTTAAATATTTTTCAAGTGCCTTTATAAAAAAAAATATTAATAAAAAAACACTTAAGAAACCACCCTCGTATTATACAAAACGTCTTAAAACGTTTTATCACTTCAGAAAAAAAAAAACAACTGGTTGGCAACATCTAGAAAAAAACAAAAAATAAATAAACTTTGCTCTTGATTATCATATGATGATGCGTTGTTTTCTTGTGTTTGGCCAGGCCATTAAAAAGGAAAGAGAAAAATAAAACCAAAATACCGTTATGATAATAACAGAACACAATAGATTGTCGTTGATATGGATAAAATGTACACCCAAACATATGCTCTGCTCTCTTATATTTTAATTTCTCTTTTATTATTTATATTGGTAGTACGGTAATGATAATAACGATTAAAAAATAAAAAAAAAATTTTTTTTTTTATTTTTACTATTTAGGTCAGGCTGTGGTGTGGTGTATGTGATGACGTTTGTTTTAGTTTAGTTTGTTTTGTTATTATTTTTATTGCTATTGTTGCTGGGGCTACACACGCAATTTAAATTAAAATACCACATACGCACTTACACACCCACAAAAAAAAAAAAAAACCAGAACATTTTAAGATCTTTTATTTTATTAACACAGCTCGTGTTCTTTGTACTCGTACTCGTGTGCTTGTGCTTATAAATAAATAAAAACACTCCCTTAAGAAATCCGTACGAAAAAAACCTTTTAATAGAGAAAACAAAAACACCAAACAGCAAACAGCAAACAAAAAAAACCTGTTACAGTTACAGTTTAAATTAACATAAGCCAAGCAACAGAACAGAATTCACTCACCCACCACACAACACAAGGCAAAGACAACAGGCATTTGCTAAAATAGAATATTGTGTGGTGCTGTTTATTAACTAACTCCCCCACATATGTACATACTTACAAACAAACCAAAACTAAATGTAACATAAACTTTAATAAGAATTTAATGATATAAGTCTGTAGGTGAACATACTTACATACGTACACACTTGTGTATATTAAGAATCATGTTACTACTCTTATGAGCAACTAAACTGTTAATCAAATATTGTTTTCGTTTATGGTTTCAAAAAACAACAACAACAAAAATCATGTTTAAAGCAGTATGTAGTACGAGTAGCAATCGTAGCAAATGTAAACGAAATTCTTTGTTAATATTACTGTTGTTGTTGTTGTTATTATTATTGTAACAAATAATGAAAATAAATGTAAATAAAGAACCTGATTGATTTGATTTTGTTTGTTTTTACTAGGGGAGGAGTACAGAGTGTTTCTGTCTGTTAAAAAAAACGAGTGTTTTTTTTCTTCGTCTGTTACTCATACTTTAAATATGCCTGGCTTTTATTGTGTATTTATTTAAACTGGTTTATTTTATTGTACTCAATGTGTTGTTTTTATTGTCTTTAGCTCATGATAATTATTTTATTATCACTTATTCGGCTTTTATTTGATGTTAACGATGAGAAAAAAAATTTTCAAAAATGTAATGCTTTATACTGTACAAAAGAGTGAGAGACCAATGAGAGAATATTTTTTATTACACTCTCTCATACTGAATGAAGTACTGTAAATAAACACATTATAACTGTGTGGTTATTCTTTTCAAAGAATTCCTTAATAAATTCTTATTTTAACCAGTAACAGTAAATTATTATTTGTCTTCTGAATATACATATAGTATACAACTATATAATATACAGATATATGTATGTATATACATATGTATATGTATATTATACCTATAAAAACTTTTATTACAAAAATAATTATTTCTGGAGAAATATTTTTTTTTTAATTAAATTTTTATTTTTAAGTCTGTCTTAGACTTTTTATTTGATAAAAAAAAAAATTGTTCTCTTTATGTTTCTATTTTTGTCCACATCTACACTGATGGTCAAAACTAAAGCACAACTTAAATGCTGGCATGCTATGTGCCTCTACAGGAATTCAACATGAAATTCAACAAACTGTTGCACAAACTGTGCTGTGTCCAGTAGTAGACAGCAGTAAAATTAAGGAACTACTTGTGTTCGCCAAGAGAACGGTTCCCATTCTAAGAGGAATTCGAACGCGATACTGTGTTATTGGCAATTTCGCTGACAATCTCGATCTGCCCGAACAGGATTACTGCAGAAGCTGCCATAATATAGAGGAAACGGAAGCGAGTGCCCTGCACTTCAGTACAGACGTGATCGGTTTTTTTGTGACAGAACTTTTGAAGATCTGGGCATGATGGCGAACTGGCGGTTTTCATCCAACGCTCGGGGTAGTTAAAACCCACGACAAAGGGATCATGACAAGGGGGCTCACCTCACTTTGTGTAATACAATGGACCATATGGGACACCGAGTGATATTGCCTGTGAACGGCAAGCTAATGGTACTTGATGCTAAATTGATTGCACAGCAAAGGTCCATCAATTACTATTAAAAAAAATTATGAAACCATGAGAAAATTATTAGAGAAAGTCCAGAACTTAAGAAGTAATGTAGACGTTGTTACAGAACTAGGCATTCGTCAAACTATTTGAAGAAAGCTGTTTACACAAACACAAATAAAGAGTGAATAATTTAATGGACCGTGTATAGAACATTTATGAATTCCTGAAATGAAACCCAATCAAACCCCTTTCTAAAGCGAGTTATGAACGACAAATAAATAGAAATAAATATCATATCCGATGCTTTAATTTTAACCACCACTGTACCTATATATTGCTGCTGTTAAAAGAAATTCCTTTCTTTTTTTTTTTTGTTTCTTTATAGGTTCACCTCATTAAAATTGAACTTGACTTGATCATCATCACATCAATTAATTTGTTTGTTCCCAGCACCTGCATACAATAAAACAAAAATAAACCGTTATTATTACACTTCTATTCTGCTTAGAGCAGTTAGTTTTCCCTTTTTTGTCTCTCTGCAGCCTACCAATTGTTTTACAAACACCACTACAACACTAAGGCAATAAACAGTCGTCGGCACAAAGAGAGCATATGAACATATAAAGCCGAAGAAAATCTTCCCCTGTGGGACATTGGTGCCGACGTCTGACAATAAAGCTTTCTTTCTTTGTTGTGTGTGTGTTAATATAAACAAAGAATACGATCGTTTTTGTTTTTGTTCTCTTTCGGAGTATTTTTCAGAGTCTAACGAAAATTCTCATGCCGAAATTAAACTTTTCATTCTGATTTATAACAGATTCTTTGTTTTCTTTTTTTTTCGTCTTGCTCTCCCCTTTTTATTTAGAAAAATTTGAAACAATAACAAAAACAAACAAAAATAAAAATGAAATTGCTTTGTTTGTCGTTGTTATTATTATTGTTCTTATCCACTTCACATACATTAACTGGATACCAACGCCACACAACATCGTCGTATAATTTAATAAAAATCTTCGGCTTTTACATACACATCCGCATGCATATGTTATACATATATGACAGCGCGAAAGTGTTTGTGTAGGTATGTGTGTTATTATTATTTTTGTGTTGCTGATTTTTTTTTTTTTTTTTTTGTGGTATTAATGTTGAGGGTCATTGTACTTTATTTATAAACGTCATGCTCTCTTTAAGTTGAAATAAATTTGTGTGTTCTTATTAAGATTGTTTGTTTTTTTTTGCTTTTTTTAATTTTTTTTTTTTTTTCTACTTTAATTTTATTTCTTTGTATGTGTGTTTTAGTTTTCCAACTGTTACCAAGAGCTTTATTTATTACTTTTATTTGAAGACTATTTACTCTCTTCAATAAAAAAAAGCTTTAATTTAGAACACACCAGTGTTGAAAAATTGAAATTTTGAAATAGTACTAAACTTTAACTGAAAGAGTACTTTTTCGCATCAAATGGTACTTTTGTAAAAAAATACATACATACATTACAACCCTGCAATCAGAATTATGACCTATCTTCTCACACCACTTATGGTGTATGTGTTAATTTTATACATGAGTGGCGGGGCCAGTCAGTTTAAAATCGACTTCGAACGACAGATTTTTGAGAAACTTTTCATGACAGTTCAGTGTATAGTCTCCGAGTTTTTGACAGAATGAGGTCGCCGAAGGAAAATTTTTTTCATTTTTCGTTATTTTGGAGATGTCTGACATTGGGTATGAACCGCTGGCTCACATCTAGTAAGCCAGCACACTACCAACTAGACTATTTATTTCTTCATATTTAATGCACGTACGGTACGGAACAGAAAAACTAACAACTTATACGTTTTCCTCACATATAAAACAAAAACTGCTGATTCTGAACGTAACAAAACGTAAAAGTTCCGTGTAGTCAAACGTCGACGGAACGTTATGGAACATACTCTCGTTTGTAGCAAATGAAGAGCAATGTTAATGCTTACCGAAATCATTTGTCGGTTCGGCAGGTGTCCTCATTGCTTTTTGTATTCCAAAAGCGAACGTAGATTCCGTGCACGTGTGGCTAACCGGGGCTAAAGACAAATTCTACCTTTAGCTTACGTTGCTAATGCATTAATAGTTCAAAAGCACACGACATAAAATGTGGAATAATAAAAAAGTACTGAAACTGTCGCGGGGGTACTGCGGTATTTATGAAATGGAAAAGTACCGAAAAAAGTACTAAAGTACTGAATTTTTCAACACTGGAACACACTGAAGGAAAGAAAAAAAGAAGGTGACTTTTTCTTTATAAAAGAGCGCGATTTGATTAGAGAACAGGATATTTTATAAGAGAAAAGAATTTATTAAATAGAAATAAAATTAGGAGAGAATGATCGTTCAATAAAAAAACAAACTTTGAAGTTAGGAATGCTCAAGAATTAAACTCTGTTTTTATGGGAAAGCATGTAAGCCAAGGGTTACCAAAAAATTTTTGGTTATGTATTAGTGAGTAAGAGAGAGAAAATAAGTGAGAGAATTTATTTATTTACAGCCATAGAAAAGTGTTAGTAATATACGCTATTTTGATTTTCATTTCATCAACATACATACATAAAACTATCTATGTTCGGCTTAATAATTTTAGATAAATAAAAATAAAAAATCCATTTTTTACATATTAACATAGAAAATGTCTTTTAAAAACATATTCCCTACATTCTTTAAATGTTTTATAACATACATATCGACGCCTCCGTTCTATAACATTCTAAGTCGAAAAAGTGTGTTTTGAGTTATGAGCTCACAAAGTTTTCACGCTACATACGATTATATGTGTATTCTAAGTAGATTTTTCCCTATAACTTCGGAACGGATCGGCGCTTTTAACCAAATTTTGACAGTATTTAAGTTAGAGAACGTAGAATGCAAGAACATTAAAAACGTTCTAAGTGTACTTAGAACGTTATAGAATGGAGGCGTCGATATAAGGCATTGAATATTAGCATCTTTTAACATAAAATATTTTTTGAGTGTCATTCCGAAATAAAATGCTAATGCATCCGCCGCACATGTGTTCTTGTCGCAGTCTGATCGACAACTAAATCATAAAGCACAAGAATGCGTGTGAGTTCTCTCCGCACAATTGTGCTATGAAATGGTAAACACTGATGTAAGCATTTGTAGTGGGAGATGACTTAAGCCTCAGTTATGCTACCGTAACGGAATGTAACCGCAACAGTAAGAAACAGCTGATCGTTTTTGTTATGTATAAAGCAATACGAATGGTTATAGAAATGGAACGTAACCGTAACGGAACGTAAAAATCTGTAAAAAACAGAATTTTCTTACATTTTTACGTGACATCTGTTTAGCAGTGTAGCAAAAGCACTCAATTTTGTGTTTTCTTTAACAAACAAACACAAATTAAATTGAGTGTTTTTGTTATTGCAAATGTAAAATTGTTTGGCTTACATAGACACTACATAAAACGTTTAATAAGCACCTTTAAATAAATCAAAAAAATGGTTGAAATGAATCTAACAACGATGTAGTGATAACACTGGTTAAAGAAAAACAAAAGGCGCCATATTAAAAATGATAAAAGGAGTTAAATCGAAGTTTTTAAAATTTTGAATTATTTTAGCTTCGTATACACAAGAAATGCATACAGTCTTGCACATAAACTGAACTGAACTTGCCAGTGAACGACAAGCTACCCGCTAAACTAACATAACATGTGTGCGATAACTTTTTAATATCTTTCAGTGCAACTAAAGAGAATAAAAAAAAAATACATCCTTCGCGCATGTGCATACGTGGCTAGTTAAGGTGCAACTAAATAAAAAAAGCATAAGAATATACATATGTATGTGTGTATGCAAATAACCCACTATCCAATTGCATTCAATAGAATTTATCGCAATAGAAAGAGAAAGAGAGAGGCAAATAACACCACTAGTTTGGAATTAAAATTTGAATTGATTTTTGTTTTTTGCTTTCTCTTCTGTTCTTTCGTTCATTTTCAAGGTTTTTGTTTGTGATTGCTTTTTTCATTTTGTTTCTTCTTCTTCTTCTTCTTAATATTATAAACAAATAATATTTTAAAAATTTCTTTCTTTTTCTACACTTTTTGTTTATTTACAGTGGAGATTATTATATTTTTACTTTTACAAGGTTATTTTTGTGTTTTAAATTCTGTTTTTTCTACCTCGTCTTCTTCTTGCTGTTGTCCAAATCTCAAAGTTTTGCTTTTTTTCCAATAAAAATAAACGCCTACAACTAATGTTAGTTACTCATACACATACACTTGAGAGAAATTGCGTTATAATCAGTCGTCGGCACAAAGAGAACATATGAACATATAAAGCCGAAGAAAAACTTCCCCTGTGGGACATTTGTGCCGACGTCTGGTTATAATTATTATTTGTTTTTGTAAATATTTTTCTTTTTTCATAAACAAAAATACTCAAGAAAGAGAGAGAGAGCGTGTGTCATATGGAGAATTTGAGACGTTATGGTATACAAAGCACACACTAGTGTGGCGCTAATGATGATTTTATGCCGAAAAAATGCCGTAAAAAACCATGAAAAAATTGCAATTGAAGCGAGTAAACAATTAAAATTTTTCAATTTTTGTCTTTGAAGGCCTATTTCTGCCATATATGCAGAGGGCATAAAAGGGCGCATACTTCCCCCATATTGTAGCCTGCTCTCTGCTGCAACAATATTAACTTGAAAATTGCTTTTTAAACTCAAGATACCAAAAACCTTTTTTTGCTCATTTTTGTGGCACAAAAACAAACCAAAACCTGTTAAATTCAATTAAACAGGTGTACGAGGTAAAACTCAACCAAAGAAACCAAAAAAAAAAAGGGTTCATCACGCTGTAATTTATGTTTGTGACTCTTTAAACTGCAGCACATCTTACCCTTAAAATCATCAAAAACAGCATTAACGGTTGGCTTAAATGTTGCACCTGGCTTAAGACAAAAAAGTAACAACAAAAGCACGCAAGCACATGTGGCAAGGGCAGTCAACAATGTAAAGTACAGGCTAGCAACAGGAGCTCATACTTATAAGAATAAATTAAAAGAAAAGCAAAGAGGAACTGACAGTTGCTCTTAAAGTGAACATATTTTTTTTGAATTAGAAAGCCTCTGAATAAGCTTCAATACAGTCAAGGATTACAATTGTTCCGAGACGATAATTTAAAGACCGATTAGGAACAGGATTAATCATCATTTCTTTGAGCCCATCAAGCACATGGGTTTTTACAGAATTACAGTCAGACAAGTATCCACCACACTACGTACAGCTATCGTCGTATTGTCTGACAAATTCTGTAAAAACCCCCAATGACTGATAGCCTTACATTTAAAAAAGCCTTGCAATTAACCGTAAACAATCAAAAACTGAACAAATTATGAAGAAAAGGGCTGAAGTATTACAAAGAAAAACTCTGTACACACACTAATAACGGTTTCTGCAACAAAAACAATTCCAAGTGCCTACATTTAACTGCACACACTCACACACACACAAAACAGCACTGGCTGTAAAGCAAAAAACGAACAACCGGACGAACTTGTCAATACAAAAATAACGAATCACAAAAAAAAACAATCAACAAACAGCAGCCTGATGACGGAGTTCAGACAACAACCCTGTTTGCAGTCAAACGACTGCAAAACAAAAAACAATACAGCCACACACACACATGCTTATTTGATACTGATCTTTGTCAATATTAATCATTAAAAAAAAAAAAATAAAAATAAAACCAATAACAACGAAAAATTAAGAGCAAGTTCATTTACACACAATGAATAACAGCAATAACAACAAAAGCAAAAACAAAAACAACGGAAAACAAAGCGAAACAAGCAAAATTGAGTCATGGTTTCAAAATTTAAATGCAAAACAAAAAGCCGAACGAATGAAAAACAAAAACAAAAGTGAATAAACCTTTACAAAAATATAAAATAAACACACACACACACAATAGGGAAATAAACAAAAATAAAAACAAAAATACCTATATTTAGAAGCGATCAGTAAGGAAGAGCTTGAATAGAAAAAAAAAAAAGGATGACAGAGAGAGAGAGAGAGAACGAAAGGGAAAAGCAGTTACAAATTCAAATATATGCAGATGGATGACAAAACAGAAACACGTGGAAAACGCAGTTACACAGAAAAATTAAAAAACAACAACAAAAGCAACAATGCAGGACAAAATAGAACAAAAGGAGAAAAGAGGGATAGATTGCTAATTTGGACAATTTGCTAGTGATGCCACTGGGTTTTAAAGGCAAAAAAAAAAGTTTAAAACGGTTAGCATAGCAATACTAACTGACAGTCAGGCCACCTTTTAAGCAGTCGACTCTTACATACATGTACATATGTATATAGGTACATAGTTGGCCATTATAACCCTTCAGTCAGAATAACGATCTAGTTTTTCACATCACTTATGTTGTGTGTGTTTGTGCTTTATGCACTAGCAGCGGGACTTACAGTTTAAAGTCGACTGCGACCGACAGGTTTTTGAGAAATTTGGCTCTCATGAGGATTTAATCGAAGATAGTAAGGAATGGATCAATTCGACCTCCGGGTACTGTACTAGTCTCAATTGACAAGTACACGTCCTCTAACCTAACCTAGAGGGTAGAGGACGTGTACTTGTCAACTGTGACAAGTACAGTACCCGCAGGTCGAATTGACCCATTGTACAACGTCCTAGCTTCTCACACCACTCGTGTTGTGTGCGTTAATTTTATACATGAGTGGAGGGGGGCCTGCAGTTTAAAGTCGACTCCGAACGACAGATTTTTGAGAAGCTTTTCATGGCAATTTTTACTCTCAGAGTTTTTGTCAGAAATCTGCTGAGAGGAAGTCGCCGAAGAAATATTTTCATATTTTCGTTTTGATGTCTGACCTGGGATTTGAACTCTGGCCTTTCGTCTAATAAGCCAACACACTACCTACTAGACTACAGCGACTTCACACGTCCTCTAACCTTGTAAGAAATTGTCTGGAGAAGACAAATCGGCTTAGGTAGGCAAAAGCAAGATTACTCTCTGCTGGGTCACAGATTATGTGAGAATTCTTGATAATAAGCGAGTAGGCCAGTTTGCAACTGGGGGAGCTTCCCCTTGCTATGCTCAACGAAAGAGAAGCAAAGACTCTTCGCAAACTAAGTGGGTTTGAGACAATCAAAGCTTTTGTTGAAAAATCCCCTATAAACAGATCCGTGCTTTTGTTTTGTCCATCACCGTTAACGTAATTCGGGGAGAGATTAAGGGTTTCTATGGAAGATAAAGTGAAACAAAGACTTTTCGTTAACCTAGTGAACAATCAAAGCTTTTGTTGAGAAATCCTGTATAAGCAAAGCCGTGATTTTATTTTGTCCAGCACTGTAACGCAATTTGGCGAAATATGAAGGGCCTGAGAAAGCAAAAGAAAATAAACATCATTTCAATACGAAAAACGTACCAAAAAAGTTACGCTCTCTTGTTTTCTTCTTCTTCTTTTCCTTCTTATTAGAAGAGAATAGAAGGGAGAAATGGATGTATTATTATCGTCTGCTAAATTCATTGTCTAGCAATTAATAAACAACAATTTTTGCAAATTGTGTCTCTTTGTCTGTCTGTATATTTATTTTCTCTAATAATTGCGTTGTTGTTAAATGTGTTTTGGTTTCATTGTTGTTGTTATGTATTGTGGTTGCTTGCCTTGTGTGATTAGAATAATTTTTTTTTCTCTATGACATATGTATACATCCTCTCCCATGAGTGTAAAAAGAGCACAAGAGACCGAGACAGATGAAGAGAGCAAGCAAAAGCGTTAAAAAAACGGATTTTTAATGATTTATTTACAATAATTTTTCCAGTGTTGTTTGTTTTTGTTTTATTAACTTTTTCTATAGAAAATGAGAGAAAAACAAACGGTTTTTTTTTTCTTTGTATACATTGTTGTTATTTGTTGTTGTGTATACAGCTATGGTTGTTGTTATTAATGTACGATGAAATGCATTTTTTTTTTTTTTATTTTCTTTTGTTTGGTTTTTATGAATGCATATGGATTTGTTTACCATACACATATGGGGGACATGAGTGTATGTATTCATATGCCAAAGTGTGTGTGTGTTTATAAGCTATTGAGTTTATAAAATTTCTTCAAAATCGTAATGAAAAAAAAAACACTGAAAAACGATTTCATGTTTATGTTTGTTTTTCTTGTTATTATTGTTGTTGTTCTTATTGTATTTCTTGTTGTTAAGTCTGTCAAACGGAAATTCCACTTAAATTTATTATTTTTCATTTATTTATTATTAATTTCTCTTCTTCTCCATACTCACAACGCCATTCCTCTCTCTCTCTCTCTCTTTCATTCCCACTTATCTGGCATTTCTTATAAATCTGTACATGTGTGTGAGTGTGTGTCATATTAATGAGAGGATTTTCTTGGTAATTTTTCTTTTTTGTATTCTTTTGCTAAATGACACTTGAATTTACGGGATATTTTTCAATTTTTTTTTGTGCAAATAATTGCGAAAGTCTTGGCATTTTAAAACGACTAACAATAAATGGTCGGTCGGGTCAAGGGTGACTAGATTATGGAAATCTCTTGACCATGTTTATCGACATGACTTCGAATAAGTACAGTGACCCTTGTGGAAATTGCAATACAAAACAAGCGAAGAATGCCTAGTCAAACAGTGCCAATCGGAATGCCTATTCTCCTTATTGGCAATGCAATCTGCGATTGTATTCTTATGCTTCGGAACCTGTACTATATAGGAGTTACCTTTAAATGATCCGAATTTTCTCCGAGAAATCCTCCGGACATACTATTTTTCATTCCAATTTCTTTTCAATGAGTTTTTCTTTTAATAACGCAGCAATTGATTGTCCATACCCACCATATATAAACGTTCCATATACTCTCTCCCCTTCTGTTTCCGTCTTTTGCTTAGACAAGCGGTTTCTAACGTTTTAAGCACAAACTACCGATCACTTACTAACTCAGTAAGCTTGGCTAAGAGCTATTACTTCACAACTTTTCAGACATATCTCGGAGGGAAATAACTAACTCCGTTAGATGTCGGTTTGCATGTTCCTTTAGCCCATATGTGATATCCCAAAAGAAACTTTTCTGAGAGCATGGCTAAGAGCCATCACACTAGTCATCTGACTGTGGTTGGTGGAAGTCCCCAGGACACAAGACAGACTACAGAGCTAAATGCATCGGCACGCAGATATTGCCAACTATTGCACACAGAATACCCAAGTTGTTGTTGTTGTTTTGTAACGAATCTACTGCTGCTGGCATTTTTTTTTTTTTCCTTATTTACTATCCATGGCAGATTGGATGGCATTTCGTCATCTTCGAGAATAATTTCGGGATCCTACAGGACTCAAGAGATGTTCACATGGAATAGTGGTTATCGAAACCGCTGCAGTCTTATATGTAAGTAGTATGTTGGATTATCAAACGCGATATCTCGAACAAAACGGCTGTCGATAGTAAAATAAAGTTGGTATGCAAATTTTTCTAATAAATTGATATAAAACTGTAGGGTCCGGTCCGCTAGCCATGGGCAGCGTGAGAAAATAGGTTCTAATCCTGTCTAAAAGATTTTAATGAACAACTATAAGTAATTAATGGTCTCTTAATCTATGCAATAATTGACGACATGGATGTCGAATAGCGTTCGCAAGAGTTATTTTAAAATTATTATTAAAACCAATAAAAAAACAAATCGTTCAAAAGCTTTGTGCTTTCCGCTTACAGTCAGAAACTACTTTTTGAACAGAAAATGTTATTAGGCAAGGAACTCCGCATTGACGATTTAAAAATATAAAATGTATGATAGTGTGTCTGTATACTAAAACACGGCTAATGGCTAATTGGCCTAAAAACTCTGCCAGTGAATGGCTGAAACGAAGTCACGGAGAAATAAATTACAGCGTTAGTTGCCCAATAACTTTTGGTGGTGGCAGCTCATCAAAGGAGACAAAACACTCTTCACACTCTTCGCCTACAAATATCTACTTTAAAGTACGCCAAAATGAAAAGTGATTCGCAAGGATTAGAGCGCTAAAAGTAATGTTGCTGTCTGCGAAATATGGATTCGCTTCGGTCGTTAACAAAGCACAAATTGTCGAAATTGGTGTGGAGCACAGATAGAGGCAATTCTAGAACTTACCGGTAAAAGCACTGTTTAGTAAAGCCGGGGCAGGCACCATCATTGGACAGTATTTCTTCAGAAACAATACAAATCAGAAATCTACAGTCCAGGGATCAAGGTAATATTCCATAAAAGTGCGGTTTATGTGTCTAAATTGGAAGAATTGCACTTCGTTGACGGTGCCACTTGCCACATGACATGAGATGTGCATTTGATGAGTAACTAAACCACTTTTAAAAGGAACTTCTGGGCACTGTTAAACAATTTTTTGAGGTTATGTTAAGTGCCCCGGGCACAGTTTCAAACCATCCACACTACATGTTCCCAAACAAATAGAAAAGATATAAAAAATTTATGTATTCTTCAACATCTAGGACAAAATCATACCTACAAATCATAGCAACCAAAGCCATAGCCGCTCTAAGGTCATCGGACTTGTGATTTATGATGTATTCCTGTTTAAAGAAGATCCCAAAACCAAAAAAGCTCTGAACTGGTGTCTACGTTATGTTAGATTAAATTTGCAGCCGCATGAAACAGCATAGCTTACATGGGTCCCTATTCCTATTCCGTCAATCTATTATTATAACTCCTGGTTGATAATCTCAACCATTTTAATACCTTTGTGAAGGTGCGGATTGATGATCAATAAATTTTGGGTGTCCAAAATCACTTCGTACTTTCGCTTATAAGAAGAAAGTGGTCTTCTTTTCTTCTTCTTCCTTCAATCTTCTTCACTTAAATGTGTGGTTCAGTGCCATCATAACCATTGACAAAAGACACCATGGAGACTTGAGTGCCTTCAATAGTTCTTATGGAGTCTTATCAAGGCTTTGGAGTTACAAAATTTTTTTGATTTCCAATTCCAATTAATTCTCCATTAAGTCTTCTTCTTCAAATGATGATTTTATTCATGTCGCTTTAGGTTAATTTGAACCAAAAGAAACCCACTTTCTTTGCTTTTTTTTTTAATTACTTTTCATTCATTTTTTTAATTTAATTTTTAGATTTTAACCCAAATTTCAATGAAAAACATTCCACGAAAAACGGAAGAATGTTTTTGTCTGCAAAAATAACGGATTAAACCAGCTGATTAAGCATAAAAAACACTAATAAGAAGAAGAAGAATGGAACACTATTTAAGAGAGAAACTGTTAAACACAATTAAAACGGTAAGAGAGAGAGAGAGAGAGATAGAAATTTCTGTAACACAAAAGGTAAGCAAAATGGAAAACAATAATAATGTATGGATTGTTTGGAATTTAAAAACTTACTTTTTTTTTTATTGTTGTTTGTTGTAATAAATCCAAATAATGATGATGATGATGGTGGTGATTAAGCTGTATTAAGACTTGTTTTTGTTGATTGTAAAATAATATGAAATAAAAAACAACAAAAGAATGCACTTTTTTCTTAAAAAAAAAGAATAATTTTTTCTTTTCTTTTGTTTAATAAAAAAAAAAGTATTTTTTTAATTCTTTTTTAAATTTTATTTTTTATTTTATTTCTATTTTTTCTGTGAGAAACTATTTGTTTTCCTTGATTTCATTAATTGTATCCTGTAAACACTAAACAACACTGTAACTGTATGAGAGAGTATGTTAAAAAGAGCATAACATACATGGATTCGTAACAAAACACACGGTACTTTTACAGTCCACCATACACGCACTACTCAATAGAAGTTAAACCAAACATGTTAATGATGTTGTTATTATTTATGGAGTTAATAATAATGATGATGACGTTGGGTTTTTCATTTCATTTCGTTTTTTTTTTTGGTTTTACTTGTGTTGGCGTTGTTTATTAAGATGAAACAGTAACAATAACATGAATTGTTATTCAGGCAAAGCCAACACCATTTCACATTCGTTATAAAAAAAAACTAAAAAACAAGAGAGCCTATTGTTATTATGTATTTGCTCTCTTCTGCACTGCTCTCTGTGTATGCTAAATATTTGCCAATGAACTGCGCGTTCCACAAACGCAAATGTCGCCGTTGACGTTAAATTCTTAGCAGCAGCAGTAGCAGTAGTAGAAACAGCAGCAGCCCAAAGGCATTAAAAACATTGCTTTTCTTTACTTGTTTTTGTTGTTATTTTTTGTTGCTTCCACTTTTTTTTTTTTTGGTATGTTTTCTTAACTTTTTCTCTTATTCTCTTACTTAATTTTTTGTGTTGTTGCTTTTCTTCTTCTTTTATTTCTTGTGCTTTTTTGTTGAATATGAATTTTATTTTAATTTGTTTGCAAATGAAGGAAAATAATTCGTTTTTATTTCACATTTTTTTCTCGTTTGTTTTTGTTCGGCACTCACTTTAATTTATTATTAAATTTCTCTTTTAAACTTTCTTTTGTTGTTAGATAGACTTTTTGCTTTATTTGTATGTAATTTAATATATTTTTGCTTTTTTATATGAACATTTCCAACAACTTACATACACAAACACATTTTTTTTATGGGCGACGTCGTCGTCGTTTGATACTTTTCTTCTTTGGTTGGTTTTTTTTTTTTGCTTCTTTCTTTCTTCTTTGCCTTGCTTCGTTTCTTCTGAATTTTATTTTATTTTTTTTTGTATATTTTTATATCCATAGATTTTTGTGTGGCTATATTTTTCGTATTCTTTCTTTTTTTAATAACAAAAAACAATTTCTTTTCACTTTTTTCCCCGTTTTATTTATTAAAATCTGATTTCTTTCATTTTATTTTTCTCATTTTCTTTGCTTTAACAATTAAAAAACCATTCAAAAAATTATTCCCAAAAAAACAACACAACACAAAAGAACACTACACACACGCACGCACTCATAGGCGAATGTTTGTTTTAAAAGGGGCCGTGTGTTGGCACACAAGGGGCAACCAAGTGTGTATGTGTGTTGGTGGGGCAGCAGTCAGTCGAAAGGAGAGACGACATACACAGCAAGGCGAGCGAGCGAGCAAAAGAAAAGAAGAAAAAAAAAAAAGAATAACACACACACTCACACAACAACGTACGAAAAAATGGAAAAAAATTTACCGCCGCACGGCGTTGTCTTCTGCAATTTGTGTCAGGTGAAATTTTAAATGCATTTTTTCCATTTATTTAACACATTTTCTTAATATATTCCATATACCCCGTATTGCTAATCGTTTTGTCTCAACATATTTCACAAATTTTTGTAATATTTCAATAATTTTTTAGCGAAAATTTTAATTTTTCTTTTAAGCCACACAAAATATAAAAAAATTCACACTTTTTTTCTTTATTTCACACCGACACAATGATACATTATTCTTTGAGGCAAATGTTAAAGAACAGCAACACAAAGAAAAATCAACAAGAATATCCCCCGTATTTTGTTGGCCATTTCAAATACAACACTGCACGAAATAGAGGGGAATTTTTTATTTCATCATTTAACACACATGTAAATAAATTCTATTTAATAATAAATTAAAATTTAATTTCATTTAACAAATTATTTAATAAATCATTTGCCTTTAAAAAATATTTACAAATAAATTGTGTTGTCTGTTAGCAACACTGTTGTGTTTAACATGTTTTAGTACTTCAATTCCAGGGTGTTGCGTTAACAGTGTTGCCATTTAAGCAGCTTTTTTTATAGTACTATTTCATAAATTTTTATTTAATACTAGAAACAATATTTTAAACCATTTTTTTATAATTTTGTTTATTATTTTAAATAAATTCAAAAATTAAATGTCTACATAAGCCATTATCGAAATATTAAGTCTCAAGGCAAGGTTTAAAAGTATAAAAAATGAATTTAAAAAATATTCTTTACAACGTGTTTTAAGCTATGTTTCTGTCTGTGTATGTCATGTTAAGGGTCTAACCAGCCGCAATACCTTCTATCCTACCTATATTAGCTTTCAGCCATTTATAAAGTCCTTTAGCCTATCGAGTTCCATTCTACCGTTAGCTCTACGTTTGAGCAATTCGAATTAAATTCATGAACACAACTGTGGAAATCTTAACTATCTGGCAACACCTTAAATCTATAATTTCCCTTTATTTAGCAAGCAAATATCCCATATACAATGAATGTTTGCTTATTGCCTTTTCTTCTATATCATTAACTTCTTTATTTTTTACACATACAGTTGTCTCTTTCTAACTAATGCAACTTCATGGAAGTACTTAATCTATTTGCCTTTATTTTTTGCTACTGTGCTCTACGATTGATGTTTTTGTTATTATTGCTGTTGTTGTTGTCGTTGTTGTTCTTGTGTTTTTAGTTTGGTTTGTTTATCAAAACGTCTGCACATAACAGTATGACAGTTAATGTTGTTGTTGTTTTCTCTCTGGATACATTGCACACACACACACACACACACAAACATTGAAGCTAAAAGAAAGACTATGAAGAATGGACAGACAATATAGGACAGACGGTTAAACAGAGAGACGATGGTAGTCAGAAAATATATATATGTTTGTGTGTGTGCATGGATAAAATGAGCAGAAAAAAAAAGAAAGAGAATGTTTTTCTCTAGCTTGTTGTTGTTGTTGTATTGTATTTGTTGTTGGGCTGTGTTACGGTGTAGAATTTTTCTTATAACCAGCGTGCATAGCAACCGAACAGGCAGACAGACAGACAGACAACGTTAGACAATTTGTAACCGCCGTAATGGATGTAAAAATGGTTGGATGATGGAGAAATGAATGAAATATGGTGATGGAAAGAAGAAACTCCGTTAAATGGTAAGAAGCAAAAAAAAAAAAAGAAGCTAATGTGAGTGTGTGTGTGTAATTTTTATTAAAAAAAAATTATTTTAAAAATATTTTTAATTAATTATGAATAAGAATTTTATAACACAAATGATTGATTTGTTTTAATAACTCTTACTAGTCATTCTAATTAGTTAAAAAATTAAAAAAGAATTCAGTTTTTATCCTTTAAAAACTCAATGCTGAAGTTTCATCCTGGCAACACTGGTGAAAAAATTCGTTTTTGTTCGTTCAAAAAATAAACAAACATTCTTCTTCTATTTCGCACATTCTTTTTCCGTTTCCGGTAGGTGTCTGTCTGTCTAATAGGTAGTTAGTAGCTTGTTAGACGGACGACGCACGAAGGCCACGGTTCAACGCCAGGTCAGACATCAAAACGAAAATACGTGGCGTGTGTGTGTTGATTGTTTGCTCTGCTGCTGATTTGCTGGCTGTTTTATTGTAATTGTGGTTGTTTGTGTTTCCGGACGGAGAGGGAGAGAGGGAAAAGGCAAAATGAAATAAAATTAAATTTTTATTTTTTTGCTCTTTTTTTTTTTTGAAGTGTGGTGAATTTTGTTGTTGTGGTGAGTTCCCAGTGTGGTGAATTTATCAGGTGTGGTAAATAAAGTCAAAACTCACCAAAGTGCCGTTATTCGAAATGGTAATGTATTATCATAGATCCATGTACTATACATCCTGATTTGGACTGTGCATGTCTAGAATAAGTAATTTTCATCTCTGTTAGCGGAGGTGGTGTGGTTTGTGTTTGGATTAAGGATAAATTAATCTTGATTAGGAAACACTGAAATGTACACTTGACAAACAAGTGTTGCCATTGTGTCATTCTATTTAAAATTGTAAAAAATTGAAATTAGAAAACTGCATACAAAATTTAATTCAATTTACCATTTGATGCAAAAAGGTACTCTCTTTCAGTTATATTTCAGTACTATTTCAAAATTTCAATTTTGCAACACTGGTTCTTATTATTGTTATTGGCCGTAGTACACAACCTCATGTTGATAACATAACGGTTGTAACAGCTTGATATACGGAGATACAGTGTTATCGACTTTATTGAACAAATAAGAAAATTAGCCGCTGTGTGCCAAACCCATGTAGAGTAAACAAATATTGTGGCATATTTTAAGGGTGTTATATATACTGTTAAAATTAAACAGTGTTGGATTCATATTAAAGTACAGCCATATAATTTTAATATTTTTTAAAAATAAAACAATGTTTCTTGATTTTAATTTAATTAATATATCTTTTTACATATTTATTGAGATTTTTTTGTTTTATTTTAGTATTGTTTTCTTTTAATTTTTGTATTGTTTTTTTTTATTTAGAAATTTTTGATATTATTTGATTATCATGTTTTTGTAATTTGTATTAAGAAAATATTGACTGTTGATTTTAAATATTTTATTGTTGTTTTATTTTTTATTGATTTTTTTTTATTACTTTGAGTATATAATTATAATATAATTAACAAATAAATGTATGGGTATGTTCACAAATAATGTGTGTTTATATGTAATATGTTTCCTTTTTCTCTGATAAATTTACAAGAAATCAGAGAAAGTTTTCATATTTTTGAGGTTAAATATTTTTGCTTGTTGCTCTGGCTTTTTAATTTGTTTATAGAGGTTATGGTTTAAATAATTAAGATTTTGAAAGAGTCTCATTCATACACTAGAACACCATATATTAAAAGGAATTTTTAATTTTCTTCCTTTAAAATATATGCTGCTGTAGGGTATCAGCATATAGTCGGTTTCAACCGTTTATAACATTTTTTTTTGTGTTTTAATAATTTCTTAAATATTTTTGCTTTTAATTATTTATTTTATAAAATAAATCAGTCTATAAATTAATTTTTTTTCTTTTTTTTTATTTTTCTTTTTATTTTTCAAATTTTTAGGTTTTTAAGGGGGTTTCTCTTAAAAAAGCCTAAAAATATGTTCAATTTATTTAAAAGCCTTGTTTGTAAATGATAAATAATTGCGAATATTTATCAAAGTTAAGTAACTCACTTTTCTAATCGATTAATCGTTTTCAAAAACCGAATAATCGTATTGAAAACATTTGAAATCATTCTTATAAAGGCATAAGTAGTTTTCTTTACCCATATGCAGTTTCTTAAAATGAATAATCGGTTTTTAAAAATCCGAATAATCGTCTAAAGAAAACCAATTTTTTATTTTCAGAACATTTTTTTAATCGAATAACCTGTTTTAAAACTCGAATAGACGCTTATAAATGAGAAACGCAAATTTACAAGGACAGAAAAAAACTTTTTTTTTTTTTTTTGGAAATTGGAATTTGTTCTTCGAATAATCGGTTTCTCAAAAGCCGAATAATCGTTTGATAAAAATATAGAAACTACTTTACAGAGGAGTAAAAAACCGATTAACCAACCACATATGTGCAACTAAAAATATTAAAAAATAAAAACTGATTAATCGTTCTAAAAGCTAGAATTTAGAAACCGAGTAACCGGTTCTAAAAATTAATTTCATGTATTCCTAAAGCCTTTGTAAGCGCCACTTAATATTGGAACTAAAATTTCCGAAAGCAACGTTTCTATTAACTTTGTAAAAAAAAACATTTCAAAAAAACTGGAGAAACGAGTAATCGGTTTTGATTACCGAGTAATTAGTTTTAAAAACCAAGTTACCTGTTTTATTTGTTCAATATGGCTTAATTTAATTTTTTTATTGTGGAAATTATTACTTAAAAATAGAGTAACCGCATTTCAGTAACCGAGTAACCGGTTTTAAAAACCCGAGTATTTGGTTTTAAGAAACCGAGAAACTGATTTTGTTTTCAATTTATTGGAATTATTATTCAATAATAGAGCAACCGGTTTTTTTAAACCCGGGTAACCGGTTTTTTAAACCGATTAACCGGTTTTTTTAATTATCAAATTTATTTTTTAATTCTTTAGAATTATAATTTTGCTTTTCTACACCCCTATACTATTTACTATATTTTCTTTTCATGTTTCACCTTTGGTTTTTAAGCTTAATTTTAATTTTAAATTTAAATTTAATTTAAATACATTTTTTGCTTATGGGTTTTTTTTGCTGTGGTTTGTTGTTGTTGTATACAAATCTAATATTAATAAAAACTAAACAAAAACAAAAAAGAAAAACAAGAAAAACCTGTTTTTTTAAAGCAGAATTTAAGTGCAACAGTGGTACGAGTGACCGCCACCACCGCCACCATTATTGCCATTAGCTGAGCTAGCAGAAGAGGAGGATGCACCATTTCTTAGTATATAATCATTGTGCACCAAAGCATTTGTTGAGGTTTTACTGTAACTGGTTTGCTGGGAATGTGAAGAACTGTTAATCGAATGCATTGTCTTGCAAGAAAACTGTCGATGATGATTGGCAGATTCCTTGAAAAAGAGGGAAGAGAGAGAAATTAAAATTTTTTTTTTGGTTTGCTAAGCATTTTAAGAAGAACTTTTTGAACTAACCTTGTGCTGTATGGGAAAACAACACCATAAAATAAAGGCCACAAAAGCCACCACTGTACCCACAAGTAAAATAAAGTCCTCTATGGTCTGTAAAAGAACGGAAAGGAAGGATTTTTTTTAAATCTCAAAATTATTATAGGCTGGTCCCTACGAAACTTACCGGCTCTTCGCCCAATAACACATGATTAATAAGATATGAAAAGTCATCGAAGGGTGTCATTTTAATTCTTATTTAAATTCTTTGTTTACTTTTTATAATTTTTTTTTTTTCAAATTTTTTAACAATTTTAACAACAAACAGTTTTGTTTTCCTAAGGTTTTATTAAAAAAAAAATTAAATTTCGTAATTGCAATGTCAAATAAGACAACGGGTACTCTCTCTCTCTCTCTCACTCTACGTTTCCAAGCTCTCTGTCTTTCTTCTTATTGGTAGTTTTTTTTATTTTTGTTTGTTATGCTCCTCTGCTCAAATGTCAGTCGAAGTAATAAAAATCTCTTTTTTATTGTCCTTTAATGCTCTCCAGCCTGTGTTAAGAGTTACTGGCTGGCTGGCTCTCACTTTTATGGGGTGTTTTATTTTGTTGTTTTTATCATTGTGAAGAAGAACACTTAAAAAACCAACAATTTATCGTTCATCTTTTCTTTTAAACATTGTGGAATATTACAAAATTTATTTAATTTTCAAATTTTAAGCACGATTTTCTCGAATATCCTTTAATTTATTGCACATTTCTTACTTTTATTAACACAAAATTAAACACCTTTAATGTCCTTTTCATTAAAACTGTCAAAACATTGTTTTGCTTACGCTCTCTCTTGATTTGTTTTGTTTGTCATAACAAACGAGCGGCTTAAAGGACTTTCTTAAACAATTGCAGCGGCTGTTTTTACAAAGGAAGTCAACATTAATATGAAAACAGTGTTGCAAAGCGTGTACATATGTATGGTTAGTTTTTGATTTAATCCAATCAGTAGTGCCTCTACTAATGGAGATAAAAATTATTTATTCTAGACACATACCAGTTAATTCGCTTCTGATAGTACAGTGAACTATGGTAATACAGTACTCATTTCGTATAACGGTACTTTGGTGAATTTCAATATTATTCATCACGCCGGATAAATTCACCACACTTTGTAAAAATCCACAACCCGAAATTCCCCAACTTTCATAAAATTCACCACGTTAGAAAAACACACCATAATACTAAGAATTTATATTTGGGGTGCGTTCTCATTTCGAATAACGGCACTTTGGTGAATTTCAATATTAATCACCACACCGGATAAATTCACCACACTTTGTAAAAACCCACCACCCGAAATTCTCCAATACTTTGCAAAAAGTAAAACTCGCCATGCCGAATAACTTTCATAAAATTCACCACGTTAGAAAAATACACCATATAAAAGAATTTAATATTTGCGGTGCGCGCGTTCGTTCGTTCCCCGTCCGTCAAATCCGCCAAGTTCCAGTTCCAACAACAAACACACACACCCACGCAACACCGTATTTATTTATATCTCTACCCGACGACGCTCTCCAACAACCACCAGCAGGGGGAGACACAACCCAACAAATTCAACACCAGGAACAGCAGCAAGCACGTACACACCACACAACAACACGAACACAAGTACGCCATAAAATCCTTCCCAAGCAACAATGCTGGACTAAATTTTCATTTAAACAAATCAGATACGAAAAAAGAATGTGCGAATTATTTATTATTAATTTCAACATTTGTTTTGAACGAACAAACGATTTTTTCCAATAACCAAGTGTTGCCAGGAAGGGAAAAATCCAACTCCTGAAAAAATAAAATTCCTAAAGTAGGGAAATTTAATTCATTATTTTTTCTATGTTTTTCCAAATTAAATTGTGTTTATTTAGTTTACAATAATAAGTTAATTAAATTACATTGTTTGACAACAATAAGAATAACCAAAACCAGAAAAAATCTACACATCCCTTCTTATCCTATCTACACTACACATTGAACAAAAAAAAATTAACGTTTACTAAATTGTGTGAAAGGGACAGCAAATATTACCAACAAGTACCAAAAAGTATTTCTGTCTCTGTCTGATTATTTCTGTTTTGTTTATTTATGTTTGTTAAATTTTAGGGTGGGTTTTTATTTTCTATTTTGGTAGAAATTGATGATATTTTTGTAGAATAATAGAATAGTTTTGAAAGGAAATGAACTGTTTTATTGGGGAAACGTAATACGGAACTAATGTATTTGGTGACACCTTTCATCGATTGTCACTAACTTAGTATTTAACCAATTTGGGGGTATATTCACAAATTCCTGAAACAAAAAGTTATGAGTATATATTTTGTTATATTTTTCTTTTTACTTATCTTTTACACACGTAACTTATTTCGTTGTGAAGAGAAATTGCTAAGAGTTCGATTAATAATAAAAAAATTACCCAATTTAAACTTTTTCATTCAAGAAATTAATAAATACTGATAAAATACACAAAGTTCTGCAAGAAAAAAATTTTATGAGCAATATGTCTTATTTGATCTTGATATATTTAGCTTCTTACTTTTCTTTTGCACAAGAAACTATATTCATTCCGACCAAAAACCACATACATTTCGATTAATAATTAAATATTTAAGAATCTTTAAACTTTTCATTGAAGAAATTAAAAAATATTCCACGTTTTCCTTTTTTTAACACAAAATCAATGTTTGTTTACATTTAATTTTTCAACTTTATCCGCCAGTTTTCAGTCTGTATATCTGTTGCTTCTAACACATTGCTTTGCAAAACTTATAATTCATTTTTTTTCTCCCTCTAACTATTTTAGTAAAATTATGTTATGAGAGTTTGTCAAACGTCATTGCTTTCCCTTCTGTGTATATTCTGTGTTTTAAAGTGGTGTGGTGAAGATCGTATTAAGAAGTTTAATTTGTGCTTTTCTTGTGCTTTCTTTTTTTTGTTTATTGTGAAAATTTCAATAATTGTTAGCAGTGCATAAGCAGATTTGTGTTATTTATTATTCATTTATTTATTTACATTGTTAAATAAGTTATTAATTAAGTTGTAAAACGTTTGCGCATATTCTTAAGCAAAGTAAGAAAAAGTGTGGCGTCTGTTAGCCATTTTTTATTTTCTGGACAACACACAAGTGTTGTTGCTTTTAGCGGTAGATCTTTTACTGTTAAAGTTTTTTCAGTACTTCTGTTAAACATCATGCATGGAAAAGGAGTTGGTGGTGGGTGTTGTGCAAAAATTATTTTTCCATTTCGTAGTACCACGGAAGATAAATAAATAAAGAGTAAGGTAAGTAAGTTTTATTATTATTTATTTATTTACTTTTTTTTTATTGTTTATTAATTATTAAATTAAGTTGTAAAACGTTTGCATTTCTTATGTTCTTGCAACAGTTGTTGTTGTTGTTGTTGGTTTTTTCAGCGTGCAAAAACTTTCTTGTTTTCTCTGTTAAAGTTTTTTATACATTACAACTGTTAAACGTGCATAGCCAGAGAGAGAATAGTCTCTCTCTCTCGTTGTAAAGAAATAAAAGAAACAATTTTTATATACAGAGAGAGGTAAACAAAATATTTTTGGTTTTGCATTTACTGGTTCTCTCCTGTTGAGTGGGGGGGGGACAAAGTAAACAAACTTGCGATGTTGTGATGATGTGTCAGTGTTGTAAACTAATTAACTTAATCCTGCTTTTTATTTTGCTTTAAAAAAGTTTTTTGTTTATTTATTTTTTATTCCCTTTCAAACCAAACTCAAACGTGATATGTTATGATCAGACGTCGGCACCAATGTCCCTCAGGGGAAGATTTTCTTCGGCTTTATATGTTCATACTATGTTCTCTTTGTGCCGATGACTGGTTATGATGCCTCTAAATGTCGGGGAGAGACCATCTTTTGGAGAATGTACCTCAAAGGTTATTAAATCGAATTTCTTACACTGTCATTGAACTTTTTAAAATTTTTTTTTTTGAATGTTTAGTTGCAAGCGATATTTTAATTAAGTCAGGAGGTATAATATCTGATTATTTGCTACACTGGGTCTTCAAAGAGGGACTCTCGGTCATTTTTCGTGGAGTCATATTTTGACTGTTCCGTCAAATTATCATGGACCAATATAACATTCAACTACAGAGAGGGTTTATATTTCGATCTTTGCCAGTTGATGACAACTACCACTTCGTGGAGTCATAAGGCTGTGTTTTTGGGTAAATACTCATGGACGGATATAATATAACATTCAACTACACGTAGAACTAACACAATTGTTTTATTAAAATGGGTGTGTTCTGTTCGAACAACGAACCACTGCATACTTCGTCCATTTTATGGTCGTCATAATTGTCATAGCGTGAGGACTATTCGCAATATGAAGGATAAATTCTAGTTCATTAGTGCATGCACGAACTGCCCAAGACATCAGTCCTGTCCTTGGTAGTGTTTAGAAAAATGCGAAGCAGTCGCTCTTGAGAACTTAGCATTGCGCAGACCATAACTTTGGAATTTTGCATCGGGACTTGGGTCCGCATTTGAACAAAATAAACTATAAACAACGTCGTTTGTGCGCTGATTAGGTTCTGAAGTGACCCTAATTTTCATCAAAAAATCATCTTCAGCTATGAAGCCCATTTCTGTATGTGAAACCTTATCAAGTGTGCAGCCCTTGCGCTGACCAACTTCTTCCTTTTCCCTGATTGTGGAGGAACTTGGTCAGTACAGGGACTGCGTTCACCCGTGGCATCACAACGGGCCGCTATGCGTGCTCAAGTGAGCTTTGTGACATCAGAGCTACCACTCCTACCTAACCTAACCTAACCTTATCAAGCCATGCTCCAACTGTTTAAAATTGCTATGTTCTTCGTGTTTTCCATTTTCTTCACTGTCTTTATAACAGATAATGGTAATATCGACTGCAAAAGCTGCAAGTTTTCATAATATTAATTACAAAGTTCATTATATTACTACATAATAGTGGCATTGCGGAACACCCGCCGATATTCTTCTTTCCCTCTGTATATATAGGGTCTTTCGAACTTTGCAAGTTGATAACGGCCATTTGAAGCTGATTCTGTCAGTTTGCCAAATCGTCAAGACGAATGAATAGACGGATAGACCATAGACAACGATGTGTGTTCACTAAATAGACACTGGAGCAGTTGCCAAGTGACCCTAATTTTCAATGAAAAATCATCTCAGGGAAGTGACCCTTTTTTGAATGAATTTGTGGCACGTAAAGAAACAAAATTCTCAAATTTGAAACGTTACCCAACCCACATCCAAAATCCAAGAGCACCAAATGCATCTCGAAAAACTAATGATTTGATGTGGATTATGGACTGGCGGCGCCATCGGTCCGTTTTTCTTTGAGACTAGGTTATCATTGTCAGCTGCGAGCACTATAGGTCAATGTTTTAAACTTCCTTAGCCTGAATTTCACATCAACTACATGTGATTTTAATAGGAGGGCCGCACAGCTTCATGCCACATTGGCGATTAAGGTCACATTGGGGTAATGTGAACTGAACACTGAGATCATGCGATTTGACTCCCTGTTAGACTTTTTCTTGTGGAATTTTCTCAACTTGCAGGTGTAGGCGAATAATGCACAAACCACAGCTGCCCTCATAGCCATGACATAGCCGTGGTATATGGGTATGGAATTAATTGAAAACAAATTGTTTTTTTTTTAATATTTAAATTAAATTTATCGTGTGTTTTTTCTTCTTAAATTAAATCAATCGTTTGTTTACATAGTAAGTAGCCTTAGAAAATAAATAAAAACCTTAAATTTATTATAAAAATTTGAAAGGAATTTCAATTAAAAGCGTACTCGTATAAAAAACAAGTTTAAGAATATTTTAAATTTTCCTATAAAAAATTTAAATTGAGTATATTTAATTAATAATTAATAAAGAAAACATTAATAACATATAATACAATGAAATTTGTCATTTAAAATTCTATACATATTTTAAAATTCATTTGGTCGTTTTCATTAGAAATAAATTCTAAAAATTATTTTTAATTTATTTAAACTTAATTTAATAATAAAAAAAAAAAATTGTACATGATTTATGATTTGTTTTGTATATAATAAATATAATACAATAATATTTGGTTTTCATACTCGTATAAAAAAAAGCTTCTTCTGTTTTGCACTTTCATAAAAAGTTTCCACTTTTTCTACCCTTTTTGTTTTGTCGTTTTAATGCAAATTTTAATTGCTAAACAGTCTTAAATTTATAAGTATTTGTTTCGTTTAAATTAATTAAATTTACTATTTTTTTAATTAAATTAATTAATCTTCAATTGAATTTTTTAATTTAATTAAATGTTTTAATTGATTAAATTTTGTATTTGAATCGATTAAATTTTGTAATTAAATCGATTAAATTTTGAAATAAATCCACTAAATTTTATAATTAAAACGATTTAGTTTTGTAATTAAATTGATTAAATTTTGTAAATAAATCGATTAAAATTTGTAATTGAATCGATTTTTTAATTTAATTAAATGTTTTAATTTAATTTTGTATTTGAATCGATTAAATTTTGTAATTAAATTGATTAAATTTTTTAATTAAATCGAATTAGTTTTGTAATTAAATTGATTAAATTTGGTAATCAAATTGACTAAAGATTTGATTTGAATCGATTAAATTTTGTAATTAAATTGATTAAATTTTGTATTTGAATGGATTAAATTTTATAATTAAATCGATTAATCAAAATTTTATAATAATTTTTATTTACATTGATCAAACTTCGTATTAGAAACGATTAAATTTTGTATTTGAATCGATTAAATTTAGAATTTGAATCGATTAAATTTTATAATTAAATCGATTAAATTTTGTAATTAAATCGATTAAATTTTAAATTTAATTCATTCAAATTTTGTAATTAAAACGATTAAATTTTGTAAATAAATCGATTAAATTTTGTAATTAAATCGATTAAATTTTAAATTTAATTCATTAAAATTTTGTAATTAAAACGATTTAGTTTTGTAATTAAATTGATTAAATTTTGTAAATAAATCGATTAAAATTTGTAATTGAATCGATTTTTTAATTTAATTAAATGTTTTAATTTAATTTTGTATTTGAATCGATTAAATTTTGTAATTAAATTGATTAAATTTTTTAATTAAATCGAATTAGTTTTGTAATTAAATTGATTAAATTTGGTAATCCAATTGACTAAATATTTGATTTGAATCGATTAAATTTTGTAATTAAATTGATTAAATTTTGTATTTGAATCGATTAAATTTTATAATTAAATCGATTAAACAAAATTTTATAATAATTTTTATTTACATTGATCAAACTTCGTATTAGAAACGATTAAATTTTGTATTTGAATCGATTAAATTTTTAATTCGAATCGATTAATAATTAATGTAATTAAATCGATTAAATTTTGAATTTGAATGGATTAAATTATGTAATTAAAACGATTAAATTTTGTAAATAAATGGATTAAAATTTGTAATTGAATCGATTATATTTTGTAATTAAATTGATTACATTTTTTATTTGATCGATTAAATTTTGTAATTGAATCGATTAAAATTTTTAGGAACTGATTAAATTATTTAATCAATTTAATTAAGATTTTTTAATCTATTTAATTAAATTTATTAATCAATTTTAATCAAAACAATAAATTTATTTCAATCAAGAGTTTTTAATATAAATTAATTAATTTTCTTCTAATTTTCTCAATTTTTTTTAATTATTATCAACTTTTAATCAATTTAATTAATCCTTTCAATTAATTTTTAATCCTAATAATTAATTAATTACTATCTACTACTACTACAGTATTATTAATCCCTTATAATTGAAAAGAATTTTTACTAACCCTATGCCCTATTTCAACTACATTGTTTAGGGAAGAAAACATTCATTTCGATTAGAATCTGTAGCACGATAAATACCACATAGACGGAGAATAGTAGGGCGCCTACCCTCTTCGTTAGGCGATAACCACTTAAACTCAGGCCAATGAATAGGGTTATCGTGCAAAGCATAAGTATAAGTATACTATACTCTATGCCCTGGGCAGCAATTTTAATATGATTTGTACCATCGGTACGGCCATAGGTCATGCAATTCTTAATGAACCATGGCACACCCAAAGATAATAATATGGCCAAGGAATTGGCACCCAAAGAATTGGACACACCAATGCCGCTTTCACCTGGAAGTAGGTTGAAAAAGATTTGTTTAACAAATTGAATTCAAAGGGCTTTAAAGCTGTCTTAGAAGTTTAAAGCCTTTTTGTAATATCAAAGAAGCTTTAAGCTTTTTCCATGACCTACCATTTCTTAAAGAAATCACACTAGAAACTGCTTCAGGCATAGTTGAACCTGCGGCTAAGAAGGTAAGACCCATAATAATCGTGGGCACATTGATGGCGACACCTAAAAGAGGAAAAAGAACCCCCAAATTATTAAAAATCAGACTTCAAAGCTTTCATCACTTACCAAATGCGGTCAACATCCACACAATTATATAAGCATTACCGCCAATGGCTATAATGCACATGAAAAACGATAACGGATACAGTTTACGATGCTTCATAGGATTGGGTATAAGCCAGGATAAAATAAATTTCAATGGGAAGGTAAACGCCCACCAAAATTTCATGAGTTTTGATTCACCGCGTGGCAAAGAGTATATAGTGGAAGGTAATTGCACTGATTGATCATCGCCATCCCCTAGAAACAAGGCCATAAAAACCAAAAACATTAAAAAAATTAGACTTTAAAGCTTTCAAAGCTTCAACTTACAGCTTTTGGAATGCGTTAACGTAATGCGCGACGACATGGAGTTGGTATTTTCTGGCAGATTGATAACAAACAAACCATTACCCGTTAAAGGATCCTTTTTCATGGGCAATTTCGCTTTAGCACTGTTCTCTGGTGGTTCAGTTAGATCTAAAACATGTAGGATTCTTCCCTTAGTTCAAAGATTTTCTTCAAAGTATTCAACAAACTTACCATATCTGGTTGAGAAGCAACATCCCAATTTATCCTCCACAAACACTCGAATGGCGGGCATAAATTTATTGTTATTGAACGTAACCAGATAATAAATGATCAGGAAACCCATCATGACACAGGTTTCGGTGAAAGTAATCTCACCACCCCAGGCCAAAATAATCAATATAATGGTGTTGAAGCCATAGATAAAACAATCTCGGGCAATAGGCCACCAATCCAATTGGACGGGCTGGAAAAAAATATTAAAAATTTTTGAATTTTTTTGGTAACCGAATAAAAGTAATCGTTTTTAAATTAATCGTTACTTAACAAATCTACTATAAAAAGGATTTAAAATAATGAGAACTATTTCATACTAGCAGCCATTCAATATGGCAACGAGTAATATGCAAAAAAAACCGAATAACCGATTAATTGGTTTAATTTCAAATGGTTACTCGTTTAATATTTTAAATACCAAAATTTTGTAAGAAATTTTGTTTTAATAGTTTTTTTTAGACTCTGGCAGAGAAACGAAAACTAAAAGTGGTTACACTGCTTAAAATATCTTTTAATAAACGATTATTCGGTTTAATTCCAAGCGGTTACTCGTTTAAAATTATAAGCACGTCTTGTGATTGAGAATTTTTGAAAAATAGAAGTTTGTGAAAACCGCTGTCCTAGTGATCTAAGTTGAAATATATTCGAATAACCGATTATTCGGTTTAATATCTAGCGGGTATCCTCAAACAATTTTTAATATTTCAAATTTTTAAAATGAATTTTTGTCAAATAGCAATCTTTTATAGAAATCTAATTAAAAATATTTTCGAATAACGATTATTCGTTTTAATTTTAAGTGGTTACTCGCTTAATATTTTAAATACACTGAACTTTTAAAGTGAATTTTTGTCAGTTGGAAAGGAGTGTTTATGGAATCCTGTGTCATAGAAGTTTGAGTTGAAATATATTCGATAAACCGATTATTCGATAAATTTTTTAATTTTTAAAAATATTAAAGCGAATTTATATTGTTTACAAAATTTTGTAACTTTTTACAAAGTAACGAATAAGTCTGATCTGATTTCATAAGAATCTAAAATGGAATATATTCGAATAACCGATTATTCGGATCGACGTCAAACGGTTACTCGCGTAAAATTTTTAATATTTGGAAATCTTTAAGATTTGTAGTAAGTTTTACCATAAACTTTTAACCGAATAATCGGTTTAATTTTAAACGGGTAACCGCATAAATTTTTTAATATTTAAAAATTGTTAAAGCGAATTTATATTGCCTACAAAATTTTGTAACTTTTTACAAAGTAACGAATAAGTCTGATCTGATTTCATAAGAATCTAAAATGGAATATATTCGAATAACCGATTATTCGGATCGACGTCAAACGGTTACCCGCATAAAATTTGTAATATTTGGAAATCTTTAAGATTTGTTTAAGTTTTACCATAAAATTTTAATATTAGTACTTTATAATAACGATTATTCGTTAAGCAATTAAACGGTTACTCGCAAGAAATTAATTTAATATTTGCAAATTTTTTGTTGGATTTTAATCTTTAAGATTTGTAGGAAGTTTTGCCATAAAACTTTAATATTTGTGCTTTATAACAACGATTATTCGTTAAGTAACTAAACGGTTATTCGCTAGAAATTTATGTGATGTTTTTGTAACACAGTATATTTCACTTGCTTGTCTGTTTATATGGGAAACACAAACAAAATTGAGTGATTTTGATTGATTTTCAAAATCGAGTGGCTACTCGATAGAAATTGTATATTTTGGGTGCATTTTAATATTTCCTAAAGAAAACTTACCTTATCTATGGCCAAAGCCGCTAAACTCGCTACACCCAATGTGTTAAACATCAGTGAACCGATTATAGTACCCAAACCCATATCCGAGTGTGTTAATAACGTACTAATTGTGTTGGTAAAAAATTCTGGCATTGAGGTAGCAGTTGCCATAAAAGTAGCTGCCGCTACATCTTTTGACAGATTCAAATCGGCACAGATGCACTCGACGGTGGGTAAAAAATAATCGTTACAGATGATGGCCAACAGGATAAAGAAGTAAACGGCAGCAAACACATGTAAAACTACCCAGCCCTGACGTAATTGTTCCACTGTAAATATAAAGAAATTAAAATAATTTTTTTTTTTTTTTTTTTTTTTAATTTTTAAATCTTATCTTGAATAACGAAACATGTGTTTATCACAAAAAGTAGCCGTTTTAATTAAAAAATAAAATAAAACAAGAAAAAAAATATGTTTTTCACGAAGTTCTTATAGAAAAAGCACGGAAACACTTGACTTCTTTTGACTTCATGTTAATCACACACAGCTTGAGAGAGAGAGAGATACGTTATCAAACAGATGATTATTTATAAAAATTTATTGGAAAAAAAAAAAAAAATTAAACACTTTAAAATTGATTTTTTTTTTTAAATTTTTGTTTCTAGTATGGCATACCAATATGGCGTTCGTTTCTATAGAGGATACGTGGATATCAAATTACAGTGACCGTTAATCGTTCACGTTTTTTTTCTTGTTTCTTTTCAACAATTTCAAGTTCATGATGATAATTTGTTTTCATAATCTTGAGATGAAGAGTTTTAATATAAAAACAAATTATTTTCGATAAATAACGGTTACTTTAAAAAATAGTGATAGAATGGATTCAAACCACTTAAGCCTTTGGGAGTAAATGAATTTTTTTTTTTTTTTTTTTTTTTTTGTAAAATTTAGGGGATGGCCCCTACTCATGCAGTGCATTGTGCAGGTTTAGGAAAATAGGTTATAGGAAGGTGGAAGGAGGGAGTAGTGTTTGTGGACATTTGATTTAAATTTACCAATTGATGAATTTTCTCTGAAATGCATTGTGCGGTTCACTGGACAATCAACCACAAAAGGATGTGCTCTGCGAGAAGTACGAATACCACGTAAAAATATGTGATCATCTGGAACCAAGCCCCTTATCTCTCGAGAACTCCTCCAATTATAGTACCGATAGAACAATGAAACACACGCCACATTGCGACGATGCTCCAACGAATCAATAGAGTTGGATACCCTACTGTCATTAATTGTGGCCCTTAGCTAGGATATATCATGCTCCTTGCCAGTATTCGCTTGAACCATATACTATCGGAATAGTCTAGGATGGATGTGATCTCATATCGGCTTCAGGCGGAACTTAAAGATTTACTTTCCTAATTGGTTGTTACAACGCTTTAGTTAGGACTACAACCTAGCTTCTCACATCATTCGTTTTGTATGTGTTAATTTTGTACATTAGTGGCGAGATTTTATTTTATTCTCAGAATTTTTGCCAATAGACTACTGAGAGAATATCACCGAAGGAAATATTCTTTTCATACTTCATTTTGTCCAAGACAGTTTTGAATCGATTACTGCTGGTTCTTCTGCTCCGCTTCGTCGCTCCTGTTGCTGCTGCTGTTGTCCACATGCCGGTCCAAATTGCCCCTCTCCCTCTCTCCATCATCCCCGTCATTGCCGCCCTTGCCGTCACCACCGCTGCCAAGCCTGCTGCGTTGTTGTGGGTCTTCTTGTCTCGTTCGTTTTGTCCACTCCTGGTGTCACACCATGTGGCCAAAGCCTCGTCCGTGAGGACGCTGTTCAATGTCAGTAATGTAAGTGTCGTTTTTTATGTTGATGTGTGTTTATTATTGTTGCTGTGGGCCACCAGTCCCGAACTGTTTGGGGTTCAACTGGTAGTAATCGATTTGATTACGAGGTCTGACCGGAGACTTAATTCTGGTACCACGGGAGTCAGGAGCCCCTGGAACCTCGGTTCCAGTCTGGCTGTTGGTGTGGCCCCTTTTGGGAGCATCGTGGTGGCTGTGGTTTGGACCCAAATCGCGGGAAGAGTCTAGTTAATGGCCTCGGTGTGGAGTTGCATTTTCAACCGGGTGCCGTGACCCAAAGATCGGAAGGAGTTTTAGATAGGCTCCGCTGCTAACCAAGGGGGAAGTCATGTCCAAATACATGCCTTCGAATTGGTACTCAGGTGTAACAGTCTGTTACATCTGGGGGCGTTGGTAGACGCATTGTATTTCACCCTGTGTTAAGAGCACCATGGGATTAGGTCCACGCGGATAGGTACCCATGTAAAACCCATCGGCGTTGTCCAAGATGTTTGAGCCGGCGACTCTCATCTTATAAGCAAATACACTGCCTACTAGAGGAGCCTAGTGGAGCGACACATAACGACTATAGACCCATAAGTCTTTATTCCTTCCATCTGAAGACCACGGAGAGAAATCAACGATGTGAATCTCCACCAAACCTTAGTTGGTAATCTCCTATTCAAGGGACATTGTGCCTACAATAAGAGAATGTCTGTTGAAAGTGCGGAAAAGTCACTGGTCTTCTTGGATATTGAGGAAGCCTTCAATAATGTGAATCCAAGTGCTATATCCGTCGCATTGGCAGTATTGTGTGTACAAGACATATCGATAGTCCTTTGTGGAAGAACGATCTACCCGAGCGGAATAGGAAGGGGAATTCCATAGAATAAGATTTTCTCACCCTCCCATGGAAACTTGTAATGATCGAGCAGTTGCTGGTGCTGGAATATGTTGGATGTGCGGCTATGCTTATGGGTATGACTTTGTTCTTAAAATTTCGGTAAGGTTTGTTTGCACATAAGAAGCTTCGAATGGTTTGGAGACTAGGGAAAAATGGATAACTGTAGTATCATAGTGGGTCTTATATGGTCTAAAAGCGTCTATTCTAACCTCTTCTAATGGACAGCCATCTTTATCTACATACTTATAGACCTAACTCGTGTTTTATATACAAAAAATTTATATTTTAATTTTTTGAGAAACGAGTAATTTTCGAAAATGGTTACTTTTTTTTATTTCTAAGATTGTGTTAAAAATTTGAATGCCATCAGTTTAAGTACGAAATTTTATTAAAAATTATAACAAATTTGTAAACAAATCATTAATCTATTCGTTACTTTTAAGCGGTTACTTGTCGAAAATTTTGAATATTTTAATACGAAGTGCTTGAAAGTAATTTCTACGAACTATTTTTAGTTATTATTTACTAATTTTAAATGTAACGAGTAATTTTCGAAAGTGGTTACTTTTTTGTATTTCTAAAATTTTGGTAAAAATTTGAATGGCATCAGTTTAAACATGAAATTTTATTAAAAATTATGTATAACAAATTTATAAACAAATACACATTAATCTATTCGTTACTTTTAAGCGGTTACTCGCCGAAAATTTTGAATATTTTAATACGAAGTAATTAAAAGTAATTTCCTACCAATTATTATTAGTTGTTATTTACTAATTTTAGAAGTAACGAGTAATTTTCGGAAGTGGTTACTTTTTTGTATTTCTAAAATTTTGGTAAAAATTTAATGACATCAGTTTAAACATGAAATTTTATTAAAAATTATAACAAATCATTAATCTATTCGTTACTTTTAAGCTGTTACTCGTCGAAAATTTTGAATATTTTAATACGAAGTAATTAAAAGTAATTTCCTACCAATTATTATTAGTTATTATTTACTAATTTTAAAAGTAACGAGTAATTTTTGAAAGTGGTTACTTTTTTGTTTTTCTAAAATTTTGGTAAAAATTTGAATGGCATCAGTTTAAGCATGAAATTTTATTAAAAATTATAATAAATCATTAATCTATTCGTTATTTTTAAGCTGTTACTCGTCAAAAATTTTGAATATTTTAATACGAAGTGTTTAAAAGTAATTTCTACCAACTATTATTAGTTATTATTTACTAATTTTAGAAGAAACGAGTATTTTTTGAAAGTGGTTACTTTTTTGTATTTCTAAAATTTTGGTAAAAATTTGAATGGCATCAGTTTAAGCATGAAATTTTATTAAAAATTATATCAATTTTGTAATAAAATCTTCAACTTAATCGTTATTTTTAAGCGGTTACTCGTCGAAAACTTTGAATATTTTGATATGAATCGCTTAAATTTAATTTCTACTGATTATTATTAGTTATTGTTTACTAATTTTAGAAGTAACGAGTAACTTTCTGAAGTGATTACTTTTTTGTATATCTAGGAATTTATTAAAAATTATACCAGTTTGCCAGTAAATTAAGTATAAAATTTAATTGAAATATTTGTATAAAAATTTTCTAAAAAATCCTAACCTTACTTGTTATTTTTGAATGGTTACTCTCTTCAACAAGTATCACAGAAGTAATTACTTTTTTTTCCTAATAAGCAAAGTATAGATATTTTTCAAACAATATTTATAGGTTTTAAATTTTATAAGTAATGGTTTTAATGGTTACCCGTATCACATGGTAACTAATATGTGTTGTAAACCTATAAATTACAAACTAATTATTTATTATTAATTTTAATTTTTTTCTTATGGAAATTCCATTCATTTGTTTAATTATTACACATTAAATGGTAAAAATTACTTTTAAATTTTATGGCAAGATTAAAAGATTGTTTTTAATTATTTAACATCGAATTTATGTTAGAAAAATAAGACACGCAAATAAGATTTTTAATGTTTCCATATTCAATGGTTACTTTATAGCCATGAACAATTTAAATGTATTACTGGAAATAAATCATAAAACCCTAGCATATTATTAATAATTGTAAAATGTTTATAAATTGTTGGAAAATGTGATTTTTTTATTGCTGGCTTATATAAGAGTTACTTTCAGAACTAAATGTGGTTACTTTCAAAAACAGTTTAAGATTTCAAAATGCATGGAGTTTTTTTTTTGAACAAATCTGAGAGTTTTATTTAAATTTAATTGTTATTTACACTCTTGTAAAGAAATCTTTAAATTTTAAAATAAAAAATACAAGTAACCATAGGCTTTTAATCGGTTACTCATTATAAAATTACGATTGTTTGTGTTTATATACACAATTTTTGTTCAAATATTTAAATTTATAGCATTCCGTAACATTTCCTTAACATTTTGTAAAGTAACGATTAATTTTCAATAGTGGTTACTTTTATATAAAATACTGATTTCCGAAAAAACTCTCGTAGCAAATGTTTAATTTTATTATTTGTAAATCATTTCAATTAACATTGGTTAAAAATTAAACTTTTAATGGTTACTTTAAAGCGGTTACCCGTTGTAAAATTCTGTTTTTATACATTTTTGAACGAAATATTTGTTGAATTTTCTAATTTACTAACCTTTTATAACACTTTGTAAAGTAACGATTAAGTTTCTAAAGTGGTTACTTTTGTTTAATACTAAAATTTATGAAAACATTTTAAGTGGAAATGATTAATTTAACAAATTTTTAATTGTTAGCAATGAAAATTATTCAAAATATTTGACTGCTATGGTTACTTTTAAGCGGTTACCTGGCATAAAATGTATTATTTTGATATATTTGTTTGATATATTTGTTAAATTTTTCAAATAAAACAATTTTTTTATATTTTTGTTAAATAATGATTAAGTGGTTACTTTTTCAAAAGTGATTACTTTTTCTTAATACTAATATTTTCGAAAAAATTTTCAATTCAAATAGCTAGTTTATAAATTTGAAGATGATAACAATCAAAATTGCTTAAAAAATTGTATTATAATGGTTACTTTTAAACGGTTACTCGGTATAAAATATATGATTCTGGTACATTTGTTAATATATTTGGGAAATGTTTAATATTAAACAATTTTCTTATAAAATTTTTAAATTAAGATTAAATGGTTACTTTTTTGAAAGTGGTTACTTTTTTATACATTCAATTTTTCAAAAACATTCATTTAAAATTTGAAAGATATAAGAATTTCAAGATCATTTGCATTAAATTCAAGGGTAAATAAAACAAGAAAACTATATTTTTTAACGGTTACATGGATTTAACACTTGTTTTTTTTTTTTTCTTAAAATTTAATTGCTTACCTGTAAACAGCTCTTTGAATTCATCTAATGGCGATTCTTCCGTTTCATTTGGACATGATGAGCGCGGCACACCTCTTAGTAGTACAAAATCATCAAAGTTTTGAAAAAATGAGCCAATATTCGTAACATTATTGTAATCTTCTGTAAATAATGAGAATGAGAAAGAAAAAAACCGGTTATTAATAACACGTCTATTATCATAATTATTTATCTAGACATGCGCCATTATTCTACGAAAAAAAACTGACAGAATAAAATCCCTGCACTTAAAAAATCACCATTTAAAGGGCTTTCATTAAATATTAAATGAAAAAAAAAAAAAAATATAATAATAATCAGTATTTATCGATTTGTTTATATTATGCATTCGATTCTTAATTTTTTTTGTTTCTTTGTTTTTTTTCATTATTTTCGAAAAATGATCGATTCGCTAACAGTAATGGGTATTTGTAATTAATTATAGGGCTCTTGTGTTGTAAAGTACCCCCACAATACATGAAAACATCATGTTATCTATCGTTGGTATTCGTTCACATTCGTTAGTTAGTTTTATCGTGTTTTCATTTCAAACAAGGAGGAGGCTGTTATTCATTTCAAAAATAATCATATGCGTACATGACTCACTCCTCACTATCGATCGTTATAATTTATGCATTGAACAAATTTTTTTTTTTAATTGTTTAATTTTACTCATTAATATGCACAATTAAATTTAAAAAGCTTGTCAAACAATAGGTCTACTAAATATTTATTCCATGGGAATAAACAATAATGTGTTGCAAGGGAAATCAAAGATAAATATTTAATTATTAATTATTTAATTATTTTATAAACAAAAAAAAAAATACTTAACAATATCAAATTTAAGCAAAATTTTCAAAAATTTTGCAAGTAACCATGTATTGAGAAAGTGGTTACTTTTCTTTATTTATAATTTTAAATCAAAAAACTTTTTAAATTTAAACTTCTTATTAAATTCTAAGACCCGTGCCTTAGAAAAATCTCAGAAAATTGCCCTACTTCCCGAAAAACCAAACGGGTACCCGCTTAATAACTAAAAATATAACATTTTAAAACATAAATTCTTTAATAACCTTTAAATCTGCACAATATTTTATCATTTTTCATTTTATTTATCATTTTATCAAAAGTAACGATTAATTATAAAAGTGGTTACTTTTCTTTGTTTATAATTTTAAGCAGGAAAAAGGCTGAGTTTTAAACTTCTTTTTAAATTCGAAAACAAATGCCGTAAAATTTTTTTTAGAAAATTCCTTATCTTTCTGAAATATTAAACGGGTACCCGATTAAAAATCAAGAATATAAAATTTTAAAATATAAATTCTTTAACAATCTTTAAATCTATACAATATTTGATAAATTTTGTTAACTTTTCAAAAGTAACGAATAATTTTTAAAATGGTTACTTTTCTTTATTTTTGATTTGACGGAAAAAAAAGAACTTGCACTTAAACTCTTAATTAAATTCAGAAACATATTGTATACAAATAATCTGCAAAAATTTGCTTCTTTCTCACGAAACTAAACGATCAATGTGGTAAGAATTAAAATATTAAATTTTCAAAACACAAATCTCTGAATAATCGGTTACTCTTTGAAAATGAGCTACAAAAACTTTTTAAACAAAATTTTGCAAATAACTTTTTATTTTAAACAAAATTATGCATTATTTTCATAAGTAACGATTAGTTGTGCTAAGTGGTTACTTTAATTAATTGCCTATTCTGATGGTGAATGTTTAATGTATGCGGTTACTTACGTAAAAACCCAATTTTAAAAATAAATCTCAAACTCTTGTACATAATTGTAATAGTTTATAAATCATAACGATTACTTTTAGATCTATTTTATATGCGGATAAAGAACGGCTTACTCATTACTTAGTGATTCAAGTAATCTTATTTAATTGAGTAATTATAATTAGCAAAACTATTAATATTTAATTGAATGCATATAAGAATTACCGCTAAAAGCAATCTTATTTTCTAATGTCAATGATCGATGTGGTTACTCGTGGACTGTTAATTGTATTTGAAGTTTGGTGTATTAAAAAGCCAGTGAATCTATTTAAAAGCCATTGTATTTATAAGTCTACAAATACTATAATGAATCATTAATTATTTATTGTCATAGGCATTTATAACAGACAAAAACTATTTTGGCTGAAATTTTGCCATATGGTTACTTTTGTTTAAATGGTTACTTATCTGAAGAGAAAAATAATTAACAGAGATTACATGTTTAGTTAGTAATTGTGGGTGTTAAAAAATTCAATTAATGCAGGATGTATATAGATAAATAGTTAACATTATTAAAGAATTAATATTTATTATTTAAGAATTATTTGCAATCGGTTACTTTTCATAATAGGGGTTACTTTTCTGTAAAATGGTTACTTTTTGTTTGTTGTTTCTGACAATTTTTAGCAATTATTATAGATTACGTTCGCTGATGAAGAATCTCTATTATTGAAGAATTATTTGCAATCGGTTACTTTGCAATATAGTGGTTACTTTTCTGTAAAATGGTTACTTTTTGTTTGTTGTTTCTGACAATTTGTTGCAATTATTATAGATTACGTTCGCTGATGAAGAATCTCTATTATTGAAGAATTATTTGCAATCGGTTACTTTTTATAATAGTGGTTACTTTTCTGTAAAATGGTTACTTTTTGTTTTTTTTTCTGACAATTTGTTGCGATTATTATAGATTACGTTTGCTGATGGAGAATCTTTATTATTTAAGAGTTATTTGCAATCGGTTACTTTTCACAATAGTGGTTACTTTTCTGTAAAGTGGTTACTTTTTGTTTTTTTTTTCTGACAATTTGCAATTATTATAGATTACGTTCACTTATGGAGAATCTTTGTTATTGAAGAATTATTTGCAATCGGTTACTTTGCAATATAGTGGTTACTTTTCGGTATTATTTTTTTATGTTTTATCACCCGTAAAAGTAATATAAAGTTTTGTTGAAGTGATTACTCGATTAAAATATGTGATTACTTTTTACATGAAAGTGGTTACTTTTCTAAAAACTGTGGTTAATTACTAAAAATATGACTGCCACGTAATATTTAATATATTTTGTTATGTTTAAATATATTATCAAGCTCTTGGGTATGGTTACTTAATGGAAAAAAGTGGTTACTTTTTGGTAGAAAGTGGTTACTTTTATAAAAATTGTGCTTGATGACTAAAAAACATATCTGGAAAGTAATATTTACTATGTTTTGTTATTTTTAAACATAAAAACATGGTCTATGGTGCGGTTACTTAATAAAAAAATGTGGTTACTTTTCTGCAATAACGATTATTCTTGCATTAAATTGCAAAAATTTGCTTTTCAATTAAATTTTAAACAATTTTTAATGTTTTCCCTTTTCTATACATTTTCCTATTGGCCATACATATTATTAACTGTTTTCTAAATATCTAAATATTCTCAACGTTGAAATGATTTGTTAATTGTCAATTTGTTATTTCGTTTTGTTTTGTTTTTGTTTTATTTGTTTGTACAACTGACATTGACATACACAATACAAATACCTTAAAAACGAAACAAAATTTTCTGTATTTGTTTAATCAAGAAAATACAAAAACAACAATAACAATAAAAAAAAAAAAGGTAAATAATAGTACGTCATAAATTAATAAACTTAAATAAACAAAATAACATCATAAAATCACCCTCATAATGGCATGAGCCTTATATGGCCGACGCAGCAAACATACACTGCAAGAAATTGAAAAACCATAAACGCCTTTGACTCTTTCTGCTTTATGGCACTGTGATGTCTGATGGTTTTTTTTTTTGTACAGTGTAGAGCATTTGTTTACTTATGGATTTTGTTGCACATCGAAGTGCTTTATGGCCAATGTCTGAGCCATTTTATCAGGTGGTTTTCTAATTGAGTTACAAGTGTGTTACGTAATCGTTTAAATAACGGTCAAAAGTGGTTGAGCTTAAAAAATGTTGTTTTGTTGGACAAGGAATTACTGTTTGAAACTTTAATATGTACTTTAAAATGGTCACATAAGCACGTGATTATAACGAAAAAAATGTATGTTTTTTGTTGTAAAACATTTTTCTTTATATTTACATTTTCCATATACGTTAAGAGTGTTTAAAAACCGGTTACTTATAAATATTTTAAGATTTTAGAAAATATTTTTTGTATAAAGCTTTTGAAACTCAATTAATTTATTTATTTATTTATTAAGCCCCAACACTAAAAGGTTATATAGGCTTTTATATAATCAAAAAACTTATATTCTATCTTAATTATATGTTACAAAGATTCAAATCAAGTTATATAAGTTAATTTTATTTAAAAACCCCTTGACTTTCTCAAAATCATGTTCACTTTCCAGGATTTCGATTCCGTTTATTTTGCTCTTAATTCGGTGTTGACGAAATAATCTACATTCATTTAATATGTGAGAAACATTCAAATTTTGACCGCAATCACAAAGTGGTGGTATATTCTTTTCAATAATATGTCTATGAGAGAATAAGCAGTGACCGATTCTCAGTCTCGTAAATTTAATCCAATCTTTTCTAGGTAAAATAGGTGTAGAGAATTTAGGTAAGATATTTTTTTGAATTTTGGATAATTTAGTCTCGCTATTTTGCCACAAATCATTCCAGAGATCAAATACGTATTTTCTAATGTATTGCCTGTAGTCCGAAGGATTATATTTATATTGTACAGATATACTTTTTTCTAAGGAATTTTTGGTCATTGTATCTACTATCTCATTTCCGGCTATACTAAAATGACTGGGGATCCACAAGAAACTAATCTTATTGTTCAACAGATGGGTCATAGATTCCCTTATCCGGTTTATAATTATATTGGTACTATACGGGTTCTGAAGACCCTGAAGTGCACTCTTACTACCTGATACTATAAGAGTCTTTTGATCGATATTTCTAAGGTTCTCAATACAGGTCTTGATTGCCAGTAGTTCGCTTGTGTAGATAGAAGAATAGTCGTGAATCCGTTCCGATATTGCAAAATTTTGACCAATAACTGCAAAACCTGCTTTTTCTTTATTGACGGAGCCATCAGTGAAAAAATAATAATGGTCTGGGTATTTTCTATTTATTAGTTGTAAATATTTTTGTTTTACTTCTATTGGAGTCATATCACGTTTGCAACAGTAAGCAAGAGAAAAGTCAACTTCGATGTGAGAGAAGTACCAGGGTGGTATGTCAGATAGTGTAATATTGTCCATATTACCCGTGTTTATTGAATACTTGGAAATAATTTTCTCAAATTCCTGAAAAGCTCTTAAATAGAAGGGGTGATATTTTGGGTTCTTCGACTGAAGGTGGTTAATTTTTGCCGAATCTGTAATCATAGCAAAACTCAATTAATTAAATTGTTTTTTTTTTTTTTTTTTTTTTTTTTTTTTTTTTTTTTTTCTAAACCGGTTACTTAAAAAGATAGTTTTTCAACAACCCTATTTGTAGAAATTTATTCGAATAATTTACGGTCAATCAAAATTTCAAAAAAAAAAAAAAATTGTTTTATCCCTTTTAGTTTGATTTTCTTCATGAGAAAGATATTTTAAGCGGATTTACCATGAATACGAGAACATCTGTTAAGCAATTAGGCAGCCATAATGGCTCCATTAGACTGATAACGTGTTTAATTTTTATTAATTTTTAATTTGAATTTATTTTAAAAAACCATTCAGGGAAAACTATAATTTTTCATTTTTAGATAAAAATAAAACTAAAAACTATGTTTTAAAACTAAACAATTATTAATGAAAATTTTTTCTTAACAATTGCTTTAAAATAATAAAAAAAAAATATGTATTTTATCAATTGACATATGGTCCCCGGAATTTTGATAAAAATAACTTAAAAAACCAAAACAAAAGAAATAATATCCATTGAAATGCCTAGACTTAATGACTAATTTTAAAAGAAAGAAAAAATATAATAACAATTGCAAAGTATTAACAATTTTAAGGTAAATCTTATCTTTAATAATTTTATAATCCCAGCGATAAAATTTAAAGAGAAATCGTCAATTTTCGGTATAAATAAGGCCTGATTGTCATTTATATGGATGGCATTGTATTTTAAATAACGATTATTAAAGCCAGTTTCACTGACACTTAGATTAAGAAATAAAAATTTTATAGAGAGAGAAACATTTTAAACACATGTTTTTTTTTTGTTTATTTGTTTAAATTTTTTCTAAAAACTGTTTTATCTTAGCTAAGGGTAAATAAAACTAACCTACGCAGATTTATAAGATTTCTTTCTCTATTTTGGAAAACACTATCAAATATATTTTTATATTTATTTGTTGAAAATTTTATCATTTCGTATATTACGTTTATATTTCATTAACAATTTTAATTTGTATTAAACATTTGTTTTATTTTTTTTTGTTCTATATTTTTATTATTATCATTAATTGGTTTACTTTACCAAAGAATTTGAAATAATTTATTATTCCTTGTTATTAGAGTTCTGATGAATAATTCGTATTTATTTTTGTTTTATTTTTTATTACAGAACAATAGAGGTTTTAAATTAAATGTTTTAATAGACACTTATTGCACTTATCTTCGTTGTTGTCATTTAATTTTCATTTGTTTTTTAGCATTTGTTAACTTTTCTTGGTAAAGTTTTATGCAATTTATTGCGAAAAGCAAGAATAAATACTGTTTAAAAGAATTCTTCATTTCCATACAATAATAATGAAATGTGAATACAAGTTGGCGTAATAATTATCCCTAAATTCTTAAAATTTAAAGGAAAAATAAGTTTCAAGGATACATTTATCCCTAAGTTGCAGAATGTAAAGCAAAAACATATTTTGTGTTGAACAATTATCCTCAATTTCTAGAAATGTAAAGCAAAATATTTTAAAACCAAGTAATTTGACTTAAGTTCTCTTGGTAAATCCCAAAGAAGAAAGTTCTTAACATTTGTTATTTATACAGCCAACCAGGTTAACTTGGAAAAACACTTTTCAAATGTATTCTTAGTTTATTTGTATACATAAACAATCTCGAACTTGGTAAGTTTTGTTTTCACTTTTTTAGTTTCTTAAAACTTAACTGAAGTCGCCGTCGTAGTCTAGTAGGTAGTGTGTTGGCCTGTTAGACGTAAAGCCAGGGTTCGAGCCCTCAACAATTTAATTTTAACAACATCAAAACAATATTTCTTCGGCGATTTCCTCTCTCAGCAGATTTCTGGCAAAAACTCTAAGAGTAAATGAAATTGCCATGAAAAGTTTCTCAAAAAATCTGTCGTTCGAAGTCGACTTTAAACTGTAGGTCCCGCCACTTATGTATAAAATTAACACACACAACATAAGTGGTGTGAGAAACTAGGTCAATAATCCTGACTGAAGGGTTGTAATGTCCAATTATGTATGTATGTAAAACTTAACTGACTTCATCAATAGTTTATACAGGCACCTGGTTAACTTGGGGACAACTTTTCAAATGTTTTCCTAGTTTTTTTTTGTATACAGAAATAGTCTCGAACTTGACAAGCTTTGTTCTTACTTTTTTAATTTCTGAAAACTAAGCTGACTATACTGTGCGGTTACGGTTATTTGTTTAGAATTTAGTCCCCTTAAGCGGTTGAAGTTAAATATGTTTTCATTTAGTATTTCTGTTTCTAACTTGATGTAAGTGCTTGTTATACGCGGTACAAGTGTAAAAATATTTAACCTTGGCAACATTTAATTGTTTCTAATTCTTTGAAATTTGTTAATTTAAATTGTGTTACATTCAAATAACAATTATTTAATTTATAATAACAATAATAATAATTAGGAAAAAAAAAATATGTGATAGTATGAAAGTATCAATACAATGAGCCAATTAATAATCAAATACTAATTAAAAAACATATTTATTTTACCAAGAATTTTTACTTTTAATTTTCATTATTAGGAAAAATTAATAAATTAATTGGATCTTATATACTATGTTATACTAATATAACGCTCAAATTAATAACACGATCAAAAGAAAAGTATAGAAAAATTCCCCCAAAATACAATAGCTCCCTCAAAAGTTAATAGCCTTACTTAAGTTTTAGTTAAAATGTGTTTGAAAATAACACAACTTTCGAATAATACTCCCCTAATTACCACCATGCCTAAAAGAAATTTAGAAAATCCCCGTTATAAATATAAGGCTTTAATATGCCCCAAGTCAACAATCCACTAGACAGACACACCTCGTATTCAAGTTATTCCCATAAAAATTGATTTACAATGCTACACTTACTGCATGATGCTAATGATAATCAAATTAAAAAAAATGTAGACATTTTAACGCCTACACAGCTTCCAAATGGTTGAACAAGTTTAATTAAAGTTAGTCTTGGTTCAGGAGTAGATTCTATCATGTGCATAAGCATTTTTTTAAGCCACTCAAAGAGAACGTGAAGACTAAAATTTGCTCTTAATTTAGCACAGTGGGTAGACATCAGAGATCAGCAACGAGTATTCAAAACGATGAGTAGATTCGAGTCATACTTATAATTTCAGCTACTTATACGCATTCATACTTATTTTAATGTCATACTCATACTACTCATATTCAAAGTTAGAAATACTCATCGTACTCATACTTAACAATACGCACGATGTTGTTGATTTCGCCTCTCCATGATTTAACATATACACGAAGCACAAAATAAGTATGATTCGAGTACGAACACCACAATACTCGCTAGAAGACTGTGTGTGTGCTTTGCTTGCTGTCTTTGTCTTTTCTTTTCTCTTTTGTAAATGCAACAATAACTACTGCTGTAAATTTTGATGAATGATTCGAGTGACTCGAATCATTCGTAAGTATTATAAGTATTTTTCTAAATTTATGAATCTGAATGAGTAGGCGTATGAATCAAACAATGAATCGAATGTTGTGAGTTTGATGTCAACGTTGTACTCATACTCATTGCAACCTATACTTATAAATCAGAGTAGTTGAATTTTACTACTCTTGACTCACTCATACTCAAAATTTCATAAGTACCTATGAGTAGCGAAAATACGATTCATTGCTGATCTCTGGTAGACATATTAAAATGAACAGTAGTACCTGCATGGGAGTTAATCTCAGACAGTCTCTCGATAAGTAAGCTCCTTATAAAAGTAGGGACCGCAAAACAATATCAAAAACAAACAATATCAGATATCACATAGAACCGCAATCCCGAGTTTGCTGGTGTAGATACGTTGCGGCCAACTTCACTTGGTTGTTCACATTTAATGACAGTTTTGAGTTCAGGATCAGACCAAGATACTAGGCCGTAACATGCCTTTAAAACACATACAATACATCAAAATCGGTTCAGTTATTGTTCCTAAATTTTGTTAAACTCCATCGAAATTTTATGTTTCTTTTTGTAGCCATATTTACTTCTTATCTGTCATTTTTTTTTTTTTTTTATCAAAAAACAAGAATTTTTTCCCACAGTGTAAACAAGCTTATGAACGTATTTTTTATAGTGTATAATAAACCGTTATGATGTCAAATAGGCCTAGATTTGGCTGACGTTTAACTAAATATGACGTGTCAAATATTAAAAATCAAAAGTAAATAAACAAATAAACATAAAAACACAAACAATACAATTATTTTTATTTGTTTATATCGTGTTATTGACATCGGTTATAAACATAAAAATCAATGCTATTTAAGTTGTTAAATTTGAAAAAAAAAAAAAAAAAAATCCGAAATATTTATGTGAGTAAATATTTATTATTATAGATACTTAAGAGGTTTATGGCAGAGGGCATAATTTTTGTTAATTGAAAGTAATCAGAAGCAGTTAATTACTTAAAAAAAAAAAATCGAAAATGGATTAGATTTTAAAAGTAATCGGATTTTTCGAGAAGTAATCGGTTAGTTTTAAAGATAATTCGGTTAGTTTTACAAGTAAACTGTTATTTGTCATTGGTTAATTTTACAAGTAATTAATCAGTTTTTAAAAGTAATCGATTAATATTTTAAATAATCGATACTATTACAATACAAGTAATCGGTTGATATGTTACTGTTACTTATTAAAATTAATCGTCTTACTAAAGTAAGTCTTACTTAAACTAAACATCTTTTTTCTGTCAGTTGAAAGTGTTAACCACAAGGCATGACGGATTCTACTTGACTCGGCCTTAACTTCTGGCCTACGTAGAGCTGTAAACTTTAGATTACCGGTATCTAAAAAAAACTTATCCTTATAACATTGTATAATTCAATGAAATTTTTATCAAAAATTTTGTTAACTACGACAAAATGCAAGAATTCTTCAAGAACTAACTTCTAAAGAAATAACCACCATGGTACAGATCATTTAATTTTAAGAACAAAAAAGATAGCACTACATTTGTCAAGTTCGAGATTGTTTCTGTATACAAATAAACACAGAGAAAACATTTGAAAAGTATTTCACATGTTAGCCTGATGCCTATATATAAACTATTGGAGTTAATTACCAAGGTTAACAACTTTTTTCTTTAGGATATACCAAGAGAACATAAGGTTAACTCCTTGGTTTTAAAATATTTTACTTTGCTTTTCTAAAAATTTAGGATAATTGTTCAACACAATCAGCCCAATCACGAATATTCTCAAGGAATTTCTTTCTCACGGAAAACGTTTTTCTCGAGAAAGAAATCCTCTAATTACAAATTCCGCGGGAGTAAAAGTTTGAAAATGTGGCAATATCGAATTTTTAAGTCAGCTGTGTTTCTTATTGATAATAATTTTTTTGACAATTTGCTAAAATAAAGTAAAATTAAAGTTAAATAAAATTAATACAATTTAAAAAATACTTAAGAGTTTAATATAATACAAGAAAATACAAATGAATAGTGCCATCATGTGTATCCTTGTGGACGAAATTGGTAGTTTAGAAAAGCAACAACAAAACAGCCAACGTATTTCCAGAAGACAATTAAGGGATGAATCTAATCCTCTTGAGTTGCCGCTGTCTTTGTAAGTAAATAAATAAAAATGAACGTGTTTGGTTTAAATTTTATATTACAACAGGTTTTAAAAGTACTACAGATTAAATAAACCGGCCTGTCGGTATTTACTAGAAATTTTACCAACTCACAGTCAACCAACAAAAAAGCAATTTGGAGTTTCACCAATTATAAAGCTAATTGCGAGCTTACGTTTTTTCGCAGAAGGTGGGTACCAGACTGGTCTAGGAAAAGACTTCAATGTGTCTTTAGGCCAGTCGACTTTGAGCAAAGTGCTTACAGATTGGCTTCCATTAATGTAACTAAATGTTGAACTTGAGTTTTATTAGTTGTTTTAGACCTACAGGAACATTTAAATATTTTTTATTTATTTGAATTTAGTTATGCAAAAATATACTTACATTTTTAATCAAACTCCCTTGTGTATTATAAGTGAATTTTTTTTGGGGAAAATACAAACTAAAATACATTCAGAATACCTACTTTTTTCCCTTTTTAATATTTCTCCCTTCACACGGTTGATAAAAATGGGATTAAAACAGAGAAAAAGGAAAAGTATAAAATTTCACGCGGAATTTTTATTCATAATAGGAGAGAAGGGAAAAGAGGGAAATTTCATGCGGAATGTTTATTCATGATTGAACTGAATATATGTTTTTGCCTTGCATTTCTACAACTTAGGGATAAATGTCCCACTGAGACAGATTTTTCCTTTAAATTTTCAGAATTTAGGGATAATTATTACGCAAATTTGTATTCACATTTCATTATTATTGTATGGAAATGAAGAATTCTTTTAAACAGTATTTATTCATGCTTTTCGCAATAAATTGCATAAAACTTTACCACGTTCAGTTAAAAAATGTTTAAAAACAAATGAAAATAAAATGACAGCAACGAAGATAAGTGCAATAAGTGTCTATTAAAACATTTAATTTAAAACCTATTATTCTGTAATAAAAAATAAAACACAAATAAATACGAATTATTCATCAGAACTCTAATAACAAGGAATTGGAAATTGTATCAAATTCTTTGGTAAAGTAAACTAATTAATGATAATAATAAAAATATAAAACAAAAAAATAAAACAAATGTTTAATACAAATTAAAATTGTTAATGAAATATAAACATAATATACGAAATGATAAAATTTACAACAAATAAATAAAAATATATTCGAAAGACTTTTCGCAAATGAAGAAAGAAATCTTCTAAATCTGCGTAGGTTAGTTTTATTTACCCTTAGCTAAGATAAAACAGTTTTAAGAAAAAATTTAAACAAATAAACAAAAAAAAAAAAAAAAAAAAAACACGTGTTCAAAATGTTTCTCTCTATAAAATTTGTATCTCATAATCTAATGGTGTTTTCTTTTCTACAAAGAAAATGTCACTCTCTTACAAGGTACATTAAAAAAATTTTTGACCAACCCTGTTGTAATGTCATTTTTTATTAGTGAAGAACATAATACAAATATTAAAAAAGGGTATGCCCTGTGTTTACCACTTATTAAGAAAATGAATAAGGAAATGCCAATTTGTTCAAAGGTGTTGCCAGATCGCTAATTTTTCGACTTCATTTTTTGCACGCTTTTTTATAACAAAAAAAAAAAAAAATATTTTAACACTGTTCTAACATTGAACATGTAGCTTTAATAATGTAATATTTCCTTAAGATTACTCCACAACACAATGAAAAATTAACTTCAAATTGGATAACAATACCAGGCGACTTTTTTTAAATTTCATCTGGTAGCCCTATAAATAAACACTCTCAATTTATACAGGGCATAAAATGCAATGCCCTCCACCATTGGCAAGTGCGAATTATTTAAAATAAAACATACCACCCTTTTAGAGGGCGAAACATTTTTAAGAAACAAACGCAAAATTGCATTTTGCGTTAATAAAATGCACATTTTTTGGTAGAAAAGAAAACACCATAAGTGTCAGTGAAACTGCCTTTAATAATCGTTATTTAAAATACAATGCCATATAAATGACAATCAGACCTTATTTATACTGAAAATTTACGATTTCTCTTTAAATTTTATCGCTGGGATTATAAAATTATTAAAGATAAGATTTACCTTACAATTGTTAATACTTTGCTATTGTTATTATATTTTTTCTTTCTTCTAAAATTAGTCATTAAGTCTAGGCATTTCAATGGATATTATTTGTTTTGTTTTGGTTTTTTAAGTTATTTTTATCAAAATTCCGGGGACCATATGTCAATTGATAAAATATTTTTTTTTTATTATTTTAAAGCAATTGTTAAGAAAAAATTTTCATTAATAATTGTTTATTTTTTAGACAAAGTTAATGTTTTTATAAAGTTTTATTTTTATCTAGAAATGAAAAATTATAGTTTTCCCCTGAATGGTTTTTTAAAATAAATTCAAATTAAAAATTAATAAAAAAAATAAACATGTTATCAGTCTAATGGAGCCCATTATGGCTGCCTAATTGCTTAACAGATGTTCTCGTATTCATGCTAAATCCGCTTAAAATATCTTTCTAGCGAAAAAATGTAAACTAAGGTCGATAAAACAGGCTTTTTTAGAAAAGTAATTTGACAAGATAGCTTGATAAAAGAAACCCAGTATATGGAACAATATTTAAATTAGTTAGGTTAGGTTAGGTTGGAAGGGTAGCTTAGTATTGTAACTTTAGAGTGATTATAATATAAAATTAAAACGTTTTGGTATGACATATTTATACTTTTCTGGAAGTTTATAAACAATTTTATAAAGGACACATTTTTTTCAATTTTTTTGTGAAACTACAATTAAAACTTTTTTTAAATTTTTTTATTTTTGTTTATAAAGAGAACACTTGATATTTAAAACATCTGTTAACGTACAATAATACAATAATATTTACACTTTTTCTGAAAGCTTTCTTTCATAAAATGTTATAAAAAAATAATTTTTGTTTATTTTTGTTTATATTTTCAGGCCAACTCTACAGTCTTACGGGCAAGGTAAGTTTTTAAAACTAAAAAATTTAAATATTTAAAAACGTATATACAATAAAATTTATATTGATCTGAAAGCTATTTTTACACAAAATATTAAAAAAAAAAACTGAAAATAAAATTTTTAACTGAATTACTAGGTTAAGGGAAAAAGAATTAAAAAAAATTTCTTTTCGTAATTTTTTTTTGGCTTTTTTTTAAAACTAAAAAAATTTATATTTTTTAATGTATATAAAATAATATTTACATTTATTTGAAAGCTGTTTTTACACAAAATATTAAAAAAAACTGAATATAAAATTTTTAACTGAATTACTAGGTTAAGGGAAAAAGAATTAAAAAAAATTTCTTTTCGTGATTTTTTTTTGGCTTTTTTTAAAACTAAAAAAATTATATTATTTTAAAGTATATAAAATAATATTTAGATTTATTTGAAAGCTTTTTTTACACAAAATATTATGAAAAAAAACTGAATATAAAATTTTTAACTGAATTACTAGGTTAAGGGAAAAAGAATTAAAAAAAAAATTTCTTTTCGTGATTTTTTTTGGCTTTTTTTAAAACTAAAAAATTTTATATTATTTTAACGAATATAAAATAATATTTACATTTATTTGAAAGCTATTTTTACACAAAATATTATAAAAAAAAACTGAATATAAAATTTTATAGCTGAACGAACTACTAGGTTAAGGAAAAAAAATTTTGGAATAAAATTTTTTAAAAATTGTTTTTCGTTTTTTTTTTATTTTAAAAATATTTCTAAATATATTTACATTTTACCTCTATACCAATATATACGCCATTCCATTGTTCTTTATTTTTTCTTAAGCCGAAAAATCAATTCTGATAACCAAAATTGTTTGGTTTGAACTTTAAGGTTAAACTTTTAATAAATTCTTACACTCACTTTAAATTTTATTTCAAATAGTTGTCAACATTTTGTTTTATTTATTTATTTTTTTTAAATATTTTTAATAATTTTTTTTTTTTTTTGCTTTAATAACTAAATATTTAAACTATGATAATTGGTAATGCCGTGCAAATTTACATTCAATTTATAATTTCAATTATTTTTCGTTTTGTTTTTTTTAATATTATTTTTTTAATATATTTTTGTTGTAATATATTTATATATTTTTTATATATTAAATAGACACTAATCAATGGTAATAATACATTAAATTATTCATTATTCCATTAGAAAAAATAATAAAAATACAAAAAGGCAATTATTCACTCATTAACAATTTCAATAAAATATTGAAATAATTGTGGTGGTAACAACAACCACAATTAAATTTAAAACACAAAGAATCACTGCGAAAAAAAAAAACGCACGCCGCTCTTGATTTTTTTTCTCTCTCTCTTTAACAATTGTTTTAATTTTATTACAATAAAAACAATTGAAGTTAATAGTTTTTTGTATTTTTTTTTTTTCAATTTAAACGTAAACAATACAAAAGAAAAAAAGTTTTCTTTAATAAAATCGTCTTTAGCGTATACCGATCGATTGCCGTTGTTTATTATTATTGACTGTTGAGCAATTCAAGTTTAAATAAACCCTCTTAAAAACTTTAACGTTATTTTTATATGTTTAAAATAAAAAAAAATTAAATTTATTGTTTTTGATATTTTTATAAAACAAATCTAAAAAACAAAACAAAACAAAAACTCAGTTTTGTTTTTTCTTGTTTGCTTTTTTTTTTTTTTTTTTTTTTTTTTTTTTTTTTTTATACTTAAGTCAACATTTACCAACATTAAATAGTCAATTCTCTGATAGTTAACAATGAAACTAATAACAACAACAACAACTAATCAAAAAGAAAAAAAACTAACATTTGAAAATACTATACAACAACAACAATTTGTTTAAAAATAAAAAAACTTAGATCAACTCATCTTTAATAGATATGAAAACGAAAGCTGTTTTTCTTTTCTTGAAATTTACCGCGTCTCCAAGAGATAAATTTTAAAATAAAATATCTTACACTAAACATTAGGGTTGTACCCTTTATAACAGAATTACAACCTTGCTTTTCATACCACCTATCTCGTGTGTGCTCATAATATCCATGAGTGCCAGCAGCTACAATTTAAAGTCGCCTCCGAATGACAGATTTTTGAGAAACTTTACGTGGCAATTTTATTTTAACCTCAGATTATTTGTCAGAAGTCTGGTGAAAAGAAAAGGAAACGTCTGACCAAATTACTTCTGGTGTCCAGTCAGCCGATTCGTCATTCCTTAGAAAGTTCCAAATGGCCAGCAATATTTTTTATCGGACAGAGTAGTCTATTGGTGTTTTCTTTTCTACAAAGAAAATGTCACCCTCTTACAAGGTGCATTAAAAAATTTTTGACCAACCCTGTTGTAATGTCATTTTTTATTTGAGAAGAACATAACACAAATATTAAAAAAGGGTATGCCCTGTGTTTACCACTTATTAAGAAAATGAATGAGGAAATGCCAATTTGTTCAAAGCTGTTGCCAGATCGCTATTTTTTCGACTTCATTTTTTGCACGCTTTTTTTTATAACAAAAAAAAAAAAAAAATATTTTAACACTGTTCTAACATTGAATGCAATTTTTTATATTGCTGACCATGTAGCTTTAATAATGTAATATTTCCTTAAGATTACTCCTCAAAACAATGAAAAAATTAACTTCAAATTGGATAACAATACCAGGCAACTTTTTTTTAAATTTCATCTGGTAGCCCTATAAATAAACAAAAGTCATCTGCTTTACAGGGCATTATCAGCACTCTCGATTTATACAGGGCATAAAATGCAATGCCCTCCACCATTGGCAAGTGCGAATTATTTTGAATAAAACATACCACCCTTTTAGAGGGCGAAACATATTTAAGAAACAAACGCAAAATTGCATTTTGCGTTAATAAAATGCACATTTTTTGGTAGAAAAGAAAACACCATAAGGTTTCTTACCAGCCGCTTTGTAGTGAATATTGCAAACTATTCTTGATGCTATACATTGGCTAACATTTTTATTTATTGCCAGGGAAACGACTTCTAACATTAAGACCTGCATCCAATAACGATAGCTTAATAAGAAATATAATAAAATAACCGTTAAGCAAACTTTTTCCGTTTATATTTCTTATTTTAGTGATAATGATGAATTGAGTGCAAAACTGAATACATACATGCATACTTCCTTCCTACAATCCTTTAGTTTGGATTACAACCTAACTTCTGACACCCCCTTCCATGTTATTTGGTTTAATTTTAACCATGAGTGTTTTATCATGGAAGTTTTGTCAGATTTTTTGCCAGAAAGTTGTCGCCAAAAAAATATTTCCCGTTTTGTTCGAGATATCTCAACTTGGGTTTGAAACTCAGATTCTCGTCTAATAAGCTAATGTGCTACATACTAGACTACGGCGACTTCTTCTAATGTTATGTGTAGTAACGATAACGCATGGGTGCAAAACTGAATACTTGCATACTTCCTCAATTGGTTATTATAATTCTTTTCAACCTTGCTTCTCAAACCGTCCATGTTTTGTGGTTTAATTTTATCCATGAGTGCTGGGAGAGATTTAACACGTTGACTGGCAATTACGAGATAACTCGTAGATTGCGTTCCCTTCTAGGGTGTAATTTTTCTCCTAAAAAAACATAGTTTTTGCTTTTTGATGATACCTATGATCTAGAAATAGAGTTTTTAGTAATATAATGTGAAAAAATCAATTGTCCTTTTGGCCAGTTTTCTGAAAATTGCCGCGGCAGTCAACGTGTTAAGAAAGAGTTTTATCAGAATTTTTGGCAGAAGGCTGTCACCCAAAAGTAATATTTCTCGTTTTGTTCGAGATGTCTGAACTGGGCGTTAAACCACGGGATCTCGGCTAATAAGTCAACACACTACCTACTAGACTACGGCGACGTCTAGTGATGTTATGTGATATAAACACATGGGTGCAAAACTGAGTACATGTTACTTAATTTGGTTTTTGGGTCGTTCTGTTTTCAATTTAACGATTTAAGGATTGACTTTATAAGCATAATATGCATATTTTTTATGCAAATTGAAATAAATTGCTTAACGACATGTACTCACTTTTGCTCCTTACTATATTTGCGGTTATAAATCGTAATTTTTTTTACATAATAAGGAATTAGGAATAATTATTATGTTTAAGAGTAAAACATTTCTAGAATTTAGGGATAATTGTTGTATTCAAACAATTTTTTTCCCCTTGGCAACAGTGTAATTGACACAAATTCCTTCAGATTGCTTTTGATTTTTTTGTTTTGTTTTATCTTGAAACGTTTTTTTTTTGAAAAATTCCCCGGATGATTTAGTGCAATTTATACCGCTACATAGAGTGTAATGCTTTAAATTCATAGAACTTTAGACACTTTTCATGTTTTAATTCATTTCAACAGATTGATTTCAAGCTTGCTTAAAGCCATGCTGCTTTTGGGTTATTACACAAGCAAACAATCAAACAAACAAACAATTGTACGGGTACAAAGTACGCCAGACGAAAAATATTAAAGTGAAGCGAATTAAACAAAAAAAAATTTAATTTGTTTCGTTTTCTCTTTATATCAAACCAGTTTGAATTTGAAGTTTTTTAATTAAACAATTAAAATAAAATTAAATTATAATAAAAATAATAATAATTAAAACATAAATTATTATGAAATAAGTTGTCAAATGGAAGTAATATTTTAGTATTTTTTTTTATTCATTTTTATTTGAACATATTTCTTCGAGTGTATAAAATAATTTTTTTTTTATTTTTTCGATTTTTAATAAATTGTAGGTGCTATACATATAATTTGTTTAAACGTTTTATGAGTTAATCCATCTTTACGAATGAAAGTGATTTCCCCTTTTAATTTAATTTCTTTTAAGTTTTTAATTCATAATGTAACATACTTTTTTTTGGGGGAATACCCCTCCCCCCTTAAGCTTGGAAGAATTGTGTTTTAGGAAATTCCTTAAAAGTAAATTGGGAAAACCAATTTTACCTGATTTAACACATAAGCAAGCCGGCTTCTCAATAAATTTGTCGTTCGGAGTCGACTTTAAACTGTAGGTCCCGCCACTCATGTATAAAATTAACACACACAACATGAGTAGTGTGAGAAGCTAGGACTGAAGGGTGCGGGCTTCTTGGGGATGATTGCTGTAGACTGTCTAATGGTGAAGGTAAAGCACTGGCCATTTTATAGTCACCTAGCAGCAACTCGTTTCCTTGCAGTTCGCATCTTGAGATGTCCACAAACACTACTCATTCTCTTCCACCTTCCTATAACCCATTTTCCTAAAAAACCTGCACAATGCACTGCATGAGTAGGGGCCATCCCCTGAGTGCTGGTTTCACCAAAAAAAAAAATATTGTTCCAGATGAATACCCTAAAACCAATGTCATGAGATTTTATACGTAAAAGAACTTTACATTGCAACAGCAGGAGATTGAAAACGTTCGTCCAATTTGCTATATGGTAAGCACATTATTATAACGAATGGTGGCTCTAGAGCGCTTGATAACCGCGTTAAGAGGGTCAAACAAGCCTTGAGTCAAATATACATAGAGCGAAACTCCCGACATATTTCGCAGAACACATCCGTTTGAAGTCAGTTATATTGAATGAATACGAATCATGGAAGGCAGCTCGTTGTGTCTTCAGGACTTTGCATATGATGTTTGGGACGAATCCAGCCTATATTCTAGACAAAACTGCTTATTTAATTGGTCATTACAACTTTTTGATCAGGATTACACCCAGGATTGTGGATCCAAGAGTGGAAGGACCTACGGTTTAACGTCGACTGCGCACGACTGATTTGAGAAGCTTTCATCGCAAATTTATTTTACTCTCAGAACATTTTCTGAAGACTATTGGGAGAAGTCGCCGAAAAAACTAATTTTTTCGTATTTCGGTTTGTTCGAGATGTCTGAACTGGGGTTTAAACCACCACCACTTGTTTAATAAGCCAACACGCTACCTACTGGACTATGTCGACTTCACGGAATGCAGATTGCCTGTGGCGTATTCATTGGATTTTCTGAACAAACACTATCAATAATACTCAACTCTGGACACAAATTGGACATCCAATTGAAATTGAGATTCGTTGACGGAGATAAATGGAAAAACGGACACGTTCTGTGCAGACTATTGCCTGACACAACCTAGACTACACTTGACAGCCGCCAGACGAAAAGCCTAAGTTACACCAGTGACACTAAGTGAGACCAGAAAGTAAAGACAATAACTTCGCTGTGCTTTCTCAGTTAGAAATAAAATGAGAATATTCAGTTACAACGTGAAGCCTTATTTTTGGAAGGAGCCATTCCCTTATTTATTATGTTGAAAGATGGAAAATGTAAAGCAAAGAAATCTTCTTCGATCTACAACATATATTGAAATTGTGCAAGGCTACACTAATCGTAGGAGGACTCATGCTAAGCCACGTAAGCCACTCTCTTGTCTCTAGTTTAGCATTGCTTACACAGACCAAAAATTAAACTCCTATAAACAGGCGGGACATCGAAAAATTAAAAAAAAAGTATTTTTTCGGCGATTTCTTCTCAGTTTCTCAAAAAATCTGCCATTCGGAGTCGACTTTAAACTGTAGGTCCCGCCACTTATGTATAAAATTAACACACACAACATAAGTGGTGTGAGAAACTACGTTCTTCTTGGGGACGATTGCCTGTAGACTGTCTAATGGTGAAGGTATAGCACTGGCCATTTTATAGTCACCTAGCAGCAACTCGTTTCCTTGCCGTTCGCATCTTCCACCTTTCCTAAAAAACCTGCACAATGCACTGCATGAGTAGGGGCCATCCCCTGAGTGCTGGTTTCATAAAAAAAAAAAAAAAACAGGTAGATAACACCGTCCTGGCAACAAGTTGTTGGATGACAACAACTTTTTCTGTCTGAATTTGATATACATATAAGTAGTTAGTTTCTGCATTCAGAAGTATTTTTGCCAAGTAATTATCCGCAAATTCTAAAAATGTAAAGCAAAAATATATTCTTCAACGCAATAATTATCCTCAAATTGCAGAAATGCAAAATTAAATTTAAAAAAAAAAATGTGTTAGCGTGGGAGTTTGGTGATCTAAAAGCTTAAACAAGTTTATTGAACCTAGTTTTTTTAAGTGCAAATTGAATAATGTATTGAATATAGCTTCAATATTTTTTATTTTATATTTTATTTTACTTTTAAAAGATATTTTGTATTCAAGTTTAGTGTGAAAAAAAATATTTAAACATGCTTATTGCGTGACACGTGCTTTGGTGGGAATTTGTTTTTTTTTCTTCTTTAAATAAATAAAAAAAATTATTTTTAAAATGTTTGCTTTAAACAATTAATTATTACAACATAATTACTTATAATTGTGTAATGAAATGAACTTGAATTTTAAATTAAAAGAAGAATCATTAACAAAAAAAAAGCTAATAAAAAAAATCAAAGAATTTTTTAAATGATGAAAACTATTTGGTTTAAGGAGGCCAGAGTATTTTTCCATAAGAAAAAAAATACCTTTCTTTCTTTCGTGTGCCATTTTAAATCAAATTCAGTAGTAGTTTCATTACCACATACACCCCGATAGTATCTTAAACAACCAATTAGTTTTTTTTTTTTTTTTTTTGTTATCGATAACAACTGATCTAGAAATAATTTGTCTGCTGGCAATCAAATTAAGTTTTCTCACAAAACAAACTCGTGTATAATAAAATCGATTGAATGTGTGATAATTTTAGAACATTTTTCTTTCTTCTTTCATAAAAAACTTGAGAGATTGATTTTCTAAGTGGATAAGATTTATTTGTTAAACAAATGAATTGTTTTTAGGACTCTTTTTTTTTATTAACCATTAATTTGTAATGACAAATTAATTCAAAAAACATTTGTTTAATTATGATTTAATGTGGTCTTTACTTTTTTATTTCTTGACAGAAACCTCATGTGTCAAGTGTAATTTTTTTTTGTTAAACAACTTTCAAAATTAACATTTAAAATGTTTTGTAAGACTTTTCAAGAATCTTTATTGCATAGATTTTTTTTTTTTATCAACATTTTGTATAAAAAAAAATGTTTGTATGTAAAACATTTTAGGGGATTTTTTATTTGTATTTTTGAAAAAAAAAGAATTGAGAAAAACCCATAAAACGAGTCAATTACACTGTCAGACAAACTAGAACGAGCATTCCTACCACGCAAATAGATCTCTCAATATTTCCTCTACAAAATATAGATTATGCTCTCCAAAAAAAAAAAAAAAATGGAAAGAATTATATCCTTTCCTTCATTCATAAATCAAATCAAACTGTTCAACACAATTATAGTTATAAGGTGAGAACACTATCGATGTAAAAAAGGCAGCTAAAAACATTTAGCGAAGAGAATGTTATCCTCCTCCGACAACACCTATAGAAGTTATTCTTATAGTTCAATAGCCCTTTATAAGCCCTGATTAGGTTTCGAAGTTGAGCGATCCTAGATTAACTGTAAGTCGTCGAATCTTTCCAGAAACCTCGAATGTAGACTTATACCGACATCTTAATTCTGACTTCTTCAACATTGCCTATACTTACTTACTTAATTATTGGTCGCTACAAACTTTTAGTCAGGTTTACAACCTAGCACCGCACACTACCCATTATTTTGTGACTCCAAACGACAGATTTTTGGTAATTTTATTCACGTTGAGAGATTTTACCAGAGAAAGTTGCCGAAAGAAGTATTTTTTTTTTTTTTCATATTTGGTCTTGTTGAAAATGTCAAAGCTGGGGTTTGAATCACGGCTTCTTGTCTAATAAGCCAAACGAATGTAAATTTCTTTTTATGGTCATCGTTCTGAAAACTTGTGCAAAACTTAATTTTATTTTTTAAAAATAATTTAACGTCGTCAGCATACATCAGAATATTACAATCAGAAATAGCACAAGGAAGATCATTAAGAAACAATAAAAACAGTAAAGGACCCAAATGGCTACCCTGCGGAACACCAGAAGTAACATAAACAGTCTTAGATAATACATTCCTAAACAATACCCTCTGAGTCCTAAGGGAAAGATATGAGCCCAGCCAACGATGAATAGTATCAGGAATACCGATCAATGACAGTTTATGAAGCAAAATTCCATGATCAACCCTATCAAAAGCCTTACTGAAATCAGTATAAATTACATCAGTCCGAGCACTGGCAAGAAAACCCCTGAAAACATGCGTAGTAAATTCAAGAAGATTAGTGACAGTCGACCTACCTTTCAAAAAACCATGCTGGAAAGGGGATATTAAAGATCTCGTATTAAAAAAGAGGTAATCAGTCACCAGTATCTCCATTAACTTGGGAATAGCACTGAGTTTGGCAATACCCCTGTAATTGGAAATATTGGATCTATTACCCGACTTATGCAAAGGAATTATAAACGAACTCTTCCAAATAGATGGAAAATGACCAGCCCTCAGAAGCCCATTAAATATAAACGTCAAAGGACCACTCAATACAACAGCGCACTCCTTTAAAATGCAGGCCGGTACCCCGTCAGGGCCTGGCAAGTATGTAAGTTTCAGTCCAGTCAAAGAATCAAGAACAGACTCCTCATCAAATGAATATATATTAGAAATAGAGACACTTCCCACTGAATAAGGATACGAAAAGCCGCAACTCAAATCAGGGCCCGAGTTCAACTGCCTATAAGTAGACTGAAAAAAGTCAGCAAACATATTCGAAATATCCAGGTAACTAGAGGATGATACGCCATCATAAAACATCTCCGTGGGAAACAAAGATGATTTACGTTTAGCTCGAACGAAGTCATAAAACGACTTAGGATCACTAGCGAAGTTCGACCTGACCTTAATCATATATTCCTCATAACAGTGATGATTCATCCTACGATAATCCACACGCGCCCTAGAGTAAAGAGCATAATCAATATTAGTACCTGATCTAACAAACTTTTTAAATAATAACTCTTAGTAAGCTCACATTATTCTACGAAGTTGAGCTACCCTACAATAATCGCAAAATCATGTGTTCTTTAACTCAAAATTACTTATACAAAAGGCTAAATGAACTCCGGCAGACAGGTAACACCGTCCTGGGGGCAAGGTGTTTCCTTCACTTACACTTTCAATATCTGAATTTAGTTCATAAAGCAGTCAGTTTTCAAATATTCATTCAGAAATATCTATTTAAGAAATCTAGTAACTTACTTACTTAATTGGTCATTACAAACCTTTAGTTAGGTTTACAACCTATCTTCGCACACTACCCATATTTTAAGTGTTCATTTTTATCCATGAGTGGCAAGACCTACAGTTTAAATGTGATTTATACTCAGACTGCTGAGAGGAAGTCGCCGTAAGAAATTTTTTCTTTTTTAATATCTCATTTTGTTCAAGATATCTGAGTTGGGTGGGGTTTAAACCAAGGGCTCTTGTTGAATAAGCCAATACAGATTTCGCATAAATCTCCTTTTATCTCGATCTGGCAAATCGTAAAATAGTTTTTTAACAAAGAACAAGTTTCTCTTGTAAGGTTCAGTAAATGGGATGCGCATTTATTTCATAGAAATTAACCTGTGAATAGGCTCGTCAAACTATCTGTCACCTGTTTCTCTTAGCTTTTTATCTGCAGTGATACTTCTATATAATGGGTATAGGTTAGGTTAGAGGATGTGTACTTGTCAATTGAGACAAGTACAGTACCCGGAGGTCAAATTGACCCATTGTAATAATGGACAAAACCGTCCTCTAATCTAATATATAAAATTCTTGTGTCACGGTGTTAGTGGTTAAACTCCTCCGAAATGGATCGACCGATTTTCATGAAATTTTGTGTGCATATCGGGTAGGTCTGAGAATCGGACAACATCTATTTTTCGTATCCCTAAATGTTAAGAGGACGTGGCAAATCGTCAAAATTGAATATTTAGGTACATATTGATCGTAGGCGAATAAAATTTGGTGGATAAGTTCGTAGAGTCGATATCGACAATCCTACCAAAAATGGGCGTGGCAACCCTCCCCCTTCAAGTGATACCTGTAACTCTTAAACTACTGAACCGATTTTAACCATTCTTTTTTTTGTTTGAAAGCTTATTAGGTTTAGATGGTTTGAAAAAAAAAATTCGATATAGCAAAAAGTAGGCGTGGCAAACCTGAATATTTAGTTACATATTGATCGTAGACGAATGCAATTTGGTGGGTAAGTTCGTAGAGTCGATATCGAAAAACTCACCAAAAATGGGCGTGGCAACCCTCCCCATTTAAAAGATACCTATAAGTCGGCTAATTCGATGGTTTATAACTACATATGTACATATACAGTCGAACTTCTCTATAGTGAACTTCTATACAATGAAGCTCTCCCTATTATGAATTGATTTCAAACACACAACTTTTTCCGTTCCAATTTCATTGTTTTTGATCTCCTTATAATGAATTTCCATACAATGAAGTTTTCTATACAATGAAGCAATTTTGCAGGTGTAATATTTGACTCACATGCGTTTTTGTCTCCATATAATGAATTTTTCAAACAATTTTCTGTTACGCATACTAACAATTCTGTGTACCGAGAAAGATGCCACATATAATGAGGGGATTCCCAAAAGAGGAAAATAAGAACAAAAAAAAAGAAGAAAGCCACATCAATAACAATTTTGACATCAGTTGCCGGTGTTCAGTGATCGGAATTGACGCAGCGATGTAGCATTTCTCTTGAAAAAAAAATTATTAATTATTAATAAAGTTGAAGAAGGATTAAATAAAAAGATGTGGCTAGGCAGTTTGGAATTCTTCCCAGCACATTATCAAATATTTTAAAAAACAAGGCTGTGATTCTAAACAATGTAGAAGACGAGCAATTGAGCACTAAACGCAAAAGGCTTCGAACCTGCCTTTTTGAGGATATTGATGAAGCAATGCTCAAATGGGTAACTGCCGCACGTGGTAAGAATCTTCCCATATCTGGGCCATTAATCTCTTAATGTATTAGAAGGTTTTGTTGAGGAAGAGAAATGGAAGAGTGTAAACCAAACTAAAATACCTGATTATTTTAAATAAAAAGTGGGGGAAAAGTATAATTTCTGTATAATGAAGTTTCTATATAATGAAGTGATTTTCTGGTCCCATCAAGATTCTTTATAGGGAAGTTCGACTGTATAACATGTATGTCTGTTAGTTTTTGTTTTGGAGCGAGTACAACAACTACAACTTCGTCAGCGCTACCCATGATTCGGGCCTCTTATTGTTATTCCTTGTATGTCTCACCTAAATAACGTACCGACTTCGATTAAATTTTTAACTAGATAGATAGATCCACACACTTATAGTAATTTAGTTATTTTTATATAACTGTTTTATGCAGCGTATTACAATAAATATATAATGTGACCTGTTTTGGGCAAAAAAAATCTAGTTTATATGATTAGGGGACATGGAGTGACGAAGCCTTTTTTTCAAATTTTATATTTTCTCAGTTTTGTCTTGGCAAAAGCCAGTTGCTCCAGCAAAAGTGCACGAGGCTTAGCAGATTAGTTTCCTTTTTTTTCTCCAGAAGAAGCCTGGAATTTCCAAACAATTTACTAAACTTTGTATCAACAAGAGTGATCCTACATAGCGCCTAAGATTCTTGAATAACAGTGAAATAAGAGAGAATTATCATTTGTCAAAGAATTTTTTTAAAAAGTTTAAATTTTTTTTTTTCTATTTTTTTTTTTTTTTTTTTTTTCATTTAAAACAAACTTTTTTTCAAACGTTCTTATCGGTATTTTTTATTTTTTTTTTTTCATAATTTTTCAAAATCTTAATCAAGCCTATGAAAAATCACCGTTTTTCTCTGCTTATTAGTTGTCATAACTAACAGCAACAACAACAACAACAACTATTGCTTACAACTATAAATAATTAATATTCACAGCACGGTTTTGTTCTTTTTTTAAAATTATTTTTTTTTATTCCATAACCCCCCTTCAACATGCCATATTAGATTTCAATTGCATATGTTATCACTGAATTATAATAATAAAAAAAAAAAAAAAAAAAATACTTTCAATAATTTCTTTTTAATTTTTTCTTTTTAATTTCTCTAGTTTTGATTAAAAATTTTCTTTTATCAGAAATTAAAATTCCCATGGGCCAATGAAAAAAAAATTGCAAAAAAATCCTCCCAAGTTCATTGAAATTTCTTAAGAATTGCTTGACTATTCTGTGTAAAAAAAATCATCTTCAAATATCCCGCTCATAAGTGCGCTATGTAAACTAATGACTTGCATGAGTTGTAATGTTAATAAATATTAAAAAAAAAAAAAATTAATGTTTTTGTTTTTCTTTTCTTTCTATTTTTTGTTTTTCCATTGATTTTTATTTAATTTGGGTTTTTTCCTTATTTGATTTGATTTTTTTTTTGCAGTTCAAAGTTTGAAATCCATTGTGAAAACAATGACGTTTTTATGTTCGTAATACCCATTAGAACTGGGACTGAGCTCACTTACAAAGTTAATTATAGAAACGATTTTTTATTTTTTATTTTATTTTTTTATTTATTTTTTGTTAATAGATTTAAAACCTAATAAATGAGTTAAAAATACCTGTCTTATAAGAAAAAATAAAATTGTTATTATTATTGCATTTAATTGTGGCAATTAATTAAATTAACAAAAGAAAATAAAGCGTTTCAAAAAAAAAAAAAAAAAAATGTAGATTTTATAAAGCCATAGCTCTATATAATACCTTGATTGAGTTGCCTTGAATAAAATCCATCAATTCCTATATAAAAACCTACAATGTAACTCCCGAAATACTGTAAAGTTTATCTATTAGAAATTTTCTATTGATCAACTGTATTATTCTAGGACCTACAATGTAACTCTCGGAATCGTTTATCGATTATAAAATTTCTGTTTCTGGCAAGTTGTATTATTCTAGGGCATAGATGCCCATTTCATAGTGCTTTTGCGCAAGCTAAAAACACACATATTCTTATTCTCTTTGGTTAGTCGTCACTCAGACAGCGACGAATGCACATGTGTGGCGGGTGTACGATTTTTTTGTAATATTTTTTGCTTAAAGCACTGAAAAAAATTTACTATGACTTACGAAACATTTTATGATAAAAAATGCGTTTGGTGATGCTCAATGCATTTTATTTTATAAAATATTGAAGGAATGTAGAGAATATGCTTTTAGAAGGCACTATTGTTCTTATCATAGTGATATGGATGATTTTAATGATTTATTTTGTAAAAATAAAAAAATTTATTTGGAAAAATTGAATTAGTGGTTACTTGAAGAAGAAAACAATGAAAAAACCTCAGAAAATAAAATGTTAAAAATGGAGTTATCAAGCTTAATAAGCTTGGATATTGTTAGTCATGGTAGACCATTTTCTGATGAGTTCATTAAAAAAATTTTAAATAAATGTTTTCAAATTTGTTTTTTTTTGTACAATGGGTCAATTCGACCTCCGGGTACTGTACTTGTCACAGTTGGCAACTACACGTCCTCTAACCTTTTCAAAAACTTAATTTTAAGCTTATCGAAAACCTTCCATTGTCACGCAGTAGTGTTATTCGGCGCACTGATCAATTGGGGGCATCTTTAGAAGCCGCCATTGTAGAAAAATTTCTATTCCAAATTTTATTGTAAATTCCGCTTTTTGGATTTTTTCCGTATATTTTATTTCAGTTTACACAACATTTCTTTCAGTGCAGTTCTCTCCCGCTCACCAATACTACTACAGTTTTAGCTTTGGGCATCCCTGTTCTAGGGCCTGTTACGCCTTAAGAGAGCTCCAAAAATTTAACCTTTAACCCCATTTAAACAGTCTATTTCTCTTATGTTATGTGAGGCTTTGTCTAAAATATCTCTGTGTTAGTGGTGTACTGTTGGAACAGAAGAGGATGACAACTCTTATAGAATTTATTCTTACAGTTCAATAGCCCTTTATAAGCCCTGATCAGGTTTCGAAATTGAGCTGTCCTAGACTAATTGTAAGCGGCCGAGTCTTTCCAAAAGCCTCACGTGTAGACTTATACGGACATCTTGATGCTGTTCTCTGCAACATTGCCTATACTTACTTACTTAATTGGACATTACACACCTTTAGTCAGGTTTACAACCTTCTTCTCACCCTACCCATATTTGGTGAGTTCACTTTTTTGCACCAATTGATTGGATGAAAACACCGTTTAAACAGTCTATTTCTCTTATGTTATGTAAGGGTTTGTCTAAAATATCCCTGTCGTAGGTGTACAACTGTTTGACGGAGTTATTTCCACAACTATTTCTTACTTGACAGAAAATACTGTTCGAACAGAAGAGGATAACATTAACTATAACATCCAGTATGTATATGCCCATCAGTCTCTTAGATAAAAGTCTTCTTACAGTTGTCAACATAAAGATGTCGTCTCTGCTAGATATTAAACGATTACAGCCATAACTGTCATCTCTAAATAACAGCGGCAAGCGGTACGTTTTCCACGGTTTGGCTCTTATGCTTTGTGGCCACGCCTAAATAAAAGAGGCAAATTTATGTCAAAACGATAAATATGTTTAACTGCCCTCTTTTGTACCGTAAATTTTTTTTCAAATGTCGAAGTCACCGTAGTCTAGTAGGTAGTGTGTCGGCTTATTAGACGAAAGGCCACGGTTCAAACCCCAGGTCAGACATCAAAACGAAATATGACGGCGACTTCCTCTCAGCTGATTTCTGGCAAAAACTCTGAGAGTAAATAAAATTGCATTGAAAAATTTCTCAAAAATCTGTCGTTTCGGAATCGACTTTAAACTGTAGGTCCCGCCACTCATGTATAAAAATTATTAACGCACACAACATAAGTGGTGTGAGAAACTAGGTCGCAATCCTGACTAAAGGTTTGTAATGACCGGTTATGTACATATGTATGTTTTTTCAAATGTTTTATTGTTTACATTTGTTGTTTGGTTGCAACCAACTTCACTATTAAACGTGTCGTCAAAATCAGATTTTCCAATTGTAAAGTGTTGCTGCAATGTTGTCGTCGCGTTATTTCGGTAGGCTCTCCACACAAATTGCATGGACGTAAGAAATTTTGACAGGTAAAAACGCTTGCTTAACTCTCTTTTCAGTATCTCATACCATCTCGATATAGTGGCTTGGTTTCTAACGTTACATATTGGCAGGGGTGGTTTATATAGAAAGCATTTCAAGAAAGGCCAGATATGCCACCAACGATAGGCAGAAAGCTTGCAGAGGTAGCATGGAATGCAACCCGTTGTCAGACTAATAGTAACCCATTCTTTGGCTCTGTTGCATTTAAGTCTATAGCGCATGTTAGTAAACACCAGAGCTCTGCAGACTTGGTTGCGATACAAATCCAACACGAGATTTATTAGAGGTTTCGTGAACTAGTGAATCGAGGGGATCTCGCTCTAACTGTCCTCTGGATGCAACTACCAGACTTAGTAACAAAAGTTGCTTTAAAAAAGAGACTATTCCTCGGTTTACGGGTCAAGAACAGGCATTAGAACAGAAGAAGGAGTTTTTGGTCTCCATAAATAATTACATTCCGAAAATGGTTGAGAATATAAACTTCTAATGATTTCTTAGATAGGATCTGTTACAGCAGGCTTTTGGCCTAAAATATCATTTTGATCTTGACGTTTACAGCAGTGGTTATGATAGATCCTATCATTTTATAGGATGCATCCTGTTCCCTAAACTTTTCGTCATCATACCAAGTATTTGTATATGAATGATCTTCAACATACAAGAAAAATTAGAGGACTAATGATGGTTTAGATCTTAATATCAAGAAAACTCAATGAAAATCAATTATGAGAATAACCTGCTACAAGACCTAGTATTATAATATGTAGATGAGGAGTGCGCAGAAAAAATTTGTGGCATACAGCTTTTCTTAGGAAAAGTTAACTTAACAGTTAAATTAAATCAATTCTTTGTTGTGTAGATTCAGTGTCAAAGTATATCGTACGTTGGTGCACACAAATTAACGGCCAGCAAAGGGGCTATTAGATACCTAGATTGTCGAAGAATGCTGAGAGCCGCTCTAGGGCGGATAGCGACATGTTCGACTCTTCCTTCATATGGGTTCATAAAAGGCTATAAGAAAGCCCATGCGATTGCAAAAGCTGGCACACAGTGGAAAATTCAATTCAATTCTCAATTTGATACACTCTGCTCTTCTTACAAATATTGAAAGTTTTACTATAATTTTCTTAGCCAAAGTGGTTTTCGTTACGTGAGGGGGCGGCTAGCCAACAAGCAAGTCTCCTTGTAAGGCGCAAGCAAAATCAATTCGGAAGCAAAAACTGAGCTTGTTAAACAGATTCTCCCTTCTACACAGAGAGTGTAAGTCAAGAAGTGGAATTTTTCTCTAATTTTTGACCTATTCGGAGTGAAAGGGGATAGATCCTAAATGCAGACTCTTATGGATCACTTATATTATCAATACCTTGAAAAATCAATGAAAATCAATTATGAAAATAACCTGCTAGAAGACCTAGTAGTGTAATATGTAGATAAGGAGTGAGCAGAAAAAAATTTGTGGCATACAGCTTTTCTTAGGAAAAGTTAACTTAACATACATAATTGGTCATTACAACCCTTCAGTCAGGATTATTGACCTAGTTTCTCACACCACTTATGTTGTGTGTGTTAATTTTATACATAAGTGGCGGGACCTACAGTTTAAAGTCGACTCCGTACGACAGATTTTTTGAGAAACTTTTCATGGCAATTTTATTTACTCTCAGAGTTTTTGCCAGAGATCTGCTGAGAGGAAATCGCCGAAAAAATACTTTTTGTATTTTGTTTTGATGTCTGGCCTGGGGCTCGAACCCTGGCTTTACGTCTAACAAGCCAACACACTACCTACTAGATTACGGCGACTTCTGGAAGAAGACGATCAGTCTTTTTTATCCTTGCGACGTCAGCAGAGTCTAGTACAATTGTATGTCAGTGAATGAAATTCTATAATAAAATTCGGAAAGTTGTAAGGAATCGATCCGATTGCGTCTATGTCTTACCAGAACTGCGACACATCCATAGTTTAGATTATACCACGATTTAAAGGCATTGAGTTTTACTATCAACAAGTCAGTCCTCTATTTCAGGTCAGAAATATAGCCTGATCTTGCCAAAAGCCCTTTAAATTTTTTAATATATTACCCCTCCATGAGAGTTTGACAGTCAAAGATGGCTAGATTTTTTATGAGGACTGATCTTTCAACCACACAATGTGCACTATTACGTTATAAGCGTTAACACTTGATTGCAGGTTAAAGAGAGTGTGAGCATATCAAAAGTTAAATTAATTCAATTCTTTGTTGAAATTAAAATTGTTATCGTGTTAGCTTACGAGATGCGGGCTTTAGAGATCTGAGATTTCTAATTCTTTACACTCTGCCATATGGTGGGAAAAACTCTTCCGCCATTTGTGTGTATTATGAGGTCACAAGTTCCAGGCTTTTGCGTTGGGTTTTTCTCAAATCATTTAATTTTGTTTAGAATTCTTAGAAATGGAATTTAAAGAAATTTTGTAAAATTTAATCTATTGCGTCAATTTCATAATTAATAATATTGTTATTATTCTTTTTTTGTTTTTAATTTTTTATTTTTTTAATTTAATTCAACAATAATAAAATAATATTTTTAAGAGCCTTTTAAAAAACAATTTTTGTTTTTTTTTTTTTTTAAATACTTTGTATGCTATTTTCGCAATTGTTTACAGTGATGAAGCAAAAATATGGTTACTATTGTTGTTTTTGTTGTTGTTCTACTATTTATTAATTGTATTTAAAAGTAAATAATGTAATTAACAAATAAGAAATTGTTAATGAATTCATTCAATTTAGTTTTTTTGAATAAAAAAAAATCGTAGAATTTAAAGAAAAAAAAACGAATGCAGTTATAAGAAGTCTTTCAGAAATAGTAGCGAAAAGGGCGAAGGTAGCAATCATAGCTGCAGTGATGCGCAAGAGGAAGAAACAGTTGACTATGTAACACTGCCTTTGTAATTACACGAACTGCATTACCCGTCGTAGTGTATTGGATAGCTATTTTACACAAGATTTGGATGATATCTCTGCCGGATAAACTTGAAGTTACATGTGATGCGATATTTATCGAAACGGTACGTATCGTTACAAAAAGTCTTAAATGCCCTTGAGCTCAAATGCTGGCCATCTATAAATGCTGTGGCAGTTTAGACTTGTTTGACATAAAGGAATGGCTAGTGAACCAATGCCGTACAAAATGCAAAAATATGAGAAAAGGAGCACTGCCGTATTTAAGAAGAAACAAAGGGTTGAACCAACGACACCAGACGGACATTTCCTCAAACCGAAATGTGTGTCAATTTCTACTTGTTCGCCACAATGTGATGAGATTAGAGAGTGTGCACTGGGTCCCGATGATGTAAGGAGTGCGCCCAAAAAAAAAATGGGCCTACTTTTAATCTTATAACTTTTATCATAATTGAAAAAAATGAATACCGTTACATTGTTTTTGTTAGTCATCTGTTTCAAATCCACGTGCTAAATCTCATTGCAATAGCAAAATTAGTTTTTAGAAAATGGGCACCCAACAAGAATGTCGTAAAAAAATAATTGAAATTTTCAATGAAAAACCTCGCCGCTTACAAAAAACGATTGCTAGGCTCGCAGGTGATACTTAAAACAATATAAGGAGTCTTTAAGTATTGAGAGAAAACGTGGAAGTGGAAGAAAAAAAAGGATTTGCCGACCAAAACAAAGCAAGTAAAATAATACGTATTTTTCAAAAAACACTCTAACATGTCTGGAAGAAAAGTGGCTCAAAAAGTTGGATGCTCTGAGACCTTTGTCAGAAAAAAATTTTATACACAAAAGAATTCAAATATTATTTACTTTAATTGAAATATAAAACGAAAAAAATCCGCCACTTAGTTTTATTTCTATAACGAAAAGTATAAGTCCAGTTTTTTTCGTGCGCACTCCTTACATACGGGAATACTTACGCAGTGTTTGGTCAATATTCCAAATAAAGGAGGGAATAGTCATCAAAAAATCTTAAAAGTGTTGTTTTAAAGAAGTGCAGGAATTGAATTGACATCACTTGCCTAAACTCCATTCAAACTCGTAACTGCTCCCAGTCGTGGAGAAAATTTTACGAGCCCTTGGCAAAATATAACACTCATCTCTAACGTTTCCCATAATGCACTTTGGAAAATTCTTTTTAGGAAATGATCTTTCTGACAAGATTGTGGTATTGCTACGTAGACATTACATGAAGTCTTTTGGATCAGCTTTAATGGAACAGAAAGGTTACCTTCACGATTATGTCCTCCTAAGATTCAACCATTAAAAGCCGAATGGCGAAACTCCAGGAGGTATACAGTTGAAACTAAATGACTATTTAAATGTTATTAACTATGCCAGACGATGCTTGCTTAATGCCTTACCGTTTCGCAGACATTCAAACTACTTGAGAAATTATCGGCATTAAATTTCCATGAAAAGTTTCTCAAAAAAAAATCTGTCGTTCCGCCACTCATGTATAAAATTAACAAACACAACTTGGGTGGTGTGAAAAGCTAGGTTGTAGTCCTAACTAAATGGTTGTAATGACTAATTAAGTGAGCAATAAAGTAAATAAAATAAAGTAAATTTTTAAATTTTGAAAAGATCCGACGGCTCCGTCATGAAAATCCTGGGTGCTATAGGATATCTTGTACATCATGGACACGATGTATAAAAATAGAATACGAAGCCCTTAACGAAACATGGAAAGATGTAGAGTTCTAATGAGAATGGACGAATGCGAACAGTATTTGTAATCGCCTTTTGTTGCAGACGCTCATGCTGCCTAAAGATTAAAATGAGGTTGAATGGCATAAAATGGATTGAAAGAAGAAAATAAATCTTTTGATGGAATAAAAATATCCTGTAAAGTTAACCATACATTCCAATGTTCTTGTAGAAACTCCATGCACGATGTTAAAAAAAAAAATAAATTGAGGTACCAAAGACTTGCATACCCGTCATATATAATTTAATCTAATGGTGTTTTCTTTTCTACCAAAAAATGTGCATTTTATTAATGCAAAATACAATTTTGCGTTTGTTTCTTAAAAATGTTTCGCCCTCTAAAAGGGTGGTATGTTTTATTCTAAATAATTTGCACTTGCCAATGGTGGAGGGCATTGTATTTTATGCCCTGTATAATGGTATTTTCTTTTCTACCAAAAAATGTGCATTGTGCATGTGCAAAATGCAATTTTGTGTTTGTTTCTTAAAAATGTTTCGCCCTCTAAAAGGGTGGTATGTTTTATTCTAAATAATTCGCACTTGCCAATGGTGGAGGGCATTGCATTTTATGCCCTGTATAAATCGAGAGTGCTGATAATGCCCTGTAAAACAGATGACTTTTGTTTATTTATAGGGCTACCAGATGAAATTTAAAAAAAGTCGCCTGGTATTGTTATCCAATTTGAAGTTAATTTTTTCATTGTTTTGTGGAGTAATCTTAAGGAAATATTACATTATTAAAGCTACATGGTGAGCAATATAAAAAATTGCATTCAATGTTAGATCAGTGTTAAATTTTTTTTTTTTTTTGTTTTAAAAAAAAGCGTGCAAAAAATGAAGGCGAAAAATTAGCGATCTGGCAACACCTTTGAAGAAATTGGCATTTCCTCATTCATTTTCTTAATAAGTGGTAAACACGGGACATACCCTTTTTTAATATTTGTGTTATTTTCTTCTCAAATAAAAAATGACATTACAACAGGGTTGGTCAAAAATTTTTTTATGCACCTTGTAAGAGGGTGACATTTTCTTTGTAGAAAAGAAAACACCATAAGGGTTAACTCATTTGACGCTATAGTTAGGTAGATACACTCAATATCCATTGAAAACGTCTGCTAATTTTGTATTTGAAAAGCAAATCTCGAACTTGACAGATCCTGGCGCTGGTATATGTATACCATCCTGAGGATTCTGGTAATTTTTTTTTTTTTTTTAATTTATTTGGACTTACCATTGATTTCTTTTGCCCAGGATGCATTGCTATTTAGAAATATAACAAGCACGGCTAAATATAACACAGTTCTCCTCAACATGTTTCCGTTTCCTTTGAAATTTTTAAGCTAAACGAACATACACTGACACAAATTTATAACACTTTAAGAAAACAGTTATTGCTGCTTAAAAAATTTATAGCACTTCTTTTTTGAATTCTTAACTGTTATACAAAGCTTTATAACGTTGTTAACGTTAAGTTTTAGTTAGCAAAAGTCCGTTTTAAAAGCTTGTTTCAAAGCTTGGAAACTTAACGAAACCGTTTTAAAAAAAATTCTTTAAAAAACTTTTTTTTTCTTTTTGAATTTAAAAAGCCATCGTTTTATATTTCGTTTCTTTAAACCGTTATTTTTACGGAATATTTAAAAACAACCGTTAGTTTTATTGCCGTTAAGAGCTCAAGAGCCCAAATAAAATAATTTCAGATGATTTAAATGGACATTTAAAGCCAACATTCGCGGTTTATTTTTTTATTTTTACAAATTTTTTTTTTATTATTTAAACTGCCGTTAAGTACTGTATTATCGCCGAGCGTCTTACACGTTGTACTGCCAATAACTTAATAACTGAGAAATAAAATCAAAAACGTTTTATTTTATAAAAAAAAAAAATTTTATACGCTCCCCACAAATCATTCCATTATTATTAATAACAGGCAGGAGCTGTGGTTTTTTTTGTTTGTTTCTGTTGTCGTCGTCGTATTATCTCAGCCCTCAGACATTTTGCCAATATCAGCTGTAGATAGTCTCTGTTCTCTGCTCTAGTATGAGTATATTTAATCAATTTACTACAATAATAACCAACAACAATAACACCGACTATAATTAGTATAAAGTCTTAACGCCTAGCATTCACCGTTACCCCACACTTCACTCTTCTTCTTCTTCTTCTGCTTCTTCTTAACTGAGATATTTTTTAATTGATAAATTAGTTGGAGAGGGTTCTTGTCAAACTCATTCAGTAACCAGAATATATGTGTGTTGGGGACTGTCAATCTAAAAACAGAACAAAAAAAAAAAAATTAAAATAAAACGGTGAAGCACAGGGTGAGGTAAAACAATGTTAGCGAATGACTCTATCTCTCTCTCTCTCTCCCTCTTTGGTTAGTATAAAACGTAAAAGTTAGATGTTAGTGTTTACAGTCGGTATAAATCATTAGGGACCACTGTGTCTTCTGTTAAGATAAAATATGACGCATTAACCACACACTATAAATTTAAATTCTATGGTGGTGGCAGTGATAGTGACAGTGGCAGTGACAACAGAAGCAGTATGAAAAATACTGCAAAAAACGATACCGTTATTATGATTATTCGAGGCCAAAGACCACTGCACACAAACAGGATATACTGTGCACAACCTTTTGCAATAAACTCCCAATCATAAGGTCTGTCAGGAATTTAAGCACGACATTATTCCTAAAGTGATAAGCAGACGTCGGCACCAATGTCCCTCAGGGGAAGATTTTCTTCGGCTTTATATGTTCATATGTTCATATGTTCTCTTTGTGGCGACGACTGGTGATAAGCCACCTCTTTGTCAAGTGTAGGGAAATGTAGACTCGCAGTGCCATTTTCACAAAAGCTACAGAGGTCCGTATCAGGGAGGCCTAGTTTAATACAATGAAAACTTGAGAACACTTTCGGATAAACACTCTTACAGTATGATCCAGTTCGATACACATTCTGCTTTGAGAAAGACCAGTCGATATGACTCTTGCACACCATATGCATAGCATAGGGGCATGCGAGACTTAGGCTATGATTGCTAGATGGTCTTCGCACAACAGTCACAGTGCGTTTGCATTATATTATAACCACTTGGTTAGTAAGACAGTGCAGGAATTAATTGTCGGGAGGGCCTATTGTGATTAGATTGGCCTTGTGTAGCAACCGAGATTTGATTAGATTGAATTATTTCTTGTTGGGTTTTTGGGCACAGTTGACGTCCGTGCTTTATTAGATGCTCATTACAAAGATGAGATGATTCTTGATCCCTTACGGGCCATTGTCTTTTGTAGGCATGCCGAAAGACTCGGCATTCCAACTAACGGCTTCTGCAGGAGCTGTGGATCTGAAATGGAGGAAGATATTGTCTTTCATCTTATGTGCCATTGACCTGCTCTTGTCATGAATAGACGGAAGTTTCTGTCCGGAGGTTTTTTGACATCGTTGACCGAGCTCTCTAATATAAAGATTGCTGCAATAGCAAGATTTATTTTGGGCTCGGAATGGTTTTCCCTAGGCAGTGGTTGACCCCTGGGTAGAATTAATTGTGGTAACACAATGAACCTAAGTGGGACCCCTGGTCCACCACCTAACCTAATCCCACTCATTGAATTTGCCAGCACTATGGGCTCATCAATAAATGAGTTGGGGTGCAGTAGATATTGGAAAATAGGTGGCTACGTTGTTAGAAATCTTTGTCCATCGGTTGTAAGTGGTAGAATTGAATCGCTGCTCATACTAATAAGTTCTACATGAGACAGTTAATTTTTTCTTTACCGGGTCATTGTGGTAGTCATTAGGAGTGCTCAAAGTTGTTTTCAATAATTTGATGCTATGCAGTCGGTAATGCAGTACCTAAAACTCTAAATTCCTTTGCATAGTAAATTAATTTAACGTGTTACGAATTCTTATCGCTTGTCTAATACTATGTTCAGACCGGCACTTTTATTGAGTCAATATTCGTTTATTTGACTACAATATTTTAAGTGTTCAAACACATAATATACGCAATATTTATTTGACAGTGGTAAACAAAACAGCTCGTTGTTTCAACAACATTTTTTTCATTTTGTTTTTTTTATGTTTTATGTTTTATTTTGTTTTTTTATGATATGATCCCATCCTCGTCGCCAAAATTTGTTATAGACTTTAAAAGACTTTAAATAAATATTTCTTCAAATTACTTTATTGTTACACAGTTAATAAGCGAATGATCGTATGATCGCAATTTCTTATTACAGTTATTTAGTAGAGACTATACAAAAGAGAGTACTAAAAATACTGGTATTCTAAATGTACTACGTTATTACCATTACAGTAGGTACTTTAATAAATGTACAATACATGACAGTTTTGTTTGTAGTTGTTGACATTTGAGCTGTCAAATATCAATTGAAAGTGTTCGGAAAATTGTAATATGCTCACCGAACGTACTTATGACAGTGCTGTATTTGAAGTTTTACTCGATATTATAACAATTTGGGTATTTATTACGCAATAATTAAAACTTGAAACTTTATATGAAATATTGAGCTCAATAATGGCGTTTATTGCGATTTACCCAATAAAAGTGCCTGTCTAAACATAGTATAAGGAACAGCTAAAGTGGCGTATGTATTTATTATAAAATTTAAATTATCACAACAATCTTTTTTATCTTTTTGTTTTGTTTTTTTCTGTTTTGTTTTAAACGTAGCATTAAATGATAAATTTTTTGTTTTTGACAATAAATTTATTGACATCTTAACAAGCGTTTCATATTTTTTCCATTGGTGGTACACAATAAGGCCATATGACGTAAAGAAAATTGTACAGTTAACGTCATTTATTATGGGATACTACAGTTGAAACAAACAGTTGAAAACCAATTTTTTGAATCACGTTAGTGTCATAATTTAACTAAACTCTGTACATTAGGTTTTAAATTTTTTTTTTGTGGTCATTAGTAATGGAGGAAATATATCATTAGTTATCGATAAATAATTTTTAAAAATAAATTCTCTATCGAAATATGATTCATGCCTCTCTTCATAGTGGATAGTTTTGAATAAATTATGTCGTCGCAGCGCTTAGAATTATCTGTCAGCACTCGCATGTAACCAAATGATAGCTAAGAAAAGAAAATTAATTTGAAATGTCTATCGGTCTATCGGTCTGTCTGTCTGTCTGACTGTTTGGTTATTACCAATAAAATGATTAATTAAAAATGGAAAACAATAACATTAAAAATAATCGATTATTTAGACTTGTGGTCAGACCGCGAACGATCTGATTACGAGAAATATAATGAATTACTAAAGCGACAGGAAATAGTTTTGATTTATGGACTGTAAAGAAAAAAAAATATTTTATTTTTAATTATTATTGGAGGCCTATTTATGCAAGCGTATCGAATCTCAAGTGTTGTCAAAATGTCGATTAAGGGGGACGGACACCACAAGGAGGTGCAATTCGACTTTAACACTCTCTTGAAAGAACACGCTGCGTGGCGTGACTATCGCCCATGCAGGCAACGCCAAAGATCAAAAATTACTTTTCGGAGATTACTATCGAAATGCTGCAACAAATCTGTACTGAAAGTTATCCCAACCATATCAACTCACAAGTATATAGTAGGCCAGACACAAATTTTCAGCTCTATCAGTCACGAACTGCCTGAGTTAGAGGCAGCTTTTTAAGCTTTCTTTTGAGCAAAAAAAAAGAAAAAAAATTATTTTTGGAAATAACTATCTAATATCCTATGGAAAATTTTTGCTAGGACCAATAGGTGAAAAGTTACACACATTTAAAAAAAAAACCCTGTATGACCAAAATTTCCAACTTTGACCCCCTCTAACTCCGGCAGTTCTTGACTGATAGAGCTGAAAATTTGTGTCTGGCCTACTATCCAATAGTACTAACCTTGTTGCAAATTTCATCCAAATCGGAAGACATCGATTTTAAAAATTGGGTCACTTGACACGAAATTGCCCATATACAAAGACCTAAAATTTGCTGCCCCTAGTAGCAAGGGAGTTGCATTCACTCTATCCAATAACGCCAATTAGTTCGGGATCATATTGCACAGCAAACAAAATTGGAATATGAATACACAATCCAAAACCACATAGGCCTTTATTGCGGCATCAACCCGAAAAATTTATACTGGCTGCAGGACTTGGTAATGAAATCAACTCTGTTCTACAGGGCGGCAGTTTGAGGGTTGGTTTTAGAAAAAAGAAAGCCTCATCCTCGATTTGAAAAGATTTAGAAGTTGCTGGAAATCATCATAACACGTGTTGCATCATCATATACTGGCTGCAGGACTTTGTAATCAAATCAACTCTGTTTTACAGAACTGCAGTTTGGTGGTTTGAAAAGATTTTAACAGAGCTAGCGATTATAATAACCAGGTCCTCTTACAACTACATAATGTAAGTCATTGTTTACTATCCTACCAGACATATTGGCGAAACAATAATGGCTGCAAATGTGCAACTGAGACTGAACGTCACAGGAGTATGGATGTATAGAAGCTTAATGGAAATGTAAAAATCTTAAGTACAGTGGTTATTAATATTCCTATCGGCTACAAAATACCTAAATCTGCTTATGATCCCAGTTTTATAACGTAGTAACCGGATAAATCCTTCTTTAATAATGGTTTACATCTCCCTGAGAATGTCATCCAAGTATTAACGGACAGATTTAGATCACGCGATAAAGTTGGACGTGGATTCTTTTCGCAACAGTTAAATTTTAGATTGTTCCTTGCACTAACCGATTACTGTAGTACTATTCAGTCTGAAATAGTGGCTATACAGATAGCCACTGTGTGGATTCAGTGTCAAAGTATATCGTACGTTGCTACACACAAATTAACGGCCAGCAAAGGGACTATTAGATACCTAGATTGTCGAAGAATGCTGTGTACCTTTCTAGAGCAGATAGCGTGATGGTCGACTCTTCCCTCATATGGGTTCATAAAAGACTATAAGAAAGCCAATGCGATTGCAAAAGCTGGCACACAGTGGAAAATTCAATTCAATTCTCAATTTGATACACTCTGCTCTTCTTACAAATATTGAAAGTTTTACTATAATTTTCTTAGCCAAAGTGGTTTTCGTTACGTGAGGGAGCGCCTAGCCAACAAGCATGTCTGCCTATAAGGCGCAGTGTTTCGTGAGGACAAAGATCACATTATAAATGACAATTCGGAAGCAAAAACTGAGCTATCAAACAGGTTCTCCCTTCTACACAGAGAGTGTAAGCCAAGAAGTGAAATTTTTGTCTAATTTTTGACCTATTCGGAGTGAAAGGGGATCGATCCTAAACGCAAACTCTTATGGATCACTTATAGTGTTTTTTATCAAAATACCCAATCAGGGCGTCTGGTGAACGTAAATTATCGTGTGTAGACATGAAAGCAAATCCAGTAAATAATGAAGAATAAGTTCCACAATAAATGTAGCATTGTGGTGTGAACCGAAACTAGGAAAAAATATCTCCCACTTATGACTGTCAAAAAAAAAAATCCCCTGACTTTATCTCTGCAAGATTATGTTCCGTTGATTTTAGTGCTCTGTTTACATACCATTTTTCTCGTGTTTGTTTTTACCCTATTCGCAGAACAGAAAGTCCCCCGTGTGAACATGTGTTTGTATTTGTTAACATCGATGTTTTATGTATGTGTGTATTGTTGGCATGTGAGCACGTGTATGTGTAGACATGTGTTTTTAGCAGTTGTAGTTGTTGTTGTAATTCAGGGTATTATTTGTTAAAATGTCATTTAACTCGATTACGGTTAAATTTTCTTTTTGTTCTTGATTTTGATAACGGGATAGAAACTGTTTAGAAACATAATGTACAGTGTAGTGAAAAAGTTGTGGTACGTTAAACTAATTAATTGAGATTTGAAACTGTCAACTTCCTTGTACCTTGCAGTTGAGTTCAAAATGTTCGTACGAACACGAAACATCGAAACATGGAACTTTGGAGTGTGAGAAATTCTTCGAATAATGTCTTGTAATAGAAGAGGCGTTTGGTTGCAGATCAACCATTAAAAATTTAATCACGAAAATGAAATCCCGGCCCAAAGTTTTCCAGACTGAGCACAATCGAAGGAGAATATAGGGCGCTGCAACAACAGAACCCGTAATGACAACATTCCACGCTAATGATAATCGTTTAGAGACAATTGAAGTGTAACGACCACAGCGTTAGAGCCTAGCGCTATGGACGACATTCGATGTAACACTTAGTCGCTAGATCTGGTAGATAACTCTGTCGGACACCGGTGTGATGTTACTGTATGGATGTTATTCGAGTCAATAAAGTGGGGAACATGTATTGTTTGAATGCCTTGGATAAGAACCGTAGGTCTTGAATGAGAAAAAACGGATTGGCTCTTTTTTTGTTACCGAAATGAGCCTAATGCTCCTCCTGAAGCTATTTGCTGAATTAATCCACTTGCAATGCGTAAAGTATGACGCATACAGCCAGGGGCCTAAAGGAATTAGACTGCTAGAAGCAGCGCCCCTGCGGTTTTTATGACAATATTTCTCGAGACCCTAATTATTTCTGATTTGAAGATTCTTATTTCGGATACGGCCTCCTAAACTAATGTAAAACTTTCAATATGGGTTGGTACATCCATTTGCACGTATGGATCGAAACTGAATGGAGGTGCTGTGGCTGGAATCCTTTGTGAGAATCTCGGACTGGTGCATCTTTATGAAAAATGCAGTGTTTTTCAGACGCAGATATTTGCAGTAAAGAAAACGCAAGAGATTAACCTTAAACCTTCAATGTTCAGTGATGGCGATTAGATGATGGAAAAAGGAGCACTATCTTGTGGTACCCAATTTAAATTGAGTATCACTGTAGTGTAAAAGTGTTAAAAACGATTAAAAGAAAAAAAAAAAAACTCCAAAACGATTCCCTCGTAAAGGGTGCTCGTAAAACATCGATTAATTTTTTATAGAATTCATGGTTAAGTCAACTGGTGACAGTAGCTAGTTTTTTTTTTTTTTTTTTTTTTTTTCGAAGACAAATGAGAACTATTTTAAACAATATTTGAAAAGTAAAAACGAAAATGAAAGACAAAAATAACACGGTGCGACAGTGAAACTACATCCGAGTAACTACATAGTCCACGTTGTTCAGTTAGTTGAGTAGAACTCAAAAATACCTTTTTTATATTTCTCGAACCCTCCAAACTTGTTTTATTTGACAAAAACTGTTTTATTTGAATTTACGCACAAATTTCTGGATTACTCAAACATTTCTTACCCGATTTCCAAAATTTAGATCTTGTTGGAAGGGGAAGAGATGTAGCTTTAAAACAGTATACATATATCTATTATTCGACTTAATATGCTATGAGTTTTGATGAGGTAAACTTGGAAAATTCGAATTTTTTACATATTTTTTCAAATTTGTCCATTTATAGTAGCAAACTTTAATAAAAAAATATAGGATAAGTGATAATATTCTTAAAGTTTGTTCTCTTGTGAAGAGATTGAGTCATCATTTGATAAAATTGGATAAAAATTACCGTAGTTATTAGTTAAATAGTATAACAGTCGTGTTATATTTTTTATATATGTATGTCATCTCATCAAATGAACTTATAGTTCAAAAATTTTCAGAATTTTTGATGGATCTTGATTCTTTATTACAAAATGTGTCAATTTCACGTTTGCACAACTTCCAGAAGTTGGCTAATATTTGTGTTTTTTGCAAATATTATTATTTCTCTTTGCGCAAACATTGGCCAACTTCTGGTGGTCGCTCAAACGTGAAATTGACACATTTTGTGATTAACAATCAAGATTCATCAAAAATTCTGAAAATTTTTGAACTATAAGTTCGTTTGATAAGATGACATATATAAAAAATATAACACGACCTTTATACTATTTATATAATAACTCCGGTAATTTTTGTCCGATTTGATCAAATGATGACTCAATCTCTTCACAAGATAATGCACTTTCAGAATGTCATCACTTATTTCATATTTTTTAAGTAAACTTTGCTACTATGAACGGACAAACTTGAAAAAATATGAAAAAAATTCGCATTTTCCAAGTTTACCTCATCAAAACTCATAGCATATTAAGTCAAATAATAGATATATGTATACCGTTTTAAAGCTACATCTCTTCCCTTTCCAACAAGATTTCAATTATGGATATCGTATCAGAAATGTTTGAATAATCCAGAAATTTGTGTGTAAAGTCTAAAAAAAAACAGTTTTTGTCAAATAAAAAAAGTTTGGAGGGTTCGAGAAATATAAAAAAAATATTTTTGAGATCTACTCAACAAAACTCACAACCTACACTATGTCATTAGCCGGGTTTATTTAATTTTTTTTTTATTTTGTCGCATAGTGTAATCAATTAAATTTATGACCTGTTGTATTATAGTTGGGCAATTCACCCAAGCCGTTGTATCGTTGTATTGAGTGTATTGTTGGACGATTATACAACAGTGTATGATTGTTGTTGATAATTTTCATGTAAAAATCCGATACACTTATACACCTTTTTTTCATATGTTTTTCAAAAGTTGTGTTGGTTTCGTGCTATCAAATTGTTTGAATGCCAAAAAAATACATTTGGAATACGAAATACACAATACAGCATAGCATTGGGCGTTCACAAACAACCAAGAGTATTCAATACAACATACACGATACAAAGTCGTGTGAATTGCCCAAGTGTTAACAACTCAAAAGAGAGGAAAACAAAAGTCTGAGAATGATTAAAATCGCCTGTTGTGTCTGGCATTAATAAATTCATATCGTGTTATAAGGGGAACACTTTACCTAAGATTTCTTATATAAAAACAAAAGGAGACTACAAAGAGTTTAAAACGATCAAGTAGTTCCCTATAATCTAAACTGTTTAAATTTAAAATTGATCAAACTTAAGGTAAAATTAGCCGAACGTTTACGGACCGCAACGGAACGTACATTCGTTTCTAGGCAATGAAAGCCAATGACAACGATTATCCAACCGTAATGGAATTTCGATCATTATATCCGTATGCTACGTACGTTTGCAAGAAGTCGCCGTAGTGTAGTAGAGGTAGTGTGTTGGCTTATTAGACGTAAGGCCCAAGTTCAAATCCCTGGTCAGACATCAAAACGAAAATATGAAAATATTTCTTTGGCGACCTCTTCTCAGCAGATTTCTGGCAGAAACTCTGAAAGTAAATAAAATTGCCATGAAAAGCTTATCAAAAATCTGTCGTTCGGAGACGACTTTAAATTGTAGGTCCCGCCAATCATGAAAAAAATGAAATTAACACACACAACATAAGTGGTGCAAGAAGCTAGGGTTGTAATGACCAATTATGTATGTATGTACGTACGTTTCCATAAACGTTCGGCTAATTCTACCTTCACAGAAACTCAGATCACCACGGATAAACCACTTGAGAGCTTTAAAATATTTTCTTTTTATTTTTAATTCTTTCTTTCTTACTTTTAATCTAATTTTTTTTAAGTATTTATACCTTGAAAACTGGAAAAAAATCAATTTTCGAAGATTTAAAAAATATGTGATAGACAAATTGATACAAATTGTGTTAATAAAAGATTAGATTCGTTTATTTATTTATTTATTAATTGAATTTCTTTATTATTAATCTTTAAACTACACAGTTAAAGTAGGTAAACATTGCCAGACAAACTCGGGCCTATCACAGACATGTGCATGAAATCTTTTGAAAATCAAAGCTAAACGTGTAGAGAAAATATTTCTTAATTTCCGTTTCATTTTTAAAACAAATTTAATTTAAAATCGGTTATTTTCATTGGATGTAAATCTTGTCCAACGGAAGCTACGACTTTTTTCCATCTTTTCGACTATTTATGGATTCCGTCGCAAAAAAAAAGAAACCGCTCGTCTTTTAAGCTCAAGAATGAATTCCGACATCTTTTTATATCCTTCCTCTAAGTGAAGCGAATAACAGTGAATGTATTTAACATCGATCAAAAAAATAGTAGTCAGAAGGAGCACATTCTAGGCTATAATACATTTGAGGTAAAACTTTCCCTCCACTATTCTACAAATAGTTTAAAACCGCACCACAGTGTATGGTCAAGTGTCGTCAGGCTGATGGCTGGTTGCATATTTAGAGCGTTTTGCAGCCAATGCTCGTTTTAAATGAATTAATTGTTGTCTGTATAGACCCCTAGCCCGTTTTTATCAGCTCATAGGGGATCACGCCCTTCTGATCCTACCAAATACATCAAAAAATAAAAAAAAAATACAAAAAGTATTTTTTCGGCGATTTCTTCTCAGTTTCTCAAAAAATCTGTCGTTCGGAGTCGACTTTAAACTGTAGGTCCCGCCACTTATGTATAAAATTAACACACACAACATAAGTGGTGTGAGAAACTGCGGGCTTCTTGGGGACGATTGCCTGTAGACTGTCTAATGGTGAAGGTATAGCACTGGCCATTTTATAGTCACCTAGCAGCAACTCGTTTCCTTGCCCTTCGCAACTTCCCCCTTTCCACCTTACCTAAAAAAAAAAACCTGCACAATGCACTGCATGAGTAGGGGCCATCCCCTGAGTGCCGGTTTCATAAAAAAAAAAAAAAAAAATACAGAACATTACCTTGGTACAGTGGATATTCTGCTTGACCACTAGATTATACTTGTTGCACGCACTTCACATATGATTTCTTTCGCTTGGAGTTGTCGTAATAAATATAGTTTTCATCGCCAATCATAATTAGAGGCAGAAAAGTGATTTTTTTTTAAAGCAATCAAACAGTATTCCAGGCATACAAAATCGTCTTTTAACATGGTACCCAAGTTCATTGGTTTTGAATGTATTCTACTCCTTTAAAAATCCGTTGAAATAGCTGCCCTTCTTCTTTCCATGTTTTTTTTCTGCCCCTTTGTTTCTTGCGCTCTTTGTCTATGTTGTCAAAATCACCATTTTTAAAGCACGCAACCCACTTGAAACATTGTGTTAGAGAGCGTGCTCATGGTATAATATCACATGTAAACGATGTCGAATCCAAGACACGAAGGGTAAAATATTGATAATATCCGATCGTCTGCTGACCACTGCTGAAACAGGAGGAGCCCCCTCGGATTTCTAAAAGGGATGTGACCGCAATAATGAAGGTAGTGAAGATTGCAATGAACGGAATAGAGGGGAAATATGTAGATCCGAGAAATACTTATCGTTGGTCATACTTGATATTAAGAACTACTTTAATTTAACTGGTGAAAACTCCACCACCATACTAGATGGAAATCATAAACAATTATTGATGAAGAGACGAATATGTAGTGTCGGCGTATGTTCCGCATGGCCACTACTATGGAATATTACGTATGACGAAACTACTACGTTATGCCGTTCATGACTTGTCGTGGTTACTTCAGAAATAGTTACACAGATTTGGACATGTCGAACCCCTTACACACCCAAACTGTTTGAATGAGAATGAAGTTGAGGAAATAAACTTTTCAGATGCATGGAGTTTCGATGGCCGTGGCAAATTGATTCCAGGCTATGCCAGTTTATCAGTGAGACATAGAAAACTGATATTTTGTGAAACGAGTCAGCATATGGCAGAAGCTATTCAGGGACTTAAAATGTTAAAGAGGAAGATGCAAAGTCTTACAAGAGAAAACTTAAAAGCTAAACTCCGCAAAGTAATATACATATAACGTCAGTGCAAGGGAGGGAGAGTGGTTGACCGATATAGTAGATGGTGGGTTTAGGACGAAGGCGCCAAAGGTGGTGAATCAATCGTGCATGCTTATGGTGGTAGGAAAGAGCGTTTTTGGAAGAATCCCACCAAAAGCCGATGTGTTTATTTACCCCATAACTTCGTAGAATGATTTTTAACTCTCTAAAACGAGTGACACATTAATGGTGTTTTCTTTTCTACAAAGAAAATGTCACCCACTTACAAGGTACATTAAAAAAATTTTTGACCAACCCTGTTGTAATGTCATTTTTTATTTGAGAAGAACATAACACACATATTAAAAAAGGGTATGCCCTGTGTTTACCACTTATTAAGAAAATGAATGAGGAAATGCCAATTTGTTCAAAGGTGTTGCCAGATCGCTAATTTTTCGACTCCATTTTTTGCACGCTTTTTTTTATAACAAAAAAAAATATTTTAACACTGTTCTAACATTGAATGCAATTTTTTTATACTGCTGACCATGTAGCTTTAATAATGTAATATTTCCTTAAGATTACTCCACAAAACAATGAAAAAATGAACTTCAAATTGGATAACAATACCAGGTGACTTTTTTTAAATTTCATCTGGTAGCCCTATAAATAAACAAAAGTCATCTGCTTTACAGGGCATTAGCAGCACTCTCGATTTATACAGGGCATAAAATGCAATGCCCTCCACCATTGGCAAATGCGAATTATTTAGAATAAAACATACCACCCTTTTAGAGGGCGAAACATTTTTAAGAAACAAACGCAAAATTGCATTTTGCGTTAATAAAATGCACATTTTTTGGTAGAAAAGAAAACACCATAATTTTCATTCAAAATTATTCTTCTATTTTTCATAAATTTTGATTTCTTTTATTTTTTTTTTCTTCATAATCAATTTAAAGCTTACAAAACAATACTGGGGTATTTATTTTTATCACTTAAAAATAATGTTTTAAATTTTTAAAGTTCACATATTGCAGGGCATCTAATCTAATCTTCAACATATTTTTGAGCAAAAAAAAAAAATATAAAATTTTAATCTGCAATCCTTTTAAACACGCCTCGTAATCGTTTAATTTAATGCTTACAAACTGGCAAATTAACCGGAAAGAAAAGATTTAACTCCACAAGGGTTGCCAAAAGCATAAAACCTGCATACATCACTACACACCATACACCTACACTCCTTTGTAAGGTGAAATCATAATACAGGAATACTAAGTAGAGACCCAGTAGGGAGGTGAGTAGTATAATGCCTGCATATGTTAAACTAGATGAATTAAGCGTCAGGAACTTTTGACCGGCAATATCGGGTAAGAAAAAAGATTTTATAAACCATGGCAACCCTAGACTCAGCAGAATATCAAAGGTATTTGAGCCCAAAGAGTTGCTAAGACCCATACCACCTTGACCTTGTTTGGTTACAATAATACTGGAAACTGCTTCGGGTATGCTCATGCCAGCCGCCAGAACGGTAAGACCCATAACAGCATCGGGTATACGGAGTGTGTCACCTGAAAAGAATTTTTTTTAAAGAGAAAGTTTTTAAGTAAAATTTCATCAGTTTTTGTGTAAATTTAAGGAAAAATAAAAGGGGATTTTAACAGAATCTATCCCTAGCAAAAGACTTCATTTAGTCCACATTCTCAAAAAGTTATTCTCAACCGATGAAAGAAGGAGAAGAGTATTAAACCGGTTAAAACGAGTTGTCATTGTAATCAAATCGACATTTTTCTAGGTTAGGTTAGATGTCAGACTCTCTGTAACGGGTAGGTTAGGTTAGGTTAGAGAACGTGTACTTGTCAACTGTGACAAGTACAGTACCCGGAGGTCGAATTGACCCATTGTACAACGTCCTAGCTTCTCACACCACTCGTGTTGTGTGCGTTAATTTTATACATGAGTGGCGGGACCTACAGTTTAAAGTCGACTCCGAACGACATATTTTTGAGAAGCTTTTCATGGCAATTTTTACTCTCAGAGTTTTTGCCAGAAATTTGCTGAGAGGAAGTCGCCGAAGAAATATTTTCATATTTTCGTTTTGATGTCTGACCTGGGATTTGAACTCGGGCCTTTCGTCTAATAAGCCAACACACTACCTACTAGACTACGGCGACTTCTAAAAAGGGCAAGGTCCCACTAATAGTAGGGGTTAGACCCATTGTGATGGTATAAATCACAATCCATTACTTTGATCCTGGAAAACATGTTAGAACCCTTAATATATATATCCCAACGGCTACTCCCCACCTGTCCAGAATATTTGAGTCATCAAGGGTTCCATCGGATACCTCTGGATCAACATTTGTACACAAGCAGAGAGCAATTCAAGCTGTTGTTTAAATGCATAATCTCTTGCAGAAAATTTTGGGGGGGGGGGGGCAACCCCCATTACGTGCATTGAATGAATATCTTGATGGTCGGCCCAATTGTGAGCTACGGGATCATTGTTGTCGCAGGCACAACAAATTTTAAAACCCCTCAGATGGTTCTGAATGAGATACAGAGACTGGTATGTGTTGCTATAACTGGAACAATGAGAACCTATCCTACATCGCCTTTGGAAACTGTGTTCGATTTAAATCCTTTGTTTATTGCAGTAAGGACCAGAATGCAGACTATGATTGGGATAAGGTGTGAAAGTCTGACAAGAGAATCATCAGGGGACCTCGTGACCATAAATATCCTTTAGACAGAGTTGCAATCGCTATAATGGGTGTTTACCCTAACCCCCAATCTGAGGGTTAAATATATCGATTGGTGTAAGGCATAAAATATTATTTCCCGAAACAATTAATTCCGCTGCAAACGGCCATAAATTAATAAAAAAAATAAATATTTTTATGGCCCCTATAAGAGAGTGAGTGAGTGGAAGGAGGAAGTGATAATAATTTTTTTCAAAATTTTAAAATTTCAACAAAGAAACTTGAACACGAAATTCTTTATGAACTCCCACGATTTGGCAATTATTTTAAAAAGATAAGATAGGGGAGGGACACACAAAACACATAAAATAACTCACCTATAACGGTTATGAGAAAGGCTATCACATAGGAAATAGCAGAAATCCAAATAATGGACATGAAGAGTGTAAAATATTTCCGGGAGGCTTTGAAACGGCAATTGGGCACAGTCAACCACATTGAGAACGTTATAGGCCAGCGGCAAATGAATTCGATAAGACTTTGATGTCTGTCTACATACCAAGGACAGGCGATAGGTTCTATTTAAAAGAGGGAAGAAAAGAAAAGTTTAAAATTTCATTCAAAATTATTTCATCGATCACTTCTCTTACCTTCTTTCTCCTGCTGTTCCAAATACAACATGACATGTGAAGAGTTTCGGGTCAAATCATGAACTTCATAAGCTTCTACAGCCAAACCATATTTCGAATGATTGTTGTTTTTACTTCTTAACAAATGGCTGAACTCATTGATCTCCGTATATTGGGGTCTAAAGTAGCCAAACTTTCTCATACAATTTTTAAAACAGCGGCATATTTTCTTCTGATGATACATGACTTCAAAAAGAAAGCAAAAAAAATTCTTTTAAATTCTTCAAATTATTCACACTTACTATACTTACTTAACATATAACTAAAATAGGCTAAAACCAGTAGTAAAGCCTCATACCACCAAACTTGACCATCCCATAAGATGCCCATTAATATTAGTACCGCAGCTAAATACATGAAACAATCTCTGGTTATGGGCCACCAATCCAATTTGAAATAACTCGCCGCAAATAAACCACAGCAAGCGGGCACAGCCAATACATTAAATACCGCCGACCCCACTATAGTCCCGACGCCTATATCTCCCTTGGTTATGAAGGTGCCAATAAAGTTCATGAATAGCTCAGGACTAGAAACCGCAGCTGCCATAAGCGTGGCTCCAATGACATCACGTTGTATGTTGTTTTCTGGAAGGCGGAGAAATTTTTAGATTTTAAAACATTTGATAACAAATAAATATCAAGGTTTCCCTAGAATCGATTTCGGTTATAAATATTAGGTTAACTCTGTGATAGTTAAGTTCGAATTAACGAACGTTACTACGTTTTTTGTGGTCACATTAAGGATATTTCCCCTTCCCCATCAAAATAGCTACAGTATTATTTAAGCTGAAATTGAATCTCCAAGCGAGACTGTGGACAAGAGACATTGATGGTATCTTCATTGCTGATGCACTTGCATCAGTGAAGATTTCGAACAGATCATCTCTTCTGCCTAGGATCACGTTAGTCAAGAAGCAAAATTTTTCAATAACTTTTAACCTTATCGTGGCTAAAGAGGTCATTACGCTCGAAGGCCGTATGAGGGAGGTTTCTCGTGCACTGCCTGTTCTAGACAGTGCATCCGCAACAAAGTTTCCTTAAAGGAACCCCTATGTTCACAGCACAAATAAGGTTTTCCAGTATGATACCTTTTCGAGACAGTGTGTATGCAATACAGTGTTCGAATATATCACTAGGCTCACTGAACCAAATAAGGGGGGAATAATTCCCCTTTTCCAGACACGTTTAGTGATAAGCTTGGATTTAGAAATTAAGTTTGAAAAGGCCTTTATAGCAGCTTGGCTGTCCGAGTATATCAGGGAATATTCCGCTACCGAGCAGCCATTTAATCGCCTTGAGGGTAGCTACAAAATTTGCCTGGTAGGCGCTTGAGTTCTATGTACACACCACACCCTATTTACACATTCAACTTTGAATCTGGATTCGCATTTCAGTTCTCTCTATTTGGCATGCGGATGTTCTGATAGTTCCAGGGGACTATACAATCAATCAAAATTGAGCAATAAGGGTTCATTATTCTAGCATGTCCATGTAACTACTTCATGCTGATTGCCTCAAGACTATCCTAGTTCCTAGTTATACAAATCCAGACTTTGAAAATAGCTCACAACGGCAATGAGGAGGAAGAAGAGGACGCAGAATATTTGCTCTGTCACGATCGGGCTCTCAGCCACCCGAGACAAAAGATTTTAGGACACCTATTGTTTTGTGACAGAATCTTTCTAGCTAAAGATAATTGGTCTTGAATCCATATTGTCATAAAACTATCGGGATGGCTAAGGAATGCCAGCCAGGAAAAAGGTACAGTTGATACAAAGCATTTAGCGAGAATCTTAGAAGAGTTAAAGGATTCCTTTCTCCAGGCAGAGTACGCGTATCTCTGGATACTTACTTGAGCAAATTTGTTCTATGCTGGGCACTAAATAATCATCGCATATGCTGGCCAAAAACCAGAATCCATAAAACATTAAAATAATGTGCACAATTATCCAACCATGTTTGCGTTCGTCCCGGGTTAAGCCATCCGAGGGAAATGCCAAAATGCTGGGTTTGCTGCAATTCACATCCTCGTGAGATTTTTGAGGCTTAGCCAGCACACTTGAAATTTTTCTTTGTGTTGAAACGCCAGAAACAATAGCTGCTACGGAGGAATGCAAATGATTTTTTCAATAATTTTTCTTTGTTTACATTCACAAATCTACTTACAATTCTCATTTAGTTGATGATTGGCTATAGGATTATCTGTGGGTGTTGTGATAAAGAAAGATCGAAGATAGAAAACGATTAGCACTGTAAAGATTAAAAGAAAACGCGTACGGAAAACATATTTCCAGTGTCTCCTTTTTAGTTTCAGAGCGACGTCCAGGACCAGCATTTTTCAAGTGTTTAGCTCGTGGCAGCTGCTTAAAGACTGAAAAGGAAAGAAATTTTCCTGCTGCTGTTTTGCCTCATCAGTTTGAGTTTTTGAAAAGTAAAAACTCAACAAATAATCACTCAAACTGTAAGCCAGTGATAAGAAAACATGTGTGCCTGTGTGTATGTTAAGACAGAAATACGAAGTTACAAAAAAACTTTCCATTCAATAATTTTTTTTAGGACACCACACCCTAAAGGTCCGCTTTAAAATTTCCTTTAATGATGATGTAAAAATAAACACAGGTCAGGTAGTGGTTCTAAGTACAGAGCAGGTAACAATGTTTTCCTAATGCTTCTTAGAATTTCCCTTTAAGCCAGCTGTTTGTTTACCTCTTTTGCTCTCCACTGTAAGAAGTATTATCGCGTTGATTGTTTTCAAATATTTGTTGAGGCAAATATTTATTCAGTGCAACAAATATTGGCATTTAAAATCAATATTAGAAGTGTTTGTAAAATAATTTGATAATTTGGTTGGTGTCTAGGGAGATTAGAATGCAAATAACGGAATAATTATCTTCAACTAATCATTTGGCTATCACTGCCGATAATTTTCTTAAAGCCTGTCCTCAATTGATCGCCGTTAATGTGGTTACCAGTGAAGACAAAACATGATTTCAAATGAAGTCTCCAATTGCAGACAAGTAAAGCCCAACTGTAAGGAAACCTATTTTGGAATTCTTGATACCGTGGCTATCCAGCGCAATAGGTAGGGCCCAAGTAACGCCCAAGTAAGCAAATGCGGTGCAATAATTATACCTTTTATCAGATAGGCAGTGACAGAATACCCATTTCGGTAGTACATGATCTTGAGGTTTCTCTCTGCGAAGAGGACAAATCGACCACCCACCCAATGTTCTAAAACGAAATTGAACGATTTCTTTAGCGAGCATGAACAGTCGCTGAGAAGGGAAAAATATGTGCGGGTTGGTTATCATGCTTCAAAGGTCACTCAAGCGGTCAGCCAAAAACGTTCGATGATAGTGAGTTGAAGTTCAACATTCTTGTTATGCTTAAGTGTTACTGTCAAGCTCAGAATGTTAGCAAGCAGCGCAATTTCTCCAGAGGCCTAATAATACTATGTTCAGACAGGCACTTTTATTGAGTCAATATTCGTTTATTTGAGTACAATATTTTAAGTGTTCAGACACATAATATACGCAATATTTATTTGACAGTGGTAAACAAAACAGCTGATTCTTTCAACAAAATTGTTTTTATTTTGTTTTTTGTTTTGTTTGTAGTTATTGAGATTTGAGTTGTCAAATATCAATTGAAAGTGTTCGGAAAATTGTAATATGCTCACTGAACGTGCTTATGACAGTGCTGTATTTTAAGTTTTACTCAATATTATAACAATTTGCGATTTACACAATAAACGCGCCTGTCTGAACATAGTATAAGGCAATGGAGAGCGATGTGTGCATCGTGTAAAATATGTGCATTATGTCACTTTGAGGCTGGAGACACCCAAAATGAATCTTGTGGGGAGGCCTATAGCATCTCTCATGGTACATTTCTTCGCGTATTAATAAACCAAAAGATCAGACGAAGAGAATGGAGAGGGACTTCCGAACTTTGGCAGTCGATAACAGCCATATTGTTGAAGCTACATCTGTCAAATCTGCACGGATACATCATTCAACAACACAATCAAATAAAAAAAATTGTTTTATTAAAATGGATATACTGTTTGGACAACTTACTGAGCGTTTTGTCCATTTTACGATCGCCATAATCATTCTACCGAGACAACTATAGCCAATACAATGATTAGATTTGAACCTACTGGTTCAGTAAACGATCGACCAACAACCCTATATCGACGAATCCTATGATGTTCCGAACACATCGTCGCTGTCCGTGAGACTGTGAGGAACACTCAGAGGTAGTCGATCGGACTTTCGGAGCCTACAACTTGGCGAGACGTGAGCATGCAACCGTGCGAAATTCAATTGACTTAGGGATTGAAGGTAAACGACCATACACAGTAAGGTGAAGTGTGTTCGTTGAATGTGCCCTGGCGTAGTTGGCAACTGACCCTAACTTTCATCGAAAAATCTTGATCCGCGGTGAGGTTTATTTCTGGCGGAATAGATTCGTAGACAATCGAAATTGTTGAATTTGTTACTATTCACATGCAATTCACATTAGATCCGAGAACATTCTATGCATTCGGAAAAAGTTACTTTTGTTTTGGCGGCGTCATTAGCCCGTATTCTTTAAGAACGGCTATCAACGGCGAGCCCTATATTAATGAGTAGCAATTTCTTTTCGCCTGAATTTGATGATCTGGACACCAACGACATGTGGTGCCGCCAAAAGGATGGGGCTACATACCATTTAACAATTAAAAGTGACACGATATAGAGTTACCAATACCATAAAATAGAAGAGCTTTCAAGGGAAATTATTTACAATTTATTATGATTACGAAGTGGAAATGCTATAAACAGTAGGTTCAGTCTATTTTTTTTTTCTTTAGTCGATCATTATTCATAAATATGAGTACAGTGGGGCAAACGAGATTGAAAATATTTCATTTCTACTATTACGGACATTGTGGCGAATAGTAGGTACATGATTAAGCACATAGCACCAAAAAGTCGATTGAAATGAAAACGAGTGATTAGAAACAAAATGTACAGCATTAAAGACGATAGCAGGAGGCAACCTGTAATGTAGGCTAAACCAGGTGAAAGTATTGAAACCGCATATTTATCGGGTTGGGTGGGAAAGTAGAAAGCTTTTACCAGCCAGGGACCACCCAAACATAAAAACACATTGACGGTATTAGAGCCCATAGCATTGCAAATGGCCATGGAACCATAACCTAAAAAAGAAGGAAATTAAGAGACGTTTTTTTTTTTTTAAATACAAAAGAGAATATTGAAAGTGTAGTGTATTTACCTTTTCTAGTCACTATAACACTGGATATTATCTCTGGCACACTGGTACCAAAAGCCAAAACAATAAGGCCCATCACTGAATCGGGAATCGACAAATAGAAGCCTGTAAAGGGGCACATTTCTTACGTGTATTAAAACAGAAATTTTGAAACTCCTTTTTGGAGTCTATGTACCTACCAACGGCTGTCATGGTCCAGGAACATAAATAGGTTAAAAACGATATCCAGAATATGGACATAACCAAACAGGAAATAACCCAATTGTGGGTAAATCGTCTTCGTACACTGGGTATGGTGAAAAAGAATACTAATTCCCAAGGATATGATACCACCCAAACCAGTTTTCCATAGAGGGAATCTTTGGGCCAGTGACAGAAATTATAGGGCTGTTCATTTTTATCGGGATCTTCCATTTCGGCAAAATCCATTACCTCTCCCAAAGGCACAAAACATTTACATTTGGAAGGTTTGTCGCGATCTGTAGAGGAAATATAAAATATTGATTACCGAACCTGGTACAGTGGCTCTTTAAAGAAATTTTACTTGCAAGGCATTATGTTTGATGCAACCACTTACTGTTCTTGCAATTGAAGGGCTATTGATCGAGTATTCGAACTTACACGTGTGGTTAGATTACTTACTTCTGCAGCACTTTTGAAGCCTTGCATCCAATAACAAATTTGCCACATTAACGAAGTAGAAGCACAATAGAATCAACGCCTCCCACCATTTGATCATGCCATCCCATAGGAAATATGTCAATCCGAGTATTGCAAATTTATACCACAAAAGATCCCGAGATATGGGCCACCAATCAATATAGAAATGCTGTGCACAAGTAAATCGGAAAAGAAGTCTAGTAGACCCTAAGACTCAGTTTAAATACCGAGCGACACTTACCACTCCCGTAAGTAAACAACAGAAAGCCGGTACAGCCAAAGTATTACAAACCGATGAGCCCACAATAGTGCCAATACCCATATCACCCTCTGTTAAGAACGTGGCATACAAACTAATAAACAGCTCTGGGGCAGAGGTAGCCAAAGCCAATAATGTGGCCCCTGCCACATCATAACTCATGCCAAATTCTAAAACAAAACCAAAAAGATGATGAAAAACAACTCACACCAGCTAAGCGCGCAATACTGACTGTAACATAATCGCTCCACCGAGGGTACACAATAATCATCACAAACTATAGCTATAGCCAGGAACGAGTAGGCAGTGATTAGACTACACGCACAAACAAAGTCATAGCGTGGCGGTTTAGCGGTAAACCAATCGGGAAACTCAGATATGGCATGCAAAGTGCAATTGTCGAGCTCTGTATAACCATGCCTTATAAATGATGCAACTAAGAGGGGGTAGAAAATTCGAAAATCGATATTAGATCCTATCTATAGAGAGTATAGGGGGAGGGGTTTAATACCTTCGTACGGTTTTGATTTAATAAAAGTAAGAGCCATTTTCCAAATAAGAAATTTTGAGTTTAAAAAAATAATTTTTTTTTTTAAATTTTATTTTTGTTTTGACACTTATGTATGTCTGGCTGTCAGTTTGTCTTTTTTTTTTTGTTTTATAAGAAACACTTGTTGCTCCACAAAACAAATGTCGATGAAACACCACACAGAGTTGTATTTCCAATAAACGGTTTTTTTAAAACGTTATAGACTTCGTTATCGCCAATTACGAATTATAATAAACTTCTCACGTCTTCTGGTTTCCTGAGAGTTACTGGTTATCGCCATTTTGTATATATCGCCCTGCGGCAAATCTTAGCAAATGCAAATTAATTTGTTCCTTGCAATTCAGCTGCAGATTGGTCTTTCTACTAGGCGTTTCTGTTGAAACCTATACTGCAGTGTGTATACAAGTTTGTAAAGGGGGGAGGGGGCATATTATGTTATCACAATACATAATATTCTCGAATATGGAACGATATCGATTCACATGAGATTTAAAGGCGTCCAAGGCGTCTCGAAAATGTCACTGTTTAGTATGGCGGCGTCGTCGGCCCTAGACAGCGACACTGTCTAGGTCAACCGCAAGCGCTATAGTTCAATAATGACCAACTTCTTTTAGCCTGAATTGAATGTTCTGGACACCAACGACATGTGGTTTAGACTGGACAGCTCTACATGCTATACAGGTCACTTAGTTAATTGATCATTAATAACCTGATTATAGGATTTCGGCCTGCTTAAGCACATCCTTATAGGCGCCTTTGCTTTTTCCGCGTCTTCGCCAGTTGGTCACACCAATCGATGACAGGGCATCCTCGACTTGGTCCTTCTAACACAAACAAGGTCGTCCTCTTCACCGAGTTCAGCAAATCTCCTCATCAAATACCCGGAACATCCTCATCTATTCCTACGACATGGCCGAGTCAGTTATTACGCTGCACGACGTTCACGTCGTTAACGAACTCTTACAGCTCATTGTTGGATCGAACATTGCACGAGCGATTTGAGGGAATTTATCACCTCACGTGCAGGTGATGTAAACTGATCACCAAGATCGTGTGATTTGACTAACGGGGACTTTCTCTTGTGGGGTTTTCTAGGGCAACAGGTGTATGCGAATAAGCTACAAACCACAGTGGTCCTGAAAGCAAACATAACCTTGTTAAGAGACAGAGTCTTGATGGATGGATGGTGGATGGACTCCTTATCAGCGCCCTCGTGAGCAATATTATTCTCTCTGATGCGCGAATTTCTTGTGTAACTGTCAGAGATCAGCAACGAGTATTCAAAACGATGAGTAGATTCGAGTCATACTTATTATTTCTGATACTTATACGCATTCATACTTATTTTAATATCATACTCATACTACTCATACTCAAAATTGGAAGTACTCGTCGTATTCATACTTAACAATACGCATGATGTCATTGACTTCGACTCGTCTCTACTTAACATTTACACGAAGCACAAAATAAGTATGATTCGCGTACGAACACTACTATACTCACAAGAAGATTGTGTGTATGCTTTGCTTGTTGTCTTTGTCTTTCCTTTCTTCTTTGTTTGTATATGCAACAATAACAAAGGCTGTAAATTTTGGTGAATGATTCGAGCCACTCGAATCACTTATAAGTATTATAAGTATTTTTCTAAATTTATGAATCAGAATGAGTAGGCGTATGAATCAAACACATTTCGAATGTTGTGAGTTTGATGTCAACGTTGTACTCATACTCATTGTAACCTATACTTATAAATCAATGCTGTAGCGAGTACGAATGAATCAGAGTAGTTGAATTTCAATTCTGTTGATTCACTCATACTCAAAATTGCATGAGTGCTTATGAGTAGCGGAAAAACGATTCATTGCTGATCTCTGGTAACTGTATCCGAGATGTTGCCCAATTGGGGGAAGACCCCTCGATCTTAATATCTTAGAGTTCAGAGCAAAAAATCGTGTTCATGTCATTCCAAATAAAAGTTTTTCAACCTAATCTTCTCTACAACGTTTGAAGAAAATGTCAGTTTGGTGTGAAAGTTGTTGGGGAAACCACCATTTTTTATATGAGATTACTTATGAATTACCTTGTATTGCTGGAGGACACATGATTCATTGGGAATTTAAAATTTAACACAAAAAAATACTAGAAAATTTGGGATACTCAAGGGAAATCCCGTGATATTGCCTTAACTTAAGTGTCTATTTTTGGATTCCGCAATAACATTTTAATTAAAAATAGAAAGGCTGCTCGTTTTAGTTAAAAAAAAGTTCAACACAAGAATTTTAAGCATTCTTATTGACCACCACCACCATATTTATTACGATTTAATAATTAATTATCGATTCTAGTCCATCCATTGGACTAGAAAAGAATGGCCCTATCTATCACAGTGCCATATCTCTGTGTATTGCGCATAAAACTTGTTAGTCTAGGAAAAGAAATTTTTTAATTCTTTTCCAGTCAAGTGGTTTGAAATCAATTTTTTTTTTGTCTTTCTTACATTATAAATCAATCAATAAAGCATTATAAGGAAAGAAAATAAAAGACAAAAGGGGTTACAAAATCCCCCCCTAAACTAACTAAATGAACGTTATCATACGAAAAATCTATTGATACCTCCAATTGAGCACTGCTGACAAGGCTCGTCAAATAATAGAGTTTTTTTTATTTTAAATTCTTAAGTACCTTTAGATAATGTTTTAAATGTTGAATTAAAAAAAAAAGAAAATAAGAAAAAAATATATTGTTTTACCCGCTTAATTATTAAGAGATATGAACCCAAAAAAACTAGAAAGAAAAAGTAAAAAAAAAGTACTTGATAGGTGTACTATTTAAAATTTTTTTTTTTTTTAAATTATCTTTCAATAGAAATCTGAAATAAAAAAGGTTTTTATTTTTGGCATAACAAAATAGAGACAAACGGTTGGTTAATTTAGGAAAGTGTAGCTAAACAGCACTAATAGCACCCTACATCATATATCATATCGCTACCTTTTTAAAGATGTTAAAATATGAGTTCGTTGATTGCAAACAAAGGAAAAATAAATGTGTTTAATTTCAATTAAACTCTTTATTGTACGCACTATTTATGTGTGCCACTGTTTCCAACTTATACCACGTAAACAACAATAGCTACAACAATAATTGATTGTTCGATAATCTTCTCTGCTTACAACCTTTTTGTAAGCAACAACACTTGTTCGTTATTCTGTTCACAATGGTGATCTTCAAACCATGACTGTTTTCTTCACACGCAACTTCACACGCAACTTCACACAAGGCTGACTGAATTCTTACTGACTCGTTGCCTGCTTTGTCTTGCCTTTTTATATGCGCAAGTGATCAGTCTGATGAAGGTTCTTGAAGTGGAACGTTCGTGGTTTAGTCTTGAGAATTCTATTGCTACTACCTTGTTGTTGGTGTATTGTGTACACATTGTTGTTTGTGCGTTCGCATACTCGTCTATCCCTTTTTCTCTCATGCCTGTTGTTGTTGGTTTACTTGGAACTATGTATGGATATATTTGTTTTAGTGTAGCTTTTTATCGATATTACATTGTTTCTATTCTCGTAACAATATATATACATACGTAAACAAGTAGTTGTGTGTAACTCAAAAAGTCTAAACTCGCAGAGTTGTTAAGAGAAAAGTTAGCTGCGCGATACTTGAACCTACTTTTGATCCTAATTTTAGAGTATAAATACCGGGTAATTTATCAAATTGTGACAATAACATCCAGCTTTCAAAGAACATAGTCATGCTTCATCATTATCATATTTATACATCATCATACTCCTACACCATCATCATTCTTATACATTATTATCATACTAAGTCATCGTGATCATATTCATAAATCATCATCCTCGTCCAACATCATCATACTCAATCATCATCATCGTACTCATACAACATTATCATATTAATTCATCACCATATTCATGCATCATCCTATCATCCACTATACATCCTCATCGTACTCATTCATCATTATTATACTAATTCATCACACTCATTCAAGTCGCCGTAGTCTAGTAGGTAGTGTGTTGGCTTATTGGACTGAAGGCCCGAGTTCGAATCCCAGGTCAGACATCAAAACGAAATTTTGAAAATATTTCTTCGGCGACTTCCTCTCAGCAGATTTCTGGCAAAAACTCTGAGAGTATTAAAATAGCCATGAAAAGCTTCTCAAAAAACTGTCGTTCGGAGTCGACTTTAAACTGTAGGTCCCGCCACTCATGTATAAAAATTAACGCACACAACATAAGTGGTGTGAGAAGCTAGGTCGTAATCCTGACTGAAGGGTTGTAATGACCAATTATGTATGTGTATTCATCATTATCATACTCATACATCATCGTCACACTCATACATCATGATCATACTAATTCATGATCATGGTATTCATACGTCATCATACTTATACATCATCATCATACTTATACATTTTCGTCATACTCATACATCCCCATCATAATACTCATTTATCATTATCATATGCATACATCACAGTACTCATATGTACATAATCGTCACACTCATACATCCTCATCATACTCATACATTTTCGTCATACTCATACATCATCATCGTCAAACATCGTATTTAGGTCCCATTGCATTGCAGTGAAGTCGACGTAGTGTGTTGGTTTATTAGACGAGAGCCTATGGTTCAAATCCCAGCTCAGACAATATATGGAAAAAAAAAATTTCTTTTAGCGACTTCATCACAGTAGTCAGTATCTCAAATCTTTCGTTAGAAATCGTCGTTAAACTGTAGGTCTCGTTACTCTTGGTTAAATTTAATACATGCACCATACATGGATAGTGTGCGAAGCTAGGTTGTAATCCTAACTGAAGTCTAGTAATGATCGATTAAACAAGTCTATTGCATGAGAGCAGTCTACACGTCTCTCCGTCGTTATTACAACCCTTCAGTCAGGACAACGCCCTAGCTTCTCACACCACTTATGTTGCGTGCGTATTAATTTTACACATGAGTGGAGGGACCTACAGTTTAAAGTCGACTCGGAACAATAGATTTTTGAGAAACTTTCTCGAATATACCCCTCCAAAAGTCTTTTCCTATTTCACTAAGAAGTTCTGAATGTGAAATACTTACTTATTTAATTGGTCGTGAATTCCCACGTGAATATGCGTGCTAATACGAGATAAGTTTTTGGATGTTGGTCTGACTGTTAGATCGTATTGTATTGTGCTTCCTGTTAAAGGTAGACTGAACAGTTCTTTTGTTACCATAGACTTCCATTGGCATAGGTTCTAAATTTTTTTACGCTGAGATTGAACAGCCCTGCTCCTATCCCACTATCTGTGTCGGCCCATCTGCACATCCGTATACAATAGAATGCAGCCTGAAAATTTTTCCATTTACTATCCTATTAGTATTCTTTCGAAACGCCAACCACCTATCCTGGGTCAGTGAGGAGTCCTGCTCCACCGCTAGGCTTACTTGGCCCGCGATGGATAGAAGGCAAACCAACTAGTTACTCGGACTTGGTCGTGACATCATCTCAATCACTGTGGCCGTGTTTACAGGTCATTGAGTTATGGAAAGACACGCAGAGAGAATGCAGCTCTTATTTAACGACTTCTGCCGTGGGTGCAGATCCGCTGAGGAAGAGGAGACTGTTGTCCACTTTCTTTGTCAATGCCCATCAGATATAGGTTATTTAGGTCCCCAATCCCTGACGGAGCTATCGTCCATTGATGTCAATGAAACAGCTTCGTTTATCAAAACTTCGGACTGGTTTTCCAGCGTAGGGTAGTCGTGCTTTAGAATGTGCAGTCCTTGCGCTGACCAATTTTTTCTCCCCTGATTTGGAGAACTAAAGCGTTCAAGTGAGCTTTTGGCATCAAGGCAACTACTCTAACCTCACCTAACCTCCTATTAGTCACTCTCATAGAGTTATTCTACACCTATGAAGCTGGATCATAGCTGGATAAATAGCAATAAAGAGTACAAATTTGACCGACATATTTCACCTGCATTCACCCGTGACCTTAAAAAAATATGTATTCCAAATTGTAGGGTGACTTCTAATCTTTTTATTCGTGTTTTCCCCTGCTGATTATTGAAGAGCAATATTTCTTAAGATGGATTTTTAAATGCTTTTTCTGCTGTTGTTGTAATTTTTTTTATACCGCCGTCCACCATACCTTTATGATAATCAAAGTTTTTAAAATGTTTCAAGTACTCAGGGTTTTGAAATTGCTGATGTCATAGAATTTCTTAATTGACGTCATTGCTTAGACGTCGTTTTTTTGTTTTTCTTTCTTTGAAATCAATTTATAATAAAATTTTAAATGTAATGAACAATATCTCTTGAAGTATTTAATCAATGAGAAATTTAAAAAAAAATCAAATTTCCGATAACTTTTTAAAGTGCGAATATTAAGAGCGGGTATTAAAATAATTTAAAAAAATCGCATTCAATGTACTTAAATACCGGATTTACTATATTTATACGAGTATCAGACGGGTTTTTTTTCTTTCCTTTAAATGATAATCAAATATTTGGATGTTGTTGAATTTGTTGAGGCGCTACTTATGCACTTAATTGGTCATTACAACCCTGTAGTCAGGACTACAACCCTGTAATCAGGGCTACAACCCTGTAGTCAGGACTAAAACCCTGCAGTCAGGACTAAAACCCTGTAGTCAGGACTACAACCCTGTAGTCAGGACTACAACCCTGTAGTCAGGACTACAATCTAGCTTCATACTGGGAAAATATAACTGAAGGAAATATTTTTTTAATGTTTCATTTTGTTCAAGATTTCTGTTCCGGTAGCTCTCGTCTCATAAGTCAACACATTCACCCTTATTCTGGTTGTCGTCGTCTTGCGTCGACAGTTTAAAATTGGTATTCTGTTTGTCGTTATTGACAGTTATAGATGACTGTCGACACACATTTGGTATTCTGTGAGTCAATACGCCGTCGATATTGTGTTGTGTCGACTCTGATTTTATCGACATCATTTTTGGTAACGACGACGACGGCGACAACGAAGACGACAACCAGAATAAGGGTGATTGCCTACTAGACTACGTTGACACTTAAGGACTTAAGAGACCCAAAATCCTTTACTCCTTCCTACTAAAGACCATGCATAGCACACAAAGATGTGAAACTTCACCAAACATTAGTTGGTAATCTGCTGTTCAAGGGACAGCATGCCTGTCTGCCTGAAAGTGCAGAAAAATCACTGGGATTCTTGAATATTGCGAAAGACTTCAATAACGTGAATTCAGATGCTATATTCATCGCATTGGTAAGATTGGGTAAACAAGACACCACGGTAAACTGGATATCGAAACTGCTTTGTGAAAGAACGATCTAACCGACGCTAGGGAGCTTATGCATTGCAAGACGAATATGTGCACTCACTCTCCTATGGAATCTTTTGATGAACAAGCAGTTGGTGGTGGCAGGGCAATTTTATTTACACTCAAGAGTTTTTGCCAGCAGACTGCCGAGAGGAAGTCTCCGACAGAACTCTTTTTTTTTTTAATATTTCGGTTTAAAATATCTGAGTCAGGGCTTGAACCAGGAGCTCTCCTGTAATAAGCCTACACAGTACCTACTAGATTACGGCGGCTTGCTTAGCTGACTGTTAGAAAAACTGCATGATGAGGCCCTCTCTAGTTGAAGGTAGTCACTTACTCGCATCTTGTGAATATACTGGTCTAGATTAATGTCCAACAATAGGCCTCAGTTACACTCCAATTAACAACTCATCACCATAGAAATACAAGTGAATTAGCTACACTTTAGGACTGTGATTAAACAACGTCACTCAGTTCAAACGTGCTATAAACCCTAAGACTGTCATAGACTGAAACCTGAACGGGAGAGAGCGAATTGATGTAGAACTAGACGACATAAATAAACGCCCAGTCGAAGTATGCGCGTATGCTTATTACCCCGGAGAAGACGAACACATTTTCTAATTAAGTAGCTTCAATCGCAAAATAATCCATCTAGTAAACAACCTGACCTTTGGCCCTTACAGTGAACAACATCAGCAATGAGCATCGTAATGTTCAAACGCTTGAAATTCGAAACATAACGATTGGAATTGGAAAGATCTTACGAGTTAAAAATACTTGCCATAAGTTATAATAACTCTTCTCTATGGGGGAGAGGCCCTAGTAATTTTTTAGTTTGGCGCAATACCCGGGCATGTGTCTTTGCTACAGAGCTCTGCTTTAGCGTTACTACACTAGAGCGTTGAAAATAATCCAGCCAAGTAGAATCAAAATTAGCGTGACTTATGACCTTGCGTAAGGTTCTTGAATTGGATAAATACATGTATTAAATACCTGATACTCCTGCAGCATCACTAATGGTTTGCAGACTCGCTATTTTATTAAAACAATAGAAGATTTTCTGGAAATTGGAAATTTATTAAGGAAATGATGTTTTGGAAAACCCAGTCACTTGCAGGTCAAAATATCGTGGGAGTACAATGCGGTTTGATTAGCTCACCATACAGTTGCTCTATAATCACGGCCATGCTAATAAACAACAGATACTCGACTAAACACAAAAAACCCATAGCCGGGCGCCATTCAAAATTTTTAATCAACACAAAGAGATACAACATAATGGCCGCTATTAATATGCCAGGCGTAGTAAATGGTGAACGGTCGGCTTTAAAGTAAATTTCATATTTCGTAGAATGTGTGGGTTTATATAAGCATTTTATAAGCCAAGGAGCACCCAGGCATAAGCAAATATCCATAATGTTAGAGCCAAAAGCACAACAAACAGCCATGGAACCATACTCTGTTAAAGGAAAATTTCATTTAAAGTTCCAAACTCTATTTATAAAGGGCCAATTATTTACCTTTTCTGGTTACTATAACACCACATATGGCCTCTGGTAAGCTGAGACCCACCGCCAAAACTATAAGCCTCATTACCGGTTCAATCACATGGAAATTAAAGCCTGCATAAAGGATTTTTAAAGAAGATATCAAGTAAAGCCCTCTAAAGCCTACCTATTATAACCAAGCACCATGTAAACAAATAGGTTAAGGCTGCTATCCAGCATATGGACATAAACATGCCTAAAATGTAACAATTAAGGGCACAACGCCTACGTACACTGGGTATGGTAAGGAAAAATATCAATTGCCAGGGATAGGATACAAGCCAAAATAGTTTTTGCCACCAGGATTCTTTAGGCCATTTTAAGAGATTAAAGGCTTCTTCTTTGTCTTGAAGATCTTGCATGCTAAAGACATCTTTTACCTCATAAAGGGACTTAGTGCAGCATTCGCAAAGGCAAGGTTGTGCGGGATCTGAAAAAAGAAAATTTTATTTTAGAATAGAATTTCTATGGAAGGAAAGTTTGTTAAGTTAGGTTAGGTTAGTTTGGGTGAAGTCTCCCCACACATAAAAACATCTGAGATTGCCACTTAGGCCATTATATTAGACCCACGTTCCGCAACAGTGTACACCATTAGGCCCATGCAACCCAGACTCAGTTATATAGCGCGCAATTCTCCTTATCCGAAATACAGACAGTTCCGCGGATTGAGTCGCGGCTTTTGCGATGCCCTCGCAAGGTACCCTATCCTTCGGGCATTTCTTCCCATTAGACAGTGTCCCATGAGGACAGAGACCCCATAAAAGAAGTCAAAGAAGAGACAAATGAGTTGCTTTGCCCGTCTAACAAGTCCGTTCGCTCTTCTTCCTATGAAGCGTTAGCCAAGGAGTGAAATTTATTTCCAAATTTCCAGCCTAATCATGGCCCCTATCCACAAATAATAAAGGGGTTATAGAAAGTGGTACTCACTCGAGCCAACACGTCCACAATACAGATGCAGGGTATAGGGGACGTACCCTGCAACTGAGTAGAAACCAAAATAATGAACAATTTAAAATAAATCGCCAATTCTCGGAGAAATAAATGATTTTTATGCACAAGCTTGGACGTCTATATGACTTCCGAAGGCCTTGATTCGCCAAGTATATTCTCAGCGAATATTTTTCTACTGAGCAGTCATTTCATAGCCATAGTGAGTACAGCCATGACTTCCGCTTGAAGTTCGTTTCCTGAGTGAAATTTACAGAGGCTATAAAAGACTCGCGGAAATGTTCTAAGAAGTTTACGATATCGAAAGATGTTCTCAATTCAACTTGGATAGGAAGAAAGAAAGATCAGGACGTAGCAGTACTATCTGATAGCTACGCCATTAGCTCAGCTGTCGACTCGTATGAGGTTAACACGTGAATAGTAAGGAACTTGCTGAGTATGGGCAGTGGAAATAGAGTCACCCTGTGCTAGATTTCAGATCATGTAGGAATTTACGGCAATAAGCAGGCCGACGCGTTTACCAGGGAGTTACTACGCTGCTGATAGGACCAGAACAATTCTGTGGATTGGAATAGTTTGAAAGGGAGGAATATGGAGAGAGACAGAGACTCTTTTTTAAACCAAATGAATGTGAGGCTATCTAAACTTTTGTTTTGTAATAACAATAGAAGGATATTTAAGGCTATCCAGGCTAGCCTGAGCATACTAACCGGTGTACATTAAATATCGCTTCAAGCCTTTCAAGCAATTTTACGTTTCAGTCAAATCGATACTTCAAGACGACTTAAGTAGGTGGGCTCCTGCATAAGCGGGAATTAATCTCGAACCCACTACTTTCCCAAAGACGATCGAATTATATTTTTATCAGCACGTATAGTAGCCTTGATTGGATTGGAAGTTGATATCTCTTTGGTTAGGCTCACAGTGAATAAGGGTCTGGGACTATAAACAAATGTATTCCATCACAATCGAGTCTTTTTTGGGCGGGAATATAGTTTGGACACCAGGGTACTTAGGTAACGAGATTCTTAGATCCTCTAAGAGATCATAGTTTCAGTAGCTGCCTTGACGAAACAGAAGGACAATTAATCAGTATCTACTATGCGATTGCTTGCTGTAAAAGTTTCCCTGGCGTTTCTCTTTCTAAGGATATCAGAGTGGATCGAACAGTAAACCTATTCCTGGAGAGCTGTGCGCGCTTTTCAAAATTACTAGGGAACCTATTTACCTCTCGTTATATTTTGAAGTACAGCATCCATGCACAGATGCCCCACATAATAGTAGTACAGACACACCAGTAATAAGGCCTCATACCAACGTATAAAATCATTGTGCGTAAATAATGCCACAAAAAAAATGGCGACAGCATGCCACAACATATCTCTGGTGATAGGCCACCAATCGATGCAGTAATCCTAAAAACAAGGAAGCAATTTTAATTAAAAAAAAAACGCACACTTAAGCCCATACATACCACTTTTGTAAGCAGGCAACAGATGGATGGTATGGCTAAAGAATTAAATACCGAGGAGCCCGCTATAGTATCGGTGACCATATCACCCTCCGTTAAAAAAGTAACATACAAACCGACGAGTAACTCGGGTGAAGAGGTGGCTATAGACAATAGTAGGGCACCAGCCACTGCATAGGATATTTTAAATTCTGTAACATAAGGAAAGATAAAGAAGCATCACGTGCGGGCACGTACATATGTAAGATATACTCACTGTAACAAATTCTCTCTAACGAGGGCACACAATAGTCATCACAGACGATGAATATAGCCACGCTTAAGTAAACAGCGATAAGTGCTGCATAAGCAATATAATCCGAGCGTGGCATTTTAGTGGTAAACCAATTTGGAAATAGTTCGATGACATGTAAGGAGCACTTGGTTTTATTACGAGGATATTGTTGAAAATGTAGGGTCTGAAGAGGGATCAAAAACAGTCAAGAAAATTAGACAAATTATCGCATTTAATGCAGTTTTGCTTACAAGATTTTTATCAAATTTTGATTTCGCTAAATCGTCAGCCATTAAGAATTTAAATTTAAAGAATTTTAAATACAATTCGAGTTTATTTTCAAATTTAAAGAAAAAAATTTCAAAAAATATAAAATATTACAAAAAAAATTTAAAAATTTTCAGTTTAAATTTGTTTTGACGCTTCCGACGAACTGTCATCTGTCGGTGTTATAGAAACACTTGTTGATGCCTAAAATGAAAACCGCAAAAACCATACAGAGTTGCAAAAAATTAATGAAATTTTAATCATATTCAGCAAGCAATTAACAACGTTCATCAACAGTACCTAAGACATTCATATGATTGTGAACCTAAAGTCAGCTGCAATCTTCTTAAGGAGTAATTTTCTGGTGGATTGCCCTGAATAAATTTTACAGTGTGAAGCTCTTTGATAAGGGTTCATAAGGCACTATCGCTAATTGTCAGTATTATATAGCCTCCACCTAGATTATTTTACAGACTACATGCGTGACAATGTGATTTAATATCCCTTCACGGTGACACATTACTCCCTCCTCCATCCTATCTTAGAATACACATACTTTGAGGGGAATTGATGAACTTTGTCTTAACAGCTGGTTTCACGCTAGAACTTCAAACAGGAAAGACTGTTCCTCCGACGTGACCCGCCCCGGAGATTCTGTGTAAGTCTACATAAACGTTTCTAAAGGTAGAATTTTCATGGAACTTTCTTCGAACGGCTTAATCTTAGCATATATCTTTGTTTTAGGGCGTTGGCCATAAATCACGCTAAGAAACTGATTCTGATCTAAAACTACTAGCGTTTCAATCCTTTCGGACAGCCAAGCCACAATTAGACCTCAACAGATGCTATTTTCAGATCGAAGCCGATTTGCATTTGCCGGAACTCCCTTGGTCTACTATCGCATTAAATTATATCATGAATAATTGTGTAATTGATGAACCTGCTACAGCAGTCACAATCTTACTGAATAACTAACCAAATGAATATAAATGTAGGTGTACCTTTTATACTTGAATTGCATAAAAATAATACACACTTCACATATTTTTTGTAATTCAGCCAGCTGAATTGCATAAAAGTAGTAAATTTTATGCTTTTTTATTTAAAAAATAACATGCAAAGCAATTTTAATTCCATTCAGCTATTAAAAATGATATTCAGCTAAACAATAATAATATTTTTAATACCCTATTTAATATTTTTGAATTTTTTAGTTAAATTATTTTAAAGAACATTAATTCAGCTAGCTGAATTGCCTAGAATAGTAAATTTCAAGACAATTTGATCAAAAAATAAAATTCAAAGCAATTTTAATACCATTCAGCTATTAAAAATGATATTCAGCTAAACAATAATAATATTTTTAATACCTTTTTTAATATTTTTGAATTATTTTGTTTTAATTACTTTAAAAGACATCAATTCAGCTAGCTGAATTGCCTAGAATAGTAAATTTCAATGCTATTTGATCAAAAAATAAAATTCAAATCAATTTTAATTCAATTCAGCTATTAAAAATTATATTCAGCTAAACAATAATAATATTTTTACTACCTTTTTTTTAATATTTTTGAATTATTTTGTTAAATTATTTTAAAGAACATTAATTCAGCTAGCTGAATTGCATAAAAGTAGTAAATTTCATGGTTTTTTATTTAAAAAATAACATGCAAAGCAATTTTAATTCCATTCAGCTATTAAAAATTATATTCAGCTAAGCAATAATAAAATTTTTAATACCATCATCAACATTTCTGAATTATTTTATTAAATTACTTTAAAAAACATTAATTCAGCTAGCTGAATTGCATAAAAGTAGAAAATTTCATGGGTTTCTAATCAAAAAATAATATTGAAAAAATTTTTAATTTTTAATCATATATATTCAAAATGATATTGAGCTAAGCAATAATAATATTTTGAATATCTTTTTTAATATTTTTGAATTATTTTGTTAAAATATTTTAAAGAACATTAATTCAGCTAGCTGAATTGCATAAAAGTAGTAAATTTCATGGTTTTTTATTTAAAAAATAACATGCAAAGCAATTTTAATTCCATTCAGCTATTAAAAATTATATTCAGCTGAACAATAATAATATTTTTACTACCTTTTTTTTAACATTTTTGAATTATTTTGTTAAATTATTTTAAAGAACATTAATTCAGCTAGCTTAATTGCCTAGAATAGTAAATTTCAAGACAATTTGATCAAAAATTTAAATTCAAAGCAATTTTAATTCCATTCAGCTATTAAAAATGATATTCAGCTAAGCAATAATAATATTTTTGTCTTTTTTTAATATTTTTGAATTATTTTGTTTTAATTACTTTAAAAAACATCAATTCAGCTAGCTGAATTGAATAAAAATACATAGTATATTTCAAGGGTATTTGATCAAAAAATTAATTTTAACTTAATTCGGCTATTAAAAATAACATTCTGCTAAGCAATAACATGTTTAATGCCTTTTTTTTAACATTTTCAAATTATTTTGTTTAATTATTTAAAAATACATCAATTCAGCCAGCTGAATTCCATAGAAATAGTCGATTTCGTTGTTTTTTATTTAAAAAATAACATTTAAAGGAATTTTAATACAATTCAGCTATTAAAAATGATATTCAGCTAAGCAATAATAATATTTTGAATATCTTTTTTTAACATTTTTGAATTATTTTTTTAAATTACTTAAAAAAAACATCAATTCAGCTAGCTGAATTGCTTAAAAATTTATGAAAAATTATATTTCATTGCTTTTCAATTAAAAGTTTTCCTTTTTACATTTGAGTTAAAGGTGCTTATGCACCTTAACAGTTTAAATATCGTATAAGTGCCAATAATATGTGTTTGTGTGGGAATGTGTTGTGTATGGCAAACATTTGTGTGGAGCTTAAAAATGAAAAATCATGAAGAGGAAAATGTCGAAAAAAAAAATGAATTTAATTCACTTGTCACTTTAATCTACTAAAGATTATACGGATTCCTTTTCTTTTTTTTATTGTTATTGTTGTTGTTGTTGTCATTGTATTGTGAATTGTTTCGTATGGGAGAGAATATCAAAAAATCTTAACAATGAAGATGAAAAAAACTTTTTTTTTTTTTTTTTGCTAAATCGTACATATACATACGTATACTTGTACGTATTTGATTGTTTGTTATAAAAACTATCATGTGTAGAGGTACATACATACATACATATATCTACTATTTTCCAGATTTATTCATATATTGCCTATAAAGATTATTTGTTGTTGAAAACTCACCACACACATTACTTTTCGTTTTTTTTTTGGTTTGCTACTCTGACTGAGAAGATCAGTATGTGACCGACCTGATGGTCAGGAAAAAATTTAGAATTTTTTTTTGGAATCTTGTTTTTCATCTTCTTCTTTCTCTTTCTTCTTCTTATTCTTTATCTTCTTCTTAATACATACATATGTATTTACAAAATTTTCATCATTTTAATGTTTATCGCCGTTATTGCTATTATTATTGTTGTTGCTACTAATAATAATAACGGTATCCCATTGTATTTAAATTAAAATAAAAAGACAAAAAAGAAAAAATAAAAAACGTAAACGAAATGAAAAAAATAAATTTCGAATTGAAAAAAATGAAAAATTATTTGTGAAAAGAAATTTAAAGTGATAAAATCACAGTTTGATTCTGTCTTTGTATGTGTAATCATATAATAAATTTGTATATGTGTACTATACACACATACATATGTACATTGCGATTTAAAAAAGATAGACGGGATATTTAAATAAATCTTAAAAATTTGTACAAAATAAATTAAATGTTATTTTTATACAATTTTCGTTGGTTTTTTTTTTTTATTTTTTTTTTATTTTTTTTTTATTTTGATTTTCTTATTTCCACAAATAATACTCGTAATAGTAGTATGGGTTGAGGACGTAGAACGGAGAGGTGAAATACTAATTATGGCATATAATTTACGTACGTAAACACTACCTCTCGTATAATATGGAAAAAAATATCAGAAAGTAAATGCTTTTGACAAATGACCTTAACATTAAAGGAAACCATTAAAGCAAAACGAGACATAAATTTAAATTAGCGAAAAAAATATTACACATCTTTGTAGTGAAATAATTCAAAAACAATTACATTTTATCGATAACAAATACAAAGTTTATCAAGTCTATTTTTTTTTTTCGATTTTTATCACACTTCTTAAAGAAAAGTTTTATTTTTAGTTATTTCTATAGAACATTTAAAGATATCGATAATTATTCCTACAGAGAATTTATCGATATCGATAAATTTGTATACATAAATTTAATAAAATTATTAAAAAATTGATAGATATCAATATTATAGAAAATTTATCGTTAATTATTTCTATAGAAAGCAGTATTTCTATAGAAAATTAATCGATATCGATAATTATTTTTATAGAAAGCAGTATTTCTATAGAAAATTTATCGATATCGATAAATTTGTAAACATAAATTTAATCAAATTATTAAAAAATTGATAGATATCTACATGATTATGGAAAATTTATCGATATCGATAATTATTTCCATAGAAAGCAGTATTTCTATAGAAAATTTATCGATATCAATAATTATTTCTATTGAAAGCAGTATTGCTATAGAAAATTTATCGATATCGGTAATAATTTTTACAGAAAATTTATTGGTAATTATTTCTATAGAAAATTTATCGATAATTATTTCTATTGAAAGCAGTATTTCTATAGAAAATTAATCGATATCGATAATTATTTCTATAGAAAGCAGTATTTCTATAGAAAATTTATCGATATCGGTAATAATTTCTACAGAAAATTTATTGGTAATTATTTCTATATAATATTTATCGATAATTACTTCTATAGAAAATTTATCGATAATTATTTCTATTGAAAGCAGTATTTCTATACAAAATTAATCGATATCGATAATTATTTCTATAGAAAGCGGTATTTCTATAGAAAATTTATAGATATCGGTAATAATTTTTATAGAAAGCAGTATTTCTATAGAAAAGTTATCAATAATTATTTCTATAGAAAATTTATCGATATCGGTAATAATATCTACAGAAAATTTAGTAATTATTTCTTTAGAAAAGTTATCAACAATTATTTCTAAAAAAATTTATCGATATCGATAATAATTTCTACAGAAAATTCATCTAAATCGATAATTATTTCCATAGAGAATTTATAATTCTATAGAAAATTTATTGATATCGGTAATAATTTCTATAGAAAGCAGTATTTCTATAGAATATTTATCGATAATTATTTCTATAGAAAGCAGTATTTCTATAGAAAATTTATCGATATCAATAATTATTTCTATAGAAAGCAGTATGTATTTCTATAGAAAATTTATCGATATCGATAATTATTTCTATAGAAAGCAGTATGTATTTCTATAGAAAATTTATCGATATCGATAATTATTTTTTTTAGAAAGCAGTATTTTTATGGAAAACTTATCGATATCGATAATTATTTTTATAGAAAAGTTTTCAATAATTATTTCTATAGAAAATTTATCGATATCGATAATAATTTCTACAGAAAATTTATTAGCATTTATTTCTATAGAAAAGTTATCAACAATTACTTTTATAGAAAATTTATCGACAATTATTTCTAAAAAAATTTATCGATATCGATAATAAGAAAATTCATCTAAATCGATAATTATTTCAATAGAGAATTTATCGATAATTAATTCTACAGAAAATTTTTCGATATCGATAATTACTTCTATAGAAAATTTTTCGATATCGATAATTACTTCTGTAGAAAATTTATCGATAATTACTTCTATAGAAAAATCGAGAAGAAAAGTTGATATTTATTTCCATAGAAAAATCGATAATTATTCCTATAGAAAAATCGATAATTATTTCCATAAAAAAATCGATATTATTTCCATAGAAAATCGATAATTATTTCTATAAAAAAATCGATAATTATTTCTATAGAAAAATCGACAATTATTTCCATAAAAAATCGATATTATTTCCATAGAAAAATCGATATCTATTTCTATAGAAAAATCCATAATTATGTGTTTCTATAGAAAAATCGATAATTATTTTTATAGAAAAATCGAACCATAAACGCAATTTTATTGTCTTTCATGTTTTAAACTGTTTTTTTGTTATATTTTCTGTAATTTTTATTTTTATTAATTTATTATTATATTTCTTTTATATTTTTAGAGCACCCGCCATTATTGCCGGTATTGTTCTCAGTCTTAATCTAAATATTAATTATGGATCATCGTTGGTCAATGAAATATTTATTACACTGGAAAAAGGTGCAAAAACGGTAAGTGGTTGATTAAAATACACTGGTTAATAAACATCTACATACCAATATTATTCACAATATAGGCAAGTTATTAGGGTTTATTGTCCTATTCTCACTTCAACGCATTTTCATGTAAAAAATGCATCACTTTCATTCGAAAAATTTTTATAAGTCATCGTGTCATATTTAAATTAATTAATTAAATTATTTCTATAGAAAAATCGATAATTATTTCTATAGAAAAATCGATAATTATTTCTATAGAAAAATCGATAATTATTTCTATAGAAAAATCGATAATTATTTCTATAGAAAAATCGATAATTATTTCTATAGAAAAATCGATAATTATTTCAATAGAAAAATCGATAATTATTTCAATAGAAAAATCGATAAAAACCGTATTATGGTAAGATAGTCAGAAGCATAGACTGGTCTCTGTTTCTTTTATGGTTCTTCCGTATAGTAGTAAATCCCCATTGGCTCGAGTTTCACAACTACCTACTGGTGATACGATTTGTACTCTGGTCGATCCATTGGGTCTTAGTCTGGGATAATTTAAGTGCCGCTTCATATCTTCCGTGAAGTGAGGGTATTGTTTCTAATGCTTTTGTAGGTTATGTCCTTATAGCATAACACATTCTTTGAACCTTCTGAATTATTCTAATGTTGCATTTTCTATCCATCTATGGGTATGTCCATCCACCATACTCTTCAGTAGTGTTAGTATGTGTAAGTTAGTATGTCATTCTTGTAGTGAGATTCCATTTGTGGGCAATTGGTAGACTTCGGCTGTTTTATCTGTCAAATCCAGATCGAATTCTAATTTCGATTTATTTTACAGAAAAATTTATCGATTTTTTTATAGAAAATTTATCGATTTTTCTATAGAAAATTTATCGATTTTTTTATAGAAAATTTATCGATTTTTTTATAGAAAATTTATCGATTTTTTTATAGAAAATTTATCGAATATCGAATAAGAAAATTTATCGATTTTTCTATAGAAAATTGAATTGAAAAATTAATCAATTTTTCTATAGAAAATTTATCGGTTTTTCTTTAGAAATAATTATCGATTTTTCTATAGAAAATTTATCGATTTTTCTATAGAAAATTTATCGATTTTTCTATAGAAACTTTATCGATTTTTCTATAGAAAATTTATCGATTTTTCTATAGAAACTTTATCGATTTTTCTATAGAAACTTTATCGATTTTTCTATAGAAACTTTATCGATTTTTCTATAGAAACTTTATCGATTTTTCTATAGAAAATTTATCGATTTTTCTATAGAAAATTTATCGATTTTTTTTATAGAAAATTTATCGATATTTATTATTATCTATAAGAGTAGGTGGTACGCATTTTTATACTCAAAATAATTAACACGTAATCCTGACTGGTTAAAATTCTTCGTGGATTAATATCCACAGGAATTTGTATAGAAAATGTATCGATTTTTCTAGAGAAAATTTATCGATATTTATTATTTTCTATAAGAGTGGGTGGTACTCATTTTTATACTCAAAATAATTAACACGTAATCCTGACTGGTTAAAATTCTTCGTGGATTAATATCCACAGGAATTTGTATAGAAAATTTATCGATTTTTCTATAGAAAATTTATCGAATAAGAAAATTTATCGATTTTTCTATAGAAAATTTATCAATTTTTCTATAGAAAATTTATCGATTTTTCTATAGAAAATTTATCGATTTTTCTATAGAAAATTTATCGATTTTTCTATAGAAAATTTATCGATTTTTCTATAGAAAATTTATCGATTTTTCTATAGAAAATTTATCGATTTTTCTATAGAAAATTTATCGATTTTTCTATAGAAAATTTATCGATTTTTCTATAGAAAATTTATCGATATTTATTATTTTCTATAAGAGTAGGTGGTACGCATTTTTATACTCAAAATAATTAACACGTAATCCTGACTGGTTAAAATTCTTTGTGGATTAATATCCACAGGAATTTGTATAGAAAATTTATCGATTTTTCTATAGAAAATTTATCGATATTTATTATTTTCTATAAGAGTAGGTGGTACTCATTTTTATATTTGTATAGAAAATTTATCGATTTTTCTATAGAAAATTTATCGATTTTTCTATAGAAAATTTATCGAATATCGAATAAGAAAATTTATCGATTTTTCTATAGAAAATTTATCGATTTTTCTATAGAAAATTTATCGATATTTATTATTTTCTATAAGAGTAGGTGGTACGCATTTTTATACTCAAAATAATTAACACGTAATCCTGACTGGTTAAAATTCTTCGTGGATTAATATTCACAGGAATTTGTAAAATTTTATTGAATTGATGAATGAACTGAATTGGAAGCGCATATCTGCATAACTGAATTGCAAATATAATTGTATTCCAGGTATTAATCGAAATTGAAAATCTTTACGATTCGTTCAGGCATATTGAGTGAAAGAATTTTAGCTCTGAAAAACAGTAACATAATAGCATAGACTTTTATAGATTTTTCTTTCTATTATTTCGTTTAACATTTCTTAATACAAATTAGCTTAGCTGTTGCATAATTCTCAAATAAAATCTTCACCATAAATTACCGTCTCACTATGAACTTTTAATCAAAGGAAAAAAAGTAGAAAGAAAATCTTACTCATTTTATCTCATTTCTTAGGCTCAGCAGGTACATATATGTATGTACACACATATGTATATGTATGTACATAAGTATGTACAATTGCATATGGACCCATATACCTTAGAGAGTCTGTAAGAAAATTTAATAAAAATAAATATACTCTCCATTTCTCTTTCTCTATGTTCTACGAGTATTCTATTCAAATATTTTTTTTTACTTTTTTTATTTTACTTTTTTTTTTTTTGATTATTTTTTATAATTTTTTTCAATTACTTACTCGTACTATGTAGTTTTCTTTGACAAATTTAATTGAATGTCTTCTTATTTAAGTGAATAGATAGATACAACAATAATAACTATGAATTGAATTTACAAAATCTTGCTCCTATGAAAGAAATATAAAGAAAAAGATCAAATAATTGTTGAATTAATCAAATCAGATAAAATCACGATATTACGAAATGACAATTTATCGATTAAATTCTTTGCGTGTGTGTGTGTATGTGTGTAAAAACTTTCTAAATTTTTAATATGATTACAACACTATGAACAGCCTAAGGTCATGATAATCACGGTAGCCGGAAAGTTTCCCTTGACTGTCAGTAAGCTCATGCAGTTATCGAAAACTCTCTTCTTGATTATCTAAGAGGGGTCATGACATTAATGTCATTAAAACGTAGATAAACCTTTTCTTCAAAAGACGCAAGCTAACGAATTCCACACTACATACATACATAAATGGCCATTACAACCCTTCAGTCAGGATTACGGCCTAGCTTCTCACACCACTCATGTTGTGTGTGTTAATTTTATACATGAGTGGCGGGACCTACAGTTTAAAGTCGTCTCCGAACGACAGATTTATTGAGAAGCTTTTCATGGCAATTTTATTTACTCTCAGAGTCTTTGCCAGAAATCCGCCGAGAGGAAGTCGCCGAAGAAATAATTTCGTTTCGATGTCTGACCTGGGATTCGAACTCGGGCCTTCAGTCTAATAAGCCAACACACTACCTACTAGACCACGGCGACTTCAACGAATTCCACACTATCCTGGTTTAACTGCGATCCTTCTATATAAATATAGTATTGTTACGTTTTTACCCTTTTAGAAACGTTAAAAATATGAGTCCGTAGATTGTAAATAAAATAAAAATAAATATGTGTTTAGTTTTAAATCAATTCTTTATTATTCGCACAATTCCGTGTGCCACCTTTAACGATTTGAATTAAACAACAACAATTTGTTTTAATTGTTATTCTTCTTTCACAATCTTCCGCGTACACAATAAAAATTTTTTCGTTAGATCTTTAATACGAAGATCTTCAAACCACAATTATTCTCTTTCCACGCAACGTGTCTTTGTCTTCACACAAGACTGACTGAATTCTTACTGGATCGCCGTTGTCTGCTCTGTCTTGCCTTTTATATCGCAGGGTAAGCAGTCTGATGAATGCACTTGAAGGAGAATGTCTTTGCCTTTGCGAAATCTCTATAAATGTAAACAAGTTGCTTGCAGTGTTGTTGTTGCCTGTTTACTTGTTTATCCGCTTTTTTTATACTGCACTTTGTTGTTGCCTGTTTATTTCTTTGTCCCCTTTTTTTATATTGATGTCGTTGCTATATTTTTGTTTATTCGTTGATCATGTAAACAAGTCCATTATTTTTGTTTTTGGAGGTTTTGTTTATCATTTTAAAAACACCATTTCCATTTTCGTAACAGTATAAAACCATGCTATTCTGCGGCTCTATGACATTAAGTGGAACGATATTCCAGATAAACTGGCGAGAGAAACAGAGAGAGCGCGCTGCAATGTGTGGATATAGCGGATGAGCCAATAAGACTTCTATTGGGATACTCCTTTGGTCAGATAGAGCAATAGATGAAACATAAAGTTCTTTTGTCATAATAAAATACGGACCATACTAGATCGTTCTAGGACCAAATGGTTTCTGAGCCTTGGCAGAGAGCATCTTAATGGAATGTTTGACTGTCGTTGTGCTCTACGCGTTAGGACTAGTTTGTGGCAATGGTTTTAGGGAGTTAGATACTGAAATTCATTTCCGACTTTGGCTGGTTGTTGAGATCACAATCTGATATTCTTTCTTTTCCATCTCATATTTCTTCGTTTTTCTTTCTGTTTGCTGGCTATCTTTCGTCTTTCTCCCATGTCTTTTCACATAAATAAAGGTTTTTCGTTCTTATTCGCATTTTTGCCCCGCAAAAGAATTAACACATCAATGGCTTAGCAGAGTGGTTACCAGGGTCGTAGGGGGTAATCACAAAGTAGCTTTTGCTATCCATTCATGGTCTGTAAGAGATATTGGCCCGTATTTTTCTAAAAACAAACCTGAGAGAGAACCCTTATCACTCTTTCAGAGGCCTAGAGACGTCTGACAATCGGCTTCTTTGAACTGCAATAAAAGATAATGAAGAGAATCGATAGTGGTTTCAACTAGAGGTTGTGACCAATTTGCATGAGAAGCTTTCAAAAAGACGAATTTATTATTTTTCCAACATCTGCCTACAAAATTCATGGTATTTGACCCAACTAGAAACGATTGCTATCACCAATTCTACAACCTGAAATACAAGTTGACTTGTTACTAAAGGGTCCGCCAAATAACTTTTTTTTTTTTTTTTTTTTTTGAAAATGCCTTAAAAAAAAACTACTGAATATTTTCTTTGAAATTTCTTTTTTTTATTTGAAAGTACAATCCTTCCGGTTAATAATGGAAAATAATTTCATTCAAATGGCTGCCTCGGCTGGCCATGCAGTAGCCTACACGATCGGTTCAATTTTTAATCACATTATCGATTGTGTGCAGCTCTGTATTTCACCAATGGCTTCACGAATATTGTCCTTTAAAGCGTCAATTGTCTCTGGCTTGTCGGCATAACACTTATCTTTGACGGCACCACACAAATAATAGTCCAACCGGGTCAAATCGCAGCTCCGAGGTGGCCAAACGACATTAGCTCTGCGGCTGATAATGCTGCGATCTTCAAAAGCAGGGCTCGCAAAACATCGAGTGTAGCTTCGGCCGTGTGGCACGTAGCGCCGTCCTGTTGAAACCAAATGTTGCCAATATCCTCCTCTTCAATTTTTGTGAACAAAAATTCGTTCAACATGGCCCAATAACGATCGCCATTGACTGTAACGGCCACTCCTTGCTTATTTTCGAAGAAAAATGGCCCAATTATGTCTCTGGACCAAAATCCGCAACAAACAGTGACTCGTTTTGGGTGCGTCGTCGGCTTTTCAATGTATGCGTGCGGGTTTTCTGTGCCCCAAATGCGACAATTTTGCTTGTTTACATACCCGCCAAGATCAAAATGAGCTTCATCTGAAAAGATGTTTTTTTTTTTTGCCAAAATCGGCATCTTCTGTAAGTCGATCTCAGGCCCACTTAGCAAAGCGAAAACGCATTGGATGGTCAATATTCGTTCAGCGGAAGGATAAAACTAATTATCTGTCAAATCAGACATCAGCTAATGGTGTTTTCTTTTCTACAAAGAAAATGTCACCCTCTTACAAGGTACATTAAAAAAATTTTTGACCAACCCTGTTGTAATGTCATTTCTTATTTGAGAAGAACATAACACAAATAATAAAAAAGGGTAAGCCCTGTGTTTACCACTTATTAAGAAAATGAATAAGGAAATGCCAATTTGTTCAAAGGTGTTGCCAGATCGCTAATTTTTCGACTTCATTTTTTGCACGCTTTTTTTATAACAAAGAAAAAAGAATAATTTGACACTGTTCTAACATTGAATACAATTTTTTTATATTACTGACAATGTAGCTTTAATAATGTAATATTTCCTTAAGATTAGTCCACAACACAATGAAAAAATTAACTTCAAAATTGGATAACGATACCAGGCGATTTTTTTTAAATTTCATCTGGTAGCCCTATAAATAAACAAAAGTCAACTGCTTTACAGGGCATTATCAGCACTCTCGATTTATACAGGGCATAAAATGCAATGCCCTCCACCATTGGCAAGTGCAAATTATTTAGAATAAAACATACCACCCTTTTAGAGGGCGAAACATTTTTAAGAAACAAACGCAAAGTTGCGTTTTGCGTTAATAAAATGCACACTTTTTTGGTAGAAAAGAAAACACCATAAGTGTTACCATTCACGAAATAAGCAGTAGTTGAAAAAAAAAAAGCGTTAGATGACGGACCCGATATTTATTTAGAGTCACTAAATATGTATGTATGTACATATGAGCATAAGCTCCATCTAGTGACAGTAAATATTTTCTAATACCACTCACCTTACCCACCTTAATTATAAACTGAAAAAATTTCTTAACTTTCATTACCTCTTTCTGTCCGCAGTCCCCTCCAAATGTGTATCAAATTTCATTTGAAACGAATCAATCTGTTTTTATAGAGCCAATCCAGCACAATCTATTGCCAATCGACGACGTAGCAGTGGAACACAAAACATCATTAGGTTACCCGTTCCATCCCATCCCATCCCATATTTTAATTAAAGCGTGTGTGTTTGTTGAGCAATAACAAACAAAAACAATTGCTTGTTATACTTTATTTAAATGAAATTAAATAATAAAATAACAAAAACAACAACAACAACAGAAAGAAACAATAATAACAACCGACGCACGTTCATGTCACGAATGCTGGCTGGCATTATAAACAAAATCAACAAAAAAAAAGAGAAATTAGAGAGAGATCATAGGCATATTGTAACAAAATATCGGCAAAGGTCAAAAATATTTAGAGAACGACCGAGAGGCGAATTGTAGACCACAATCGCTGGAAGCTGGAAAATGTTCTGGTAATTAAGTGAACGAATGTAACGTCATTACAAAATTATGAACCAAATGATCATGCTTACCAACTGATTGCCATCATGATGATGACGATTGCCGATGATGCCGTTGATAATGATGGAACTGATGGGGATGGGATTGCGACAAAAATAATTTTTAAAACACAAAGTTGCAGGTTTGTAGATACAGTGGAACGAAAGAGTTTAAAGACTGCTCACATTGTCACGTGATCTTGCCAGTGAGGACATTTTATTAGGACGATTATGCGCGTCCATATTTAGTGAGAGAAGACGCTAATGCTAGCCATTAGGGAGGCTAGTTTAGTTGAAGTTGAATATTGTATAAGGCTACCGGATCACTGTAGCGGTTTTCAGGCAGAAATGTCGGCTGCGCTTACGATTGTTTGGATTGTAAATATCGCCAATCGCAACATCGCCATACTCACCGATAATCAGTCGGCCATTAGAGCCTTGGGCTTCAACGTTATGAACTCCAAGGCGGTGTATAGCTGTCGCAAACACCTAAACAGGATGGATGAAAGCTACGATGTCCACATATTTTGTATTCCCTTTGGAAACCTGTAAGCTCCGTGAGACATTCCGTCAATCGCAGCTAGGCAGCTTCGTTTACTGGCCAGAACAGCGCAGAAAATTTAGCGAAGACTAGATGGGGAGGGCGCACTGCAAGGGTGCTTAAACTTCAAAAAAGCATACGCAATGCAGTTGTCGGGGTCCTGACAGCAGGGTATTGCTTTACAGGTACGCATGCGAGGCTCTTTGCAAATAATTTCTGTAGAAGCTCCCGAGTAAATTCTGTCCGAATGGACGATAGGATAGAATAAGCGGTACGCATGCGAGGCTCCTTGTAAATAATTTTTGTAGAAGCTCCCGAGTAAAATGTGCCCGATTAGACGATAGGATAAAATAAGCTTTTTTTTTGTCCTTCCTGGATTAAGTTTCGATGAGTTTACTCTAATGATTCCCTTTTGCAGGGAAAATGTTAGTTATGGAGTGGAATTTATTCCCTATTTCAAGCGTTATTATGGCAAATGGAACATTTGTGGACGGGTCATATAACAAAATTGTTAGGTTTGAACCTGTTAAGGTTATTATATGCGCAAGGTTTGATTAACTATAACCAAAGAAAATAAAGTATAAAGAATGTGCATTTGAACATATTTTGGAATATTTTTCAAAAATATTTCATGACGCAGGCGGAAAGATAGGAGGGAAGTAAACAGAAACGAAGAGCGTAACAATGCGTTGCTCTCATAGTGCGTTTTTGTTGTTTGACCACTTTTTTTATTAAATTTTCTGAAATCACTTATTCTGGTCAGTATTACCACGAAAAAAAAAAATATTGTAACCAACATTTGTGAAAAAAAATTACCAAATAAGAAAAAATATAACCAAAATTAAATTCACAGTTTTTTTTATTTTATTTTTTCAAATATAAATTATAATTAATACAACAGAGTAAGAAAAGAAACAAAAAATAACAAAATAAAATTTTAGTCTTACAAATTAATTCATTTCTACAAACAAACAAAAGCTCTTTTTATAAGAAAAATAAATAACAAAATCCGGAAATTTTGGTTAAAAATAGCTAAACGGCAACACTGGTTGTGATTAGTGAGCAAGAGAGAGAAAATAAGTTGAGAGAATTTATTTATTTACAGCCATAGAAAACTGTCAATAATATACGATACTTTGATTTTCATTTCATCAACATACATATGTAAAGCTATCTATCTTAATAATTTTAGATAAATAAAGATAAAATAAAAAATCCATTTTTTTTTTATTAAAAGAACATAAAGCTATCCATCTTTGGCTTAAAAATTATACCTAGTTTTTTTTAGATAAACAAAAATAAAAAAACCCATTTTTTATTAGAAGAAAAAATAAAAAAATTAAATACGGCCAGCTAATGACATAGAACATTTTTAACATAAAATATTTTTTGAGTGTTATTCTGAAATAAAATGATAACGCATCCGCTACACATGTGTTCTTGTCGCAGTCTGATCGACAACTAAATCAAATAACACAAGAATGCGTGTGAGTTCTCTCTGCACAATTGTGCGGGTCGTAATGTTAAACAAATTTTGGTGAGAGCAGGTCGTAATGTTACAACCCGCCATAAGAAATTTTACTTCTACATGATGCGCATTCTTTATATCCATATTCTTTGCTATAACCCATTAGAGCCATTGGAAGCCTATGTAAACCAGTTCTACTACCAAATTAAATGCAAGCACCAGTACATTTTCGCCTGAAGTCGCCGTAGTCTAGTAGGTAGTGTGTTGGCCTATTATACATACGTGAGGCCACGGTTCCAAATCCCATTTCCAACAAAACGAAATACGAAAAATTATATTTCTTCGGCGACTTACTCTCAGCAGATTTTCGGCAAAAATTCTGAAAGTAAATAAAAATAGTCATGAAAAGCTTATCAAAAATCTGTCGTTCGGAGTCGACTTTAAATTGTAAGTCCCGCCAATCATAAAAAAAATGAAATTAACACACACAACATAAGTGGTGTAAGTCATGAAAAGTTTCTCGTTCGGAGTCGACTTGAAACTGTAGCTCCCACCACTTATGTATGTGTGGTGGGTGGTGTGAAAAACTAGGTTGTAATCCTGACTAAAATATTGTAATGACGAATTATGTTTTGTACACTTTCATGGCACTCTCCTCGACAGATTTTCTTTTCTTGCGCTCCACTGTAAATAATTTTAACGTAAGAGAGCAAAAGAAGAAAAAACCGCAAATCAACAACAAAAACAACAGCAGCTACACCTATGTACCTCCCTTAAATGATTGACCCGCATTATGTGATAAAAAAAAAAAAGAAAAACTCGAAATATTTACAAATATTTTGTAATGCTTCTTTCTGCCTCTTCTTTTTTTCGATGTTGGAAAAATTCAAGAAAACATACACATACTCACACACACACACATAGAAATTATTTAAATTGTGTGGCTTTTTTTTTTCTTCTAATTTTTTATGATTTTATTTTTTATTATTTTAAACAAATACGGCAAATACAGACACAAAAAAAAAATCTTTTCATTTTTCAATTTTAAAACTCAGCTTCCAACTATAGAGCACAACTTAAACACATTTAGTTTAGAATAACGGGGCGAATACTCAACAACAACCAAGTGCAGCTTAGAATAAACAAAAAAAAAAAAAAAAAAATAGAGGAGAGAGAAAAAAAAATCAATTTTAGAACGCATAAAAACGAAATGAATTTAAATTTTTTAAAATGAAAACGAAAAACCGTTTGCAAGTTGCAAATTAAAAAAGAAATAAAACAATTTTATTTGTTGTTTTAAATAATAATTACAAACGGACACACACACGGATTTTTCTTTAAGATCAAAAGAAAAGAAGAAAAACGCTAAAACGCAACATTTTTCAAACTTATGCTCGGTTCGGCTCTACTTTAGTATTTGAAAAGAACAAAAAAAAAACAAAAAGGAGAAGAGACATTATTATACAATAGAACACAATAAAAGTGTGTGTGGGTAACGGTATATTAGTGAGATTGAGATTTTCGAAAAGTGAACAAGAAAAATAACGATGAGATCGTTTATCGGTTCTATTGTGTTTCTATGAGTACCATATGCACACACATACATCCATAAGTTTGAAAGAGCAATAGAGCGAGAGATTGTTGTGAGAGTGTATAAGTCTTTCTATTGTTTAATAAACGCTGTTAATAATGTATTTTAAATAGTATTTGTTGTTGTGTATGTGTTTTTACCGTTTTTTCTCGTATGTATAAGTGATATTTTTTTTTTCATGATGCCAAATGAATTGTCGTTGAGCCTAAGCTTAGTTTATGACAAGCGGTGTTGAAAATATCAACTAAAAAAACGTTGAAACGCGCTTACACGGGCAATTTTCACAAAGAAAATTTAATTTTTCTTAATTTTTTTTGTTTGTTTTTTTTTTTTTTTTTTTTTTTTTGGAAAAATTATAACAATAACAACATATATATATATATAGATACATATGCGTTCGCCAAAAAAGAAAAATATTTAAAATAAATTTAAACAAAAAAAAGAAAAATTTTAATACAAATTAAACGAAAAAAAAACGACGCTTAAAAAAATTAAAAAAATTATTAAAAAAAAAAAAATAATAAAGAATTAAAATAAATTATAAAAAATATATTATAAAAATAAATCAATGAAATCCATTTAACAAAAAAAAAAAAACAAAAATTCAAAAAATTAACGAATTTACCATACAAAACATCTTTAACAAAAAATGGCGGATTATTGGGTTTTAATCAACTCTGCGGGTATATAAATTTTTATTTTATTTAAATTAATAAATTAAAAACAAGAAAATAGTAAAAAATAAAAGTCTTTAACATAATCTATGTTTATCACCCCTTTTTTCCATTCAAAAAAAAAAAAAAAGAAGAGAGAAACCACCCCAGGCGTATACGTAATATTATGAATAATTTCGTATAAAATAGCAGCAGCCGTTTTTTTTATTTTTTTTTTATTTTTAATCACTGAAGCATTAAAATGTTTAAATAAGTTTGTTTTGCTTTAATTGTAACAAAAACAATAAAAACTAAAAAAAATAATAAAAAAAAAAAATTAAAAATTAAATAAAATAATCTACTCATACCTGCAAATAAAATAAAAAAAATAAAATACATACGAGTAGAGAGAAGAGATGTATTCACAATTGCTTTTACTGTGTAATTAAAAACTTTGTTTAGAATGAATGGAAATTATTCTGTGTTTTGGTTTTTTTTTTTTTCAATTATTTGTTGTAATCTAAATCAAAATATATAAAAATAAATAAATATAAAAAAAAAATTACAATTATTTGTAAACAAATACTATTTAAATGTGCAAACAACGAATATTTTTGTATCAGGAAAATAAACTTGTGTTTACTTTACCGGTGCAAAATGTAAACACGTTGTAAAATTAAAAAATTAATTCAATTCATCAACAAATTATAATTTAAAAAGCAAATTGTTTCCAAAAAAAATGCTTTTCCCTTTGCAATTTTTAATAATAATAATAATACGAGAATTAATTATTTGGAAGGAAGGTTACTAGACTTCGCGATAACAAAATTGAATTTTTTTTTTTTTTTGTAACAATTTCCTCTTGGACTTGAAGAAATATTTTTCCATTGATCCTATAAGCAGCAAAGGGTCCCAAATAGTCGATTCATTCCTTAGGGTTTTATTAATTAAATTGTATTACATACACTAGTGGCATAAACTAAAGCAACTGACTTAATTTTTGACATTTCCATATGAATCGTGTGAAAAACAATCCTGAGAATTTTTAAAGATAGCTTTTTCAAGTCTTTGAGGGTTTAATAATTTACTAAAAAAAAAAATTATCGAAATAAATTTTTTTAGTTCGAAGAAAATAAAATAATTTCTAAAATTTAGGTGGCAAAAACTAAAGCAACTCCCTTAGCAATTTTTTTTTGATTTTTTTACATAATTTAACAATTAATAAAATGTTCGATATTTTGTAAATTAAGAAGTCATCAGCGAGGCATTAGACCTATTAATTCATCAAATTTATGTTTTTTAATGCTTCTTTTTGACCTAACGCCATCACTTCTACTCAACTCTTGTTATTTCATTCGCTAGGATTTGATGTCCTGTTCTAAACCAAGTGAATGATTGCATTAAAAAACATTTCAGAAAGAAAATTGATGAATTAATAGGTCTAATGCCTCGCTGATGACTTCTTAATTTACAAAATATCGAACATTTTATTAATTGTTAAATTATGTAAAAAAATCAAAAAATTGTATACCAAAGGCATTAATAGACATAGGTCCACCTGAAGGTGAATATTTTGCTTTATCCAAAGATGAGATTAATATGGTATCCGCAATCATTAGTGCTCGTGTCCCAGTTAAAGCAATAGTTGACGCCCTTTGCCGTCGGGATGCTAATCTGTTCACAGCCGATGTTGCCATAACTTTTATGTTAAAAAAACTTAAAGATGCTAACAACGTTATAAGTCAAAAACTACATTCAGCCCTCATCCTTCGCATGCAACAAAGGAGAACAGATATCAGTGGGGTACTTCAGTATCTGCACAATGGTAGAACAAATGTTCAGTCCGAATCCGAAACAGAGTTCGTAACAGTTCCTTCTTCCATAAAATGTCGCAAATTAATAGTTGAGTTATTCGAAAGACTAAATGCTTCAAGTCCAGCTACATCACTTCTAATAGCTTCTGAGTCAGAAGTTACACCTTCGGATTCAGATAAGGCACCTTTCGAAATTATTTAAGATTCTTCTGAGCTTCCATCTGAATCTCTTTCTTGATCTCTTGAAGAACCTTTAAATATTTCAGACGAGCTCAATGAAGCTATAAAAAAAGCACATTTACCGAGGATAGCAATTCGATGTGAGACGTTGTCTGTAAAAATTCAGAGAGAAATGCTCTTGTTTGAAAATGGAGGAACACGTGGTGACTTTTTGCAAAGAGCATATGATTTTTTAATGACTATTCAGCCAGCCAGTGTAGAGTTTGAACGTGCTTTTTCTGCAGCTGGATTTTTGGCAACTAAAATAAAAAGTCGTTTGAGCGATGAAACTTTGGATGCTCTGTGCTTCCTCAAAACGTATTTTAAAAATAATAAAAAATAATAACATATCGCACTTGATCAACAAAAGAGTATATATCTATAAAAACAATTAACTCTTTATAATTAATTTAAAAATGTGTAAAATTAAAAATAAAATTAATTTTCTTATAATTTAATAAATTCTTTCTTATAAACCTATTTTTGGATGTGTCATGTTATTAATTTCATTGAAATAATATGTTAATATCTTTCAAGAAAAAAATTTTTTAAAATCCCGGGATAAATCCCGGAATCCCGGGACTAGGTAAATGAAATCCCGAAATCCCGGGATTGAAAATATAGAGCGGGATTGCCAACCCTACCATACGTCGTGGTGAAGGGCAGCTGGATTTAATTGAAAGTGTAAATCAAAATTAAATTACGCCACAATGGGTCCTGAAATAGGACCAAATAATAAAATCAGCATATGGAATCAAAAAATTGTGATTATCCACCATATTTCCTCAAAAAGAAGCGATATTTTCGGTTGCGATGAAGCACCGGCCTCTAGTCTCTTTAAATTTCTACAAAATTCTGCCAATTTCTGCCACAGTAGGTAAATTATCCATTCCGTAATGCCCGCAAAGTGACTACGATTAAAATCTTTATCTATTTTCACGCTTTCTTCGGTTGTTAGACTATCCATATTCATAAATGGCAGACCTTTCACCCACTAAATGAATGATACCCCAGGTCAGGCATCTCTAACTAAACGAAATATCACAAAATATTTCTTCGGCGGCTTCCACTCAGCAGATTTCTGGCAAACACTCTGAGAGTAAATAATGTTGCCATGAAAGGTTTCTCAAAAATCTGTCGTTCAGAGCGGTTAGTAAAGTATTGTTTGTCAGTGACGAACTTGTCCCCACTTTTCTACGTCCCTGTTAATAATATTTTATAATTTTGTGGTTCTAGGACGTACATACGTACGTTATTATTTTTGTGTTTCTTTTTTTTTTAATGACAATTTATGTCAAAAACTTGCCATCTTTATATGACTCTTTAGAGGAAAAAACATTAAAAAGTTCAGCATTATAAGGACAACGTTTCATTTGAAACAATTTCATTTTTTTAATTATAAAAACTACTTTGACACACTCGCTATTTGTTCACTTTATCTTTTAAGGCCAGAATAAGTTTTACAGACTGCTCTTCGCAGACACATACATACGTTTTTGTCGGCCCTCGACGTTAGGTGCCCTTATTGATGAATGCCTCATTTAAGGAATGCCCCAGGTCTGACATCAAAACGAAATTTTAAAAAATATTTCTTCGGCGACTTTCTCTCAGCAGATTTCTGGCAAACACTCTGAGAGTAAATAATGTTGCCATGAAAGGTTTCTCAAAAATCTGTCGTTCGGAGTCGACTTTAAACTGTAGGACCCGCTACTCATGTATGAAATTAACGCACACAACATAAATGGTGTGAGGAACTAGATCGTAATCTTGACTAAAGGGTTGCAATGACCAATTATGTATGTATGTAAATAAATGATACTCCAGATGAAAGATATTTGACAGCTGATAACCTTGCCAGAACAACGGTTTTAAAATCTCTAAATGGATAACACAATACATACAAGATTTCTACAAGATTTCTTAGCCGATGTGCAACCATATCTTTAAGCTGTTCAATACTATTGAAGGTACTTCCAAGACATTTCGTCTTCCATGATTTTCTTGAGTATGAATTTGGTTTAAAAAAATTTTTTTAAATAATAATGCAGTTGAGAGATATACCAGATATTTACAAGATTACAATATATACCAGAATTTTACCAGATATTTACAAGATTACAATACATACAAGATTTTTACAAGATTTCTTAGCCGATATGCAACCATATCTTTAAGCTGTTCAATACTATTGAAGGATGTTTCAAGACATTTCGTCTTTCATGATTTTCTTGAGTATGAATTTGGTTTAAAAAATTTTTTTTAAATGATAATGCAGTTGAGAGGACATTATAACCTTTAACGCTATGCAGGATATTCGGTTCAATTTAAATTTAAAACAAAGTTTTCACAATATACTGATTAATTTCTCCAAATTTTTCTCAATGCTTTTAACCGTAGATCGAGCTTTGTATCAAAATGATACATTTCAATTTTTGAGACTATATAACTTTAATTCAGATAGTTTTTGAATTCGTTAGTATTGTTATTGTCATTATTTTAAAACAAATAAAAAGAAAATTTTAAACAGAGGTGAAAAAAAATCGAAAACTTGATAATTCTGTCTTTGTATCATTTTTGATACATACGACTTTCCTAGCGATTCTTTGGTGTTGTGTAAGTAATTATTTTAGGTTTTCATAGACTTTGTGAAGTTTTATCGTAAATAATACATTATTTATGGTATTTAAGAAGGAATTGAAAGATAAGTGTTGGAGGAAAGTGAAAAGGTTGAATTTTCTGTTCATGATATATCCTTGGTATTGACGGTAGTAGTCGTAGTCTAGTATGTAGCGTGTTAGCTTATTAGATGTCAGACCAAAGTTCAAACCTCTGGTCAGTTATGTCCCATTTACAAAGTAATGTTGTAATAACCGATTATATACATATGCATATATATGTAATATTCCTGCTGCTGGAGACTCTAAAGAAAAGAAAACAGAAGCTCGTCTTATGAAACGAAAGTATTGGGAGCAACAAACGTTACAATCAGATGTTTATCGCCAAATATAGTACTACTTTAGTAGTTTGGGAAGAGAAAATACTCACAATTTTCACGCAGATTGCTAGCAGCTGTTTCTTGAAATGTTGTAGAGTCTTTCTTACTGCTCTTTTCATATTTATCTCACGTGATAGACAAACATTATAAAAAAGTATTTCGTCCTATGTTTTATTTCATTGATATTACGGAAGGATAATATTTCGGTCAACTATGAACGAATTCGATAACAGAATCATTCGGTTTGATAATGTGCTACTCGGAAATAATGATAAATTTACATCTATTACGCCTTTTCGAAAAATGAGCTAAAAGTCGGAATTGGCAGTTTTACATTCAAGTACATGCTACGTGAGTAGCAACTACTTACAGCCGTATTTGTAGAAACCCGCATCCGGGAAAATAGAGAGGAACCCTTGTTATTGATATAATCGACATTCTATTGCTACGGGAAACTTTTTTAGCGCACTTGACGTTGAAAACAAATTTTTCTAACGATATATAACAATGGTTTGTACCATTAAGTTTCAGCCAGCCCTCAATTGAGAGTGTTACTGATGCGAGTGACAATAAACTGCCCCATCTAAACAACTGGAAACTTATAAATCGCCGCAAAGCAAGGATACTATTTGATATTTATTGATAAAAATAAAACCAATCTGACATGAAGTGTTTGATTTTTACGTAAAAAACCATACTGCAACGTACATCATGTCAAAAATTTTGGCGTAAATTTCATAAAAGTAATAATAAAATATAATAATATAAAATAGTTTTATTAAAATTAATTAAAATAAATCAAAATATTAAAATTTTTTAACAAAATCTATCAATAATCGTGAAAATACTATGTGCTACAAGTATGTATCAAAAGTGATACATAAGCTAGAATTATGAAGTTTTTTTAAGGCTCGATCTACGGTTAAAGATCAATTCAAAGATTTTCACTATGAACCTTAATATTATAATTGGTGCAGCTGTTATTTATTTTTCTTCTTTCTTTTTTTTTTTTAATTTCAAACTGCTTTAAAGCAATTTAACGACGTAAAATGAAACCTTAAATTTCAGCTGGAAATATTTAATTTCAGATATTCACCACTAGTGGTGAATATACGTTTCCATGATATTATATAGCTGCTGTATATACACGTACAAATACATACAAAGTGATTATCTTAAACCACTTTTAAATTGTCCGTCTGTCCGCCTATATGTACATATGTATGTCCGTCTGTATGCATACACATACGTACTTACATGCGAGTATATAAAGTAATTGTACATCTTTTGTGGCTTCTATTCTAAGACATAAATAAAGTCAAATAAGAAGAGAGAGAGAAAAAAACATGATATAAAGTGCTAATGATGGTGATGGTGACGATAATGGTGACGGTGTTGGTGATATGGTGGCGATTATGATTAAGAATATCACACCCAAAGCAATTTACACATAAAACGATAGAGATAGAGATGATGGATGGATGGATGAATGGATGTACGGATGAGATAAAGAAAAACTAAACTAAACGAAGCTAACCTAAGCTAAATAGATAAATGAACTGAAGTGTAAATAAGAAAGAATCGACCGTATTATCATTATTATTATTATTGTGTATAAAGTGACCCAAGTGAACTATTAAAATATCACGTACTATACGTGATGAGTGTGATATAAAAATCAAAGCTCTGGAAATGAAATGAAATTACAAATTAAATGAAGGAAAAACAGATTTTTATTGCAACACCGCTCTTCTTTTCATTTGTATTGTCCCCAATATGAACTTTAAATAGCCCTAGATTGGCCGTTGTAATGGCGCTTATGATTTCCTAATTTTGTTCAACTATTTTCAGATGATTTTATAATCGTTTTGGTTTGAAAAAAAAAAAAAAAAATACAGAAAATTTTCGAAAGGGAATGAAATATTTAATATATCCCCCTATTAAATATTTCATTCCCGAAAATTTTCTGTATTTTTTTTTTTTTTTTTTTTGAATTCTTGTCATTTACTTTTAAAAAATTATTTCATAGAAATGTTGCCTCCAGCACGCTGCAGTACCATCGGAAACTTCAATTTTGGTGTACTTATTCCAGCACTCCAGAATGATGTCGCAATAATACCCAATACAATCGCTGTAGTCTAGTAGGTAGGGTGTTGGCTTATTAGACTGAAGGCCCGAGGCAGACATCAAAAACGAAAATATGAAAATATTTCTTCGGCGACTTCCTCTCAGCAGATTTCTTACCAAATACTCTCAGAGTAATAAAATTGCCATGAAAAGCTTCTCAAAAATCTGTCGTTTGGAGTCGACTTTAAACTATAGGTCCCGCCACTCATGTATAAAATTAAAGCACACAACATAAGTGGAGTGAGAATCTAGGTCGTAATCCTTACTGAAGGGTTGTAATGACCAATTATGTGTGTATGTATGTATGTATTCCAGTACTCCAGAATGATGTCGCAACAATACCCATTGTAATGTTATTTTCCAACGGGGCAATTGTATCTAACTTGCCCTAACACACGAGCGGTGTCACGTGAGATGAATTGTTCACCAAACTTGCTTCTCAGTGCGTTCATAATAAAGGGTCCGCCAAATAACTTTTTTTTTTTGAAAATGCTTTAAAAAAAATTACTGAATATTTTCTCAAATTTCTTTTTTTTATTTGAAAGTACAATCCTTCCGGTTAATAATTTCATTCAAGTGGCTGCCTCGGCTGGCCATGCAGTAGCCTACACGATCGGTCCAATTTTTAAGCACATTATCGATTGTGTGCAGTGCATTTCATCAATGGCTTCACGAATATTGTCCTTTAAAGCGTCAATTGTCTCTGGCTTGTCGGCGTAACACTTATCTTTGACGGCACCCCACAAATAATAGTCCAACCGGGTCAAATCGCAGCTCCGAGCTGGCCAAACGACATCAGCTCTGCGGCTGACAATGCGATCTTCAAAAACAGGACGCAACACATCGAGTATAGCTTCGGCTGTGTGACACTTAGCGCCGTCCTGTTGAAACCAAATGTTGCCAATATTCTACTCTTCAATTTTTGTGAACAAAAATTCGTTCAACATGGCCCGATAACGATCGCCATTGACTATGTTTTGCAATGTTTTGTATTCTGCAACATTACCATGATTTTCATAGTAATGTCGCAATATTTCCCAGCGTTGTACAAGCGTATACACAACGATATTCGTTCAGCGGAAGGATAAATCTAATTATCTGTCAAATCAGACATGAGCTAAGTGTTACCATTCACGAAATAAGCACTAGTTGAAAAAAAAACGTTAGATGGCGGACCCGATATAGCGTACCATGTGGCACCCGTCTAACCACCATATGCCAACCAACTCAAATTCTTTCAATTTAATTGCATGAAGAATTCATTCTTTACCCGGAACTCTCTTAATTCAGAAAATTTTCCCATTATGAAATGATTGACAGATAAGGATTAAGAATTGTGCTTTCCTTTCTCCAGTTCATCACGTTGCAAGGTGCAAAATCTCTTCAATCATAGAAATTCTTGTGTTTTTTTTTCCAATTTGAGGCTTAAGCAAACCTATTTAGGCTTATAAAAATCATGAGCTCATCACCTAAGTAATACAGAGTTGCAATGGTTAGGTTATAACTTGTAAATCAATGTGATTTTTGTTGTGCGAATCGCAACTAACACAAAAATAGTAAATATCTCTTTTATGCTGGGAAAGCTGTATCTGAAGTTAAGGTTAGTGTGTGGATTGCCGTTCACAGGCAAGTTCACTTAGCGACCCATATGACCCAGTGTGAGGTAAACCCCCTTTTCATGAGTTGTTGGTGGTGGGTTTGAACCACCTCGAGATCCAGATGAAACCAGACAGTTCCCTCAGTGGCACGTTCGACTCCATGCCCAGATCCTTAAACTTTCTGTCACCCAAAAACCGAGGATGTCTGTTCTGAAGTGCACGACACTTGCATAAAAGGTGTTGCGCCGATTCAGATTCCTTATCTGAAGTTTGCTTTTGACCAAAGATTACTTCCTATTAGGCTCTGTATTTATAAAAAGAATTGCATGTAAAGCCTAGTCTGTAAATTAACCCGACATTGAACTAATCCTGGAATTAACGCAATCAATTGATATAATGAAAGGGATTACTGAGGCGCTCTAAATAGGGCGATCTGGAGATTTTCGACAATGCCCTTTTGGTATATACTCACGGTTACAAACTGCGTGATAGAATACTCGTTGATATAAAGAGACTTGTATAGGCTGCCTGATCTCTGTAGTATTTTCCAGCCGGGATCATTGGCATATTGAAAGCGATGCAATGCTTGTTGGGTAGTGATATTATTCCTAAATCTCTAAAATACGATACGATCAAATTCCTTACGAACGTCATCTCTATATCCATCTTTGTCCTTGAGTGTATTGGAGTTCTCTGGGAAGTTTCGAATCATTCAAAATTAACTCTTATATGGGTTCCAGGTCAAAGGGATAACGTCGCAAATGGCTTATGAACTGGCCAGGGCTGTTAAAGAGCTCACAATCTCGGATTACCTCTTTTTATAGAGAGGATATCTAATGGATTGATATGGATAAGAAGAGAACTGATGATCTTCTTTCATTAAATCGCCCATGACCATCCTTTGCACAGACCACTGCCCGCCCATTTGGATAGGAATTGTCGATAGAATTGGCATTTCCTACAATTACGTCTGCGGGGTCTATTGCTCTGAGGATGAGGAAGAGGACTATTTTTCGCCTCCCTCGTGTATCATGTATCTGACATAAGCGCAACTAAGGAAAACCTTGAAGGACGGTCGACCACATAACCTATCTCAATATGCAATGAACGGGGGATATTTGGAGGTTTTTGCGTCCTGTCCTTATTAAAGATTATTGTACTCTTTCACCCACCGCTTTCGACCATTCTAGAGGAGGGAGTTCTTTCTAGGGCCAGAGGCAAGAGGAGATAAAACTTCATCTGTTCTGCTCTTTCACATCAAAAAATATGCAGATTTACTACTTAACGACAGTCATGGGATCGTAAATGTTCGAGAAGGTGTTTCTAGGATCCCACCGCTTTCGACCATTATAGAGGAGGGAGCTCTTTCCAGGGCCAGAGGCAGGACGAGATAAAACTTCATCTGTTTTCACATGGAAAAATATGCAGATTTTCTACTTAACGGCAGTCATGGGATACTAAATGTCCGCGAAGGTGCTTCTAGGATCCCACCGCTTTCGACCCTTATAGAGGAGGGAGCTCTGTCTAGGGCCAGATGCAGGAGGAGATAAAACTTCATCTGTTCTGCTCTTTCACATGGAAAAATATACAGATTTTCTACTTAACGGCAGTCATGGGATAGTAAATGTCCGAGAAGGTGCTCCTAGGATCCCAGCGCTTTCGACCATTACAGAGAGGAGGAAGCACTTTCCAGCGCCAGAGGCAGGAGGAGATAAAACTTCATCTGTTCTGCTCTTTCACATAGAAAAATATGCAGATTTTCTACTTCATCTCATTGCTTTCGGCCATTATAGAGGAGGGAGCTCTTTCCAGGGCCAGAGGTAGGACGAGATTAAACTTCATCTGTTCTGCTCTTTCACAACGAAAAATATACAGATTTTCTACTTAACGGCAGTCATGGCATAGTAAATGTCCGAGAAGGTACTTCTAGGATCCCACTGCTTTCGGCCATTATAGAGGAGGGAGCTCTTTATAGGGCCCTGCTATAAAACGGTATTTCTGAACTCAAAACTGAAAACAGTATTCATTCGAATTCTTACACATTCTTACGAGATAAAGGCAACAGGGCTACAGACATCTTGTACGAATATTATACAGCTTTCCATGGGCCCCCTCCTCCCCACATTTTCGATTAACCCTAACAGTAGTTGTTGCATAAACAATTTCATTTAATTGAACAAAAACTAATAATTATTGTGTGTTATTAAATAAAATATACGTGTGCCGCTAAAAACTCTAATATTTTGTGAACAAAAAAGGTGAATAATTTCAATTAAAAAAAAAATTCTATTCAAATTCAATTAACGCCTACAAAACATTAAAGGCACGCTAATGATTGTCATCTTATTACTGTTAGAATTAAATGTAAAATTATTAATTTTTTGATTTCATCAAATAATTAAAACAATAAAAATTATAGACTTTGTTTGTGTTTTTCGTTATACATTTAATTTTCGATTTGTTAAATTGAAACGGAAGTACAATAGCGTATAGCGGCATAGCGTGTAGCATGTTCGAGACCACATTTTAAGTGAATGAATTAAAAAAAATTTTTTTTTATTTTTTTTTGAAATTGAATACGACAAAAATATTTTCATTTATTACACTGTGACAAAATTGTAATGGTTTAATAAAGCATTAAGGGCCATTATTACAACTTGCCGTTAAAGTTGGGTTTAGTTAAAGGTAACTTTAGCTAAAGTGAACTTTAAAGTCACCTTTAACTCCTTTTCGTTATTATAACCTAACTAATGATAAAATAAAGTTAACTTTTTCAAAAATATGGCAGTGTCGGAGCAATGTCGATAACACTGCTCAATTAAACAAGTTTTTTTTTAAACGCAGTGGCAACGACGGGCTTCTGTTTTTTTTTCTTGTCCTCATTTTGTTCATATTTGAAGTTGCCATATTGAAAATAATATAGCAAACCTAGCTGACCCGGCGAACTTCGTCCCGCCCAAAATAGATTTTTTTTTGCCCAAAACAGGTCACATTATATATTTATTGTAATACGCTGCATATAACAGTTATATAAAAATAACTAACTTACTATAAGTGTGTGGATCTATCTATCTAGTTCAAAATTTAATCGAAGTCGGTACGTTATTTAGGTGAGGCATACAAAGAATAACAATAAGAGGTCCGAATCATGGGTAGCGCTGACGAAGTTGTAGTTGTTGTACTCGCTCCAAAACAAAAACTAACAGACATACATGTTATATATGTACATATGTAGTTATAAACCATCGAATTAGCCCACTTATAGGTATCTTTTAAAGGGGGAGGGTTGCCACGCCCATTTTTGTTGAGTTTGTCGACATCGACTCTACAAACTTACCCACCAAATTGCTTTCGTCTACGATCACTATGTCCCTAAATATTCAATTTTAAAGGTTTGCCACGCCTACTTTTTGCTATATTGAATTTTTTTTAAGCCATCTAAACCTGATAAGCTTTCAAACAAAGTAAGAATGGTTAAAATAGGTTCAGTAGTTTAATAGTTATAGGTATCACTTGAAGGGGGAGGGTTGTCACGCCCATTTTTGGTGGGATTGTCGATATCGACTCTACGAACTTAGCCACCAAATTTTATTCATCTACGATCAACATGTATCTAAATATTCAATTTTAACGATTTTCCACGCCCTATTAACATTTAGGGATAAGAAAAATAGATGTTGTCCGATTCTCAGACCTACCCGATATGCACACAAAATTTCATGAAAATCAGTCGATCCATTTCGGAGGAGTTTAACCACTAACACCGTGACACGAGAATTTTATATATTAGAGATAGCAAGTTCAAATATAAACTTAACTTTAAAAGTTAGAGGTAGGATGATCCTCCCTTTAGCTTAACGCTCCCTTCTATCTTATTGTTTACTTATAATAATGAAAAACAATTTATCTGCCCGTTAAAATCCTCCCTGTAGTTAACGGCAACTTGTAATAATGGCCCTAAGTCTTACACACGTACATATGTAATTACAATCATTCAGTTAGGATCTAGCGACCTAGCTTCTCACACCACAACAGATTTTTGCGAAACTTTTCAACGTGTCTAGGCAAAGGAGAGTGGGATGAAATGCACACCTTTTTAAAATCATGAGAATCCTAGATAAATAACGGAATAGATTAGTGGATTCGAGTAAGCTGTGAGTCTCCTTGTAACCTTGAAACGCTTAACGTCTTAAGTGGTATCGATAGTTGAATATGAGGGACTACATATTCCTCCCTCTCTTTTCATAGCAATGCAAGTTACCTAATACATATTTAATTCTCATAATTTATATTTCATTGTCCACAAATCTGTTTATTTAACAAGGTTATGTATTTCTAGCTGAAATTAATATTAAAATTGTTAAAATTTATTAATTCATCATCATTTTTTAAATGAATATTTTCAAAAAAAAAAAAAACAGAAAACAATCCAAAAATATTCCCTCATTATGGCATTGTTGTTGTCAAATGCAATTAAAAATAAAATTTTAATTGTAACTACAATTTCCCAACATTAATTACAGACTCAGAAAACAAAACTTTTTACTATTCTCATCATAAATACAGACAGGCGTACATTTGAATAAAGAAAGCAAAACAAAACAAATATCACAATTTTTTTTTTTTTTTATTATTTTTTAATAAAAATTCATTAAAATGCCCACAAAAACATTTCATTTCTTCAAATGCAATTCAATTCTATTCAATTCAATTCCATTCCACCATTCAATTCAATCATTATCAACAACGCCATCGTCAGCAGCAACAGCAATATTATCATCATCATCATCATCATGATAGTCGTTGTGCTCGTCGTCGTCGTAAGCCGATAACAACGTTTATTTTGCAAAAACAAAATAGAACTTTTGGCGATTCGTATAGAAACAAATCAATTTCGTGTTGATTCTTCTTCTCATATTTCTTTAATCATTCTTTCGTTTGTACATACATATGTATAGTATGATATAACTGCACATGTACATAGTATGCATGTGTGTATTGTATACCATTATGGTAGCCTTCATCTTCGTCTATGTCGGTGTCGGGTTTCAATCCATTCGCTTATCCGTATTCATTAGAACAGTATAGAACACAGTAATCGTCGAACGTACATACATACATACGTATTCGTAATAATGTTGTATTACCGTTATTTTTTGTTGTTGCTTTTGAGTTAATTAAGCAATTTAAGATTCATTTAATTGAGAGAGAAAGCATTTCATTTGATGCGATAAACAAATGTACATAAATATACAGGGTGTTAAACAATTTTTAATGATTGGTTTGCATTTACTTCTTCGATCTCTAGGGCAATTGTGTTGAGTTAGAATGGTTTACACCACGTGTCAAGTATTGTCATGTGACACAATTTCTGTGTTTAACAAACAGGACACTTGAACCGCACAAAGTTGTGTGTAAATGAAATTAATTTTCCGCCGTAGTCTAGTAGGTAGTGTGTTGGCTTATTAGACGTAAAGCCCTGGTTCGTATCCCAGGTCAGGCATCAAAACGAAATATGAAAAAAATATTTCTTCGGCGACTGCCTCTCAGCAGATTTCTGGCAAAAACTCTGAGAGTAAATAAAATTTGCCATGAAAAAGTTTCTCAAAAATCTGTCGTTCGGAGTCGACGTTAAATTGTAGGTCCCGCCACTCACGTATAAAATTAACGCACACAACATGAGTGGTGTGAGAAGCTAGGCCGTAATCCTGACTGAAGGGTTGTAATGGCCAATTATGTACTCGTATGTATGTAAGGTAGCTCAGAAAGTCACCTGAAGCAAGTAGTACTTGCTAGACTCTGATTATATGCCTCGTCTGAATCTACTCCTTGATCAGGTCAGACCTTACACTAAAATTTCAAGCAGGGAAGTCTACTCCTCTGTGCCCCGTTCAGCTTTAGAGACTCTGTGAAAGTCTAAACGAGCTTGTCTAAACTTGAGGATTTATAAACTGTGGAATCTTTTTAAGATACATATATACCCACTTCTCTGATTACTCCAGTTTGTTTCTCCCTAAGTAATCGGCACAAATCATACTGATTCTGAGTAAGGGATCTGTAACTTTTAATATTTCTATGCGGCCCTAACAGTCATTCGATATCTTTCGGGTCCCTTGATCGCCTTCCACAGGAATTTTAGGTCAGTATATGAGTATATGAGAACCTGCACCTGATGAACTTATGAGAGCAGGCACACTTACTTCGATTACCAGTCCACATCTTATTAAGGCTATATACCTCTTACCTCTGCTGTCTATTAGCCACTAATGCTAATAGTTGGAGCTGCCTTCCTTTTAGAATCATTACAACCTTTAGAATAATTTACAACCTTTACCTCGGTCTGAAACACACTATAGGAGTCTGTGAGGAGGAGAGATATTCTAAGAATAAGCCCTAGCCCAGCCTAATTTACTCTCAACTTTAGAACTCTCTATTTAAACTTCTGTACAATTCCCAGCCCAGACTATGTCTGAGAACCAGTTTTTCGTGCTTAGAATTCTAGCTAGAAATGTCCTATCAAGACCAGATTCAGACGAAGTTTAATCTAGATCACCTAGAGTCTGAGGATCCTCAGAGGGAATAACATCGCAACTTGACTGGGTATTAAGTTCCATTGTAACAAGTTAGGAACGTTATCTGACGGTAATTTAGGTGAATGCAAATCGAGAATAATAATAGAAAGAAAGGTTTCTAATGCGCCTCTTGCAAAAAAGAACCTAATGTCAAGAAAACAGCTTACATACATAAGTTAGGTTAGCTGACGGACCCTCCTTGAAGGACAAGGTGCAACATAGGCTAGCGTCGTTTAGACCAATTGTAGCACAACAATTAATATAGTATAATAAGGATTTTCCTAAAGGAAACCAATCTGAATAAATCTTGTTATTGTAACTCTTTGTATACGTGAGAGTTTAGTCAAAGATGTCAGAAATGAGGTGAAAGTTAATCTCTTCCTCCTCTTCGGACTAACAGCTATCATCAGAGATCATTTGGAGAATGTCAAGTCTATCGGCATGTCTTCCAATAAGACGGTGGCCCGTGAGAAGCACGAGAAGTTATGCGACGGATGGTCTTAAGATTTATGGATAGAAGTGAATCAGTTCTCTTCTTATCCATAGCCAAGCTGCCAAACCGACCCTAATCATTAGCAATGCGATTTCTGATAATATCCCTATGCCCTAGAACCTGTATAAACGTTACATTTGAATAATCCGATATTTCTCTGAGAAATTTTCGGCATTCATGGACGAGAATAGACGTCAAAGAGATATTCGTTAGGGAGTTGAGTTGAATATCTCGCAACCCATCAAACAGAATGCCTGAAAAGCATTTCAGTGGTCGAGCAACCTATATACGGAAGTTAAATATCAGAAACCTTAATAAATAATCCTAAACCTTCAAGAATTTCTTCACCTGGTGTAAAAGAACAAATAGCCCGGAAAGTGAACGTTGTGCGCAATTTTATATTAATTTCACAGTGTGTTTTGCTCTCCTGCATAGATGATTTGAATTCCTATACCTCAGACGTATGAACACGTCCTCCGCGTAGCAGACTGTGAATAATGGTGATCCACATGACATGAGAGATGGGGCTTTCCTCTCTTCACATTGTCCCTTACGACCTGCGTGTTGCAGGTTTGTTTCACAGAGTGTTCTGTTCTTCTGTATAGATGGTTTGAATTCTAATGCCTCAGATGTATGAACACGTCATCCACTACAGACTACAGAATAATGGTGATCCACATGACAGGATCACCAGAGGGAACACTGCCCGGAAAGTGAGTGTCGTGCCCAATTTTATACAAATTTCACAATGTGTTCTGCTCTCCTGCACAGATGGTTTGATTTCTTATGCCTGAGACCTATTAACGCATACTCGGCGTAGCAGACTGTGAATAACGGTGATCCACGTGAGTGGCGGGCCATTACTCTCTTCACATTATCTCTTATTTTGTATGCACCCTAATTTATCAATCTATTCCTTAGCATATGCTTAATAAAGTCAATCAACGACTGATGCACTTGATACACACCTAAGGATTATTTATTAATTATAATACAACTAGCAGATTGTACCCGGCGTTGCGCGGGTTATGTAGTTTGGATTAGTTCAAAAAATTAAAAAAAATTATTATTGGGTTATTTTTGCATTAAAAATAACAATAAATAAAAAACCGGTTCATCGGTTTCGAAACCGGGTTTGAAACCGGTTTCTTAAAAAATGCAATTTTTCAAATTATTCGGAAACCGGTTTAACAAACAACCCAGTTTTTTGAATACTCTAAGTCGTAACTATAAATGCACTCAATTTGCCCGGTTTTGGCCCCTTTCCCCCTCTTTGGACCTCTTTTGGTTCAACTTTAGTAACGGAACACCTCCAAAAGCTATTTGGGAAACTTAACCAAGCTAAATCGTAAAAAATTACCTATAAAACAGTTAAAATACAGCATTTATGCATAAAAGTACTAATTTTTGGCCATTTTTTTTCTCCCTTTGTCCCATTTTATTCCCATTTGGGTCAAAATTTTGAAAAGATTTATTGCTTGCACCGACAAAAGCTCGATCAATATCCCAAATTTCAAGAAAATCGGTCCAGGCGTTTAGGCGTGATTGGATAACAAACAAACCAACAAACAAACAGACTTACAGAAAGATTTATAATATATATTAGGATTCATTGTTATCAACATATATACATATGTATTATTATTTAATAATATTACAATTAAATAAATTCATTGCATTTTTTAAAATTTATTTAACTATATTTACATATTTGCATATTTGCAACTTGGCTAACATGATTTGACAAAGATAACATAAAAATTATTGCCCAAGTTATTGCAGTGTACTAAAAAAATATCTATTTAGCTTAAAACTGGACAAGCATCAAAAAAGCTGGACAATCCAGCCAAGTCCAGCCAGGCTGGCAACCCTAGTGGCGGGGCATTCCTCTCTTCACATTATCTCTTATGTTGTATGCACCCTAATTTATCAATCTATTCCTTAGCATATACTTAATAAAGTCAATCAACGACTGCTGCACTTGATACAACACACCTAAGGATTATTTATTAATTATAATACAATTACAAATTATATTCTAATTATATACGTGCTGAGTAACTTCGACCATGTGCTCGGTGTAGTGTCACCCACGACCCTCTCGTTAATAGTCTAGCACACTACCCAATACCAGGGCACTCACACATCTAAGGATTGAATTATTGTATCGTTCTGAACGTTATTGAAGGACCCAATAAAAGTCAATGCATACTGCTGGAGAAAATGCTTTGTAAACTAGGGACCTCATTATCTAGGGCATGCCTTTGGGTAGAGGGGTCTCCACTGATCTTCCTTTGATGTAGGCACATTGTCTAATGGTGTTTTCTTTTCTACAAAGAAAATGTCACCCTCTTATAAGGTGCATTAAAAAAATTTTTGACCAACCCTGTTGTAATGTCATTTTTTATTTGAGAAGAACATAACACAAATATTAAAAAAGGGTATGCCCTGTGTTTACCACTTATTAAGAAAATGAATGAGGAAATGGCAATTTGTTCAAAGCTGTTGCCAGATCGCTAATTTTTCGACTTCATTTTTTGCACGTTTTTTTTTATAACAAAAAAAAAATATTTTAACACTGTTCTAACATTGAATGCAATTGTTTATACTGCTGACCATGTAGCTTTAATAACGTAATATTTCCTTAAGATTACTCCACAAAACAATGAAAAAATTAACTTCAAATTGGATAACAATACCAGGCCACTTTTTTAAATTTCATCTGGTAGCCCTATAAATAAACAAAAGTCATCTGCTTTACAGGGCATTAGCAGCACTCTCGATTTATAGAGGGCATAAAATGCAATGCCCTCCACCATTGGCAAGTGCGAATTATTTAGAATAAAACATACCACCCTTTTAGAGGGCGAAACATTTTTAAGAAACAAACGCAAAATTGCATTTTGCGTTAATAAAATGCACATTTTTTGGTATAAAAGAAAATACCATAAATATCAACCGTTCATCGAATATTTTATTGGATAATGCGGTTCATGGCTTTGAGAAAAAAGAATGTTAGGCTATAATTGCAGGAAAAGCATTTGGGGTAGCATAGCTGCTGTCTATGGCAGCTTTAAGTCTGGCGATAGTCAAAAAAAATTTTATCGTTTGAGTACATAAATAAAAACAAAATATTTTTGAAATTTAAAGATCGTTATCGTTTGATTTTTTTTTTCTTTATTTTTCTGTATTTTAGTTTTAAATATTTTTTTTGTTATTGTTTTTGTTGTTGTTTATTACCGCTACTACGAATACTTAGTTTATTACTTCCGTTAAGAATCGCGTTTGAAAAATAACGTTTAAATTTAAGCAAAGTGTTGTGGATAAGAATAGTGAGTGAGTAAGCATACAAGTGAGTGTGAGTGGTGGCCAGCGCAAGTGAGCGAGCCGTGGAGGGGAAATTGAATTGAATTCTACATGAATTGAATTGAATTTTGAGTTTTTCGCTTTTAAAATGAATTTTTATTTTTATTTCATTGTATTGTAAGTATGTACGTGCATATGTATGTACTATGTATGTACGTACATATATGACTGCTAAATTCGTTTATTTAGGTTTTGTTTTTTTTAAATTTCTTTCTATTTTTTTTTTTAAATCAATTAAAAATTAAAATTAAAAATAGTAGAAAAAAAAAGATATTTTAATTGTTTAAAAGTAGCGCCGCCACCGCCGCCTCAGAATGGATAATTTAAGTTTGTTTGTTTATTTGGTTTCGTTTTCGAAAATTTTTTCGAATTTGTTGTCGCGTATTTCGTATGATGGCTTGTTTATTACTTACTTGTCGTCGTCATTACGATTATAATTGCAATAGTTTTTTTTTATAAATATTTTTAGTATTTGTTTTTAGTTTCTAATTTTTTTCTATTTTAATTTTTTATTTGTCAAGGTTTTCAGTTATTTTGTTATTATTTTTTCCTTGTATTTGTAGTTGTTGTTAGTGGATAAATTGATAAGAAAAAATGAAATTTTTGCCGCCAAAAAAAACTTAAGAAAATAATTCCGCAACGGTTTCCATTTTCAATTATACGACGACAAAATTAAAGTAAATCATCTTAAAATAAATTGATAAGAGATCAGATGAGATGAGATCATCAGCTTTAATCTTTATCTTCTTGTAGAGCATTTGACAGCAGGGTTATAACTGTACGTCATGTATTCAAATGGTTTCTGATTGCATCTCATTGTCAATAGTAGCAAAAATCACTAGAACTACCACATTTTGGAAAGGGCGCAAAGAAGCATTCAAATACCTCGGTTTCTTAAGATAATTACTTCATCCGATTTCCTTACTATTTACACCATCTACCGGGAATAGAGAACAACTCCCATGTATTTGTCATGCTCTCAGTGTAGCAATGTTCGCTAGAACCACCACATTTCCGAAGGGCGAAAAAAAGTATTTAAATACCTCGGTTTCTTAAGATGATCACTTCATCTGCTTTCCATACTATTTACACCACCTACCGGGAATAGAGTACAACTCTCGTGTAGGGGTCGTTGTCTAGAAGTCGTATTTTATTCTATTTTGCTTACAGAGCGAATGTACTCTTCTGATTTCCTTACTCTCCGATCGAGAATAGAATACAACTCTTTTATCTCAGGTATCTAATTTCTTAGTTTGTCTTTGCAAATCTAGACATTTTTAACCAGACGAAACATCTTAAAGGATTTTTTTAATGCTATTTCCATGGGGATACGTCCTATGTAATCTGATAACCTTAAGCAGTTTCTTCTTTTAAGTCTCGAAGTCTATTTTATTCTATTTCGCTTACAGTGCGAAGGCACTCATTAATAATCATTAGGGTATCCCAGCCTTGTAGCCGCCATAGTCTAGTAAGTAGTGTAACGTAAGGCCACGGTTCAAACACCAGGTCAGACTTTAAAACGAAAATATGAAAAAATATTTCTTCGATGACCCTCTCAGATTTCTGGCAAAAACTCTGAGAGTAAATAAAATTGCCATGAAGAGCTTCTCAAAAATCTGTCGTTCGGAGTCGACTTTAAACTGTAGGTCCCGCCACTCATGTATAAAAATTAACACACACACAACATGAGTGGTGTGAGAGGCTAGGACGTTGTACAATGGGTCAATTCGACCTCCGGGTACTGTACTTGTCACAGTTGACAAGTACACGTTATCTAACCTAACCTACACTACCTACCGGGAATAGAGTACAACTCTCATGTATGGGTCGTTGTCTAGAAGTCTATTTTACTCTATTTTGCTTACAGGGCGAAGGTACTTATTAGTAAGACCGTTTTCTTCTGATTTCCTTACTCCTTACACTACTTATATACGATCGAGAATAGAATTCAACTCTCTTTTGTTATCTATTTTCTTAGACATTTTTTATCAGACGCAACATCTCAAAATGTTTCTTAATGCTATTTCGATGGGGATACGTCCTAAGCAATCTGATAGCCTTAAGCAGTTTCTTCTTTTAAGCCTCGAAGTCTGTTTTATTCTATTTCGCTTACACAGCGAAGGCGCCTATTAATAATCATTAGGGTATCCGAGGAGGGGTAAATGTACTTAACGGCACCATAGAGGAAGTCGTCACATCCTCCGTGTGTGTGGACCTCACCCACTAAATCCCCCCCTCGTCTCGTGGACTCGTTGTGCCCACTCCGGAACTACGGAGTGGAGTCTTCGGAGTGGAGTCCTTTTGGCCCCTGCGTGCTCATATCCGCGTCCGGATTGCGTATCGAAAGTTGAGGAGACAGTCTCCACTATTCTTTTCGTTTGACACGTGTGCCAGTGTCATCTATGCCGGCGTGCCTACATGTTCTGCAGCCTCAAGATCTCTCTTCTTCAGTCTATCCAAGCCTTAGCCCCATTAGAACCCCATGGGGCTTGTGTTTCACAGATCTATCGCCAGTATCGATTGTGTGTGCTTTAGTGATGTAAAGGGACTATATTCTCGTAAAACCTTTCGTATACTATTGTAATGCACAATGCATTAGGTTAGGTTACTCGGTGCCCATATGGTCCATTGTGTTACATAGTGTGAGGTAAGCCCCCTTGTCATGATTCGTAAGTGGTGGGTTTGAATTACCCCAAACTCCGTGCCCTTAGTGGCACGTTCGCAATCATGCCTAGATCTTCAAATGTGCTGTCACCCAAAAATCGATGTCGTCTATTCTGAAGTGCAGGGCACCCGCTTAAAGAGTGTTGTCAATTCTACAGTAATCGTGGTGGGACAGACCTAGCGTGTCAGCGCATCTGCCAATAACGCAATGTCCCATTAGAATTCCTGTTAGAATGCAAACCGTTTTCCTGACGAACTCAAATAGTTTCCTAGTTCTCTCGCTGTCCACTGCTGGACACAGTAGTTTTGAAATTCGTCAATCAGGCATGTCGGACCACGTGAAATACATTCAGTCTTCCGCCAAACTATTCGTGTGTAAAATGTTCTTTCTGCAGAAGTTTTTCCGATTGATTTTAATCTGACAACCATTTCCTTTTTAATCGCTCTCACAAGCTGTTTTACTGCTACTGCAATGGATTTTGCTCTAAGAAGATAAAGGGGGGGAACATGTCCCCCTATCGTTTATTCTTATATAGTTGGCTAGTGGATCGCACGCTGCCTTACAGACAGAATTCATTCTTTAGCCGGATTATCCGTATGTGGAACTTTCTACCTGCAGAGATTTTTCCTGCCACTTATAGGTTAGGTTAGGTTAGAGGACGTGTACTTGTCCGTTAAGACAAGTACAATACCCGGAGGTCGAAATTGACCCATTGTACAACGTCCTTGGAGAGGGAAGGAAATAGAGAGAATAGGATGAAAGGAGGGCATAAGGGTAAGGGGAGGATGGGAATCACACAGAAAGAAACAGACACAAACAAGGGTTGAGCGCGCGACTACACTTATGAAGCCCCAGCACCTCTCAACCAGCTCAAACTGCTAATGAATCTGTGGAGAGCCTTGATGTCGGCTCTCGACACAGAACTCAAGCTCTCAAAGAAGGCTCTGCCAAGGGTCCTCAACCTCAACCTACCAAGGGCTGGGCAGTTACAGAGGAGGTGTTCGATAGTCTCTAACTCCTCCTCATCGCAACATACCCTGCAATAGTCCGGCTGGGATCTGTTCCAGATCCCCGTCAGCGACCTAATCTCGCAGTGCCCTGTGATAAAACCGACAACCAACCTTACGCTGGCCTTAACCAAGCCCAGCAGCCAATCTGTTCTCTTACTGTCCACAGCAGGCCATAGACGTCTAGAGACAGAACAACCTGATCCGTTCCTCCAACGCCTCTGCTCTTCCTCCCTGACCCATCCATCGATGAGGCCATAGAGGTGGCAGACTGGGGGTTCAGGACCAACTATTAAATCGCCCCCCGAAAGGGTCCTGCCACTTATAATATAAAAAATATTAAAATCTAATGTCCACAAACACTACTCCCTCTATCCTCCTCTTTTTCTAATTTCAACACAATGCACTGCATGAGTAGGGGGCATCTCCTAACTGTTGGTCTTGTTGGCTTTTAGACGTAAGGCCCGAGTTCAAATCCCAGGTCAGACATCAAAACGAAAATATAAAACTCTGAGAGTAAATCAAAATTGCCATGAAAAGCTTCTCAAAAATCTGTCGTTCAGAGTCGACGTTAAACTGTAGGTCCCGCCACTCACGTATAAAATTAACGCACACAACATGAGTGGTGTGAGAAGCTTGGCCGTTATCCTGACTGAAGGGTTGTAATGGCCAATGATGTATGTATGTAAAGAGCATGTGGTTCATACTACACAATCTACAATCGAAACTCTGAGGACTGCATTTCCGGGCCGCCTATGCTTTTCTTAAGATTTTTGGAGATTTACACCGTTCGATTTAACAGATCTAAACTTCTTTTTTTAATGGAGTTTCCTAAAGGCTCAGATTCTTGAAGTCCTCAATACGAATAACCGAAAGAAATGCTAGTCAATCACATATGCGCTAGCACATAGAGCCGAACCAATTGTTGGCTGAAGGCTCTAGAGAAGGATATTTAGAGTACTGAGATATCATTTAGTACACACGCTCTGGGTTCCAAACAATTAGACACGTGATCCAGATGTTTGTTGTATGTCTAGTTATCGTCCAAGATTTCAATATGAACCGTTAACTCTCTAAATTCAAATTAAATAGGAATCTAAAAATCTGGGACCTTTGAAATAATATTGTTTTCCAATTTCAGATAAAAATTGCACACAACCAGCTATTGATGACTTCCCCCGGGATTTATTCACAGAAGCACAAAGGCAATCGGGTGCTGTAGTACTTCATGTTATAGCCAGTTTATATTTATTTGTAGCTTTAGCTGTAGTATGTGATGAATATTTTGTGCCCGCCGTGGAAAAAATATGTGCAGGTAAGTCTAAATCCATAGAATAGGTGAATTATCGAATGTGTTCGTGTAAATCTTTATATACTTGCAGCCCTCAATATGTCCAATGATGTAGCGGGTGCTACATTTATGGCGGCAGCAACATCGGCACCAGAACTTTTTGTAAATGTGATAGGCACCTTCATAACAGAGGGTGATATTGGTGTGGGCACCATAGTCGGTTCAGCGGTATTCAATATTTTAGCAGTGGCAGCTTGTTGCGGCATAGGAGCGGGCATGGTAAATTGGGGAGATTGTTTTTAGAAAGGAACTATTTTTTTTTTACTTATTTTTCTTTTTCTTTTTATAAATAATTGAAGACCATACCTTTGGACTGGTGGCCTTTGACACGTGATAGTATAGCTTATGGTTTTACGGTGGCCGTTTTAATTTGTGTAATGCATGATGAACGTGTTGAATGGTATGAGGCTTTAATATTGGTTTCCCTATATGCTGTCTATTTGGCTGTCATGTATTTCGATAAATCATTTCAAAGGTGTGCCAAAGGTAAGGTTTTTCTTTTTCCGTTTTTGTTTAGATTTTAGTTTTGTTGCTTTAAACACTTTTTTTTGAATCCCCATTTTCGTGGTGTTTATTTAGGTGGCGTTAAACAAGCCCGTTCACGTAGCCGTTCTTCAAACTGTAGCATACAGACCAAGAATAGCACTGAAAAGGAACCAGGTTCATAAAACTCTTTTTTTTTTTTCTTACTTTAAATACTTCAATTCTATCTGTGTCTCGGACAAAGTTTTACTTACTACTACTGTTTCGAATTTCATTTCAAATTCTATAAAATTTTAACTTCAGCTTTAATTCGAAATTGTTTTCAATATTTTTTTCTAAATAATCTTTGTAATCGTTGGCAATTTTTCCACTAAAAATTCTTTAATTGTCCTTTTAATGCTTCAAATAACAATCCTAATGTGCTTCTTTACTTTAACTGTGCTGTGCTATTGCGTGTAACACTACTGTAAAATAAATTTTAGAAATGTGTGTGCTGCTTCCTTGCATTTAATAATCTTGAAAGCTTAACTAACTCTCCACTTTGTAAAAATTCGTATTTAATTTTCTTTTTTAACTCTTTTTGACTCAAGTAATTGCACAAACGGTTTGTCAAGCTTACTTGACAGATTTAAAGCCCATGTACAGTAGAGCGACTCACCAAAAAAAAGTGCTCAATGTACCCTCCTAAAAATGAACTTTGGACTTTTTTAAGATGACATTTAAAATATTTCGGCTCTAGCTTTGACCTCTCGTGAGCTGGACCATTTTGAAAAAGGGTCTACTTTTGCATGTTTTGTTAATTTGAGAATCTGTTTTCTTACCAACATATACAATATGTATATCATAAGAAAGGTTTTTTTTAAGGCGCGTCCAACTGTATATACAATTTGTCCATGGACGATCATCCATGTCCTTTTTTTCGGGATATTCTGTAAAGAATAACGGTTTTTGAATTTTTTGTTCGGGGTTGTTTGTAATAATAATGCCAAAATAACATATTTTAATCTTAAGTCGATTTAATTAAATACGGGTCTCACCTTTTTTTCCCATTCCCATCCTCCCCTTACCCTTATGCCCTCCTTTCATCCTATTCCCTCTATTTCCTTCCCTCTCCAAGGACGTTGTACAATGGGTCAATTTCGACCTCCGGGTATTGTACTTGTCTTAACGGACAAGTACACGTCCTCTAACCTAACCTCACCTTTTTTTTTTTGAAATTCGCACTAGTTCGCGTTTTGTAGTAGTTGTAGTTTGTAGTTTTGTAAATATAAACAACAAAATTTTATAACTTTTTTTTTAATTTGGGAAACAAATATGCCGCCAAAAAGTCGTGGATCAATTCTTTTTTTCTTTCTTTAGTCCTATTTTCATCCATACATGATCTAGAAACTAAATCCGCTATCATATTAGAGTTACCACAAAATTGCATTTTTACATATATATTCCAGAGCACCGTGTAAAATGCATCTAATCTGCAAAAATCTAAATTATTTACATACAAAGATGATGTACTTGCCAAAAGAAAAAATTTGATACCCATATTGCCTTATTAAAACGAAGGGTTACCACCCTATTGTATTTTTTTCAAAACCCGAACTAGCGTGAATTTCAAAAAAAGCTGAGACCCGTATTTAATTAAATCGACTAAAGATTAAAATATGTTAGTTTGGCATTATTATTACAAACAACCCCGAACAAAAAATTCAAATACCGTTATTCTTTACAGAATATCCCGAAAAAAAGGACATGGATGATCGTCCTTGGACAAATTGTATATACAGTTGGACGCGCCTTAAAAAAACCTTTCTTATGATATACATACTCGTATTGTAAATGTTGGTAAGGAAACAGATTCTCAAATTAACAAAACATGCAAAAGTAGACCCTTTTTCAAAATGGTCCAGCTTACGAGAGGTCAAAGCTGGAGCCGAAATATTTTAAATGTCATCATAAAAAATATCAATCTTCATTTTGAGGGGGGCTACACTTTGCACGAATTTCGCTTCCATACAACTTGAGTCGCTCTAATGTACAGTAACGTGCTTATATTACTCGTAAGGAGTGTCCATATAGTAACTTTAAAATTAACGAATCTGAAAACGTAATCCATAGTCAAGGTATTGAAGTATGGTTTAATTGGATATCTCAACACTTAAATTGCGATTGGACCGTGTTTGTAATTTCGGGAGGATTTGAATGTTTCTCCGTCTTAGAGACTAGAAGATAACTCTTATGATGGCAGTCGTTACTCGATATTGTATTAACGCATGGTTTCGGAACGTAAAAACTTTAATGTACAATAGAAATTGGCCGAAGACTAAGGATGTGATCTCTACTCAAATGTGTAATGCCTGTAGAGTAATGGAGTGCTACTAGAATGGAAACAATAAAACTGGGACTACATTGTGGATATAGTCTTTGGAAGTACGGAATAGCCCTTTTCTTAATTCGATAACGAAAACAATTTTTTTTTTTTGGCACTGGAAGAAAAAATTCTTGATGAGATTTATTACCAGACACTGCATCTTGAGTAGACCGGATAAACTTTTGCAGACATTCCCTCGAGTAAGAGAGAGGATACGATACCGAATATCCGCCCCCTTAAATTGGGAACTATGAAGGGCAACACCCCTGTTGGGATACATCATTATGCGAACGTAAAGTCTTCTCGTCGGCGATTATCTACAGTCTATCAGTATTTGAGAAAAACGAGAAAATTAAGAACAAACCTATGCTTTGTAGGTTTTGCTTTTTCCAAAAGTACCTCATGCCCTCTGCAAAGGAGCTATCCCCAAGACATTCTCCTACTCAGAGGGAATAAAATCAACAATATAACAATAATCAGAGGGCTATTCTCCTTCTAATTGCTCCTACATTGCGCTGAATTTCCTGCATTACCTCGAGTCCAGCAGTGGGACTAAAATAAAATATCTTAACAAGAAAACTAGTTCCAGATTTGAGGATATCACTTTCGGAATCTTGAATCGAATTGCAGAAGTTATTGTGGATAGTCTCATCAATTTTATCAGAAGTACTAGGTCGATATGGGGAAAGGAACCGAGGTGTTTGGTTGCCGCGATCCAAGGGTAAACTCACGAAATATGTTGCAATTGGAAGGCTACGCCGTCGAAAGATGTGTTCCATTCCAGTTCGACAGGAAGTATCTAAAAGAGACGGGACACAGACATATTGAGCACTCGCCTCTTATGAGGTTAGCACTGCCGGGGAAAAGCTAAATAGGAGAAAAGGAACACTCTCTGCTGGAGCCCATTTCATTAAAGAATTCACGATCAAGAAATGAGATAAGAAGATATGTTTGGAGATGTATGTATACTCGGCGAAAGGCCAGATGGAGAAAAATGAATACTTAATTGGCCATTAACAACCCGATTAACGGATTTCAGCCTGCCGCAACACACCCTTCCAGGCGTCTCATACAGTGCACTGTTGGATCGTATGCGGAAATCATCGCCAACTCGCACTGGATTGAAGATCTTACGTAGGAGAAAAGCGAACACTCTTATCAAATCCAATGCGCTTGAGAGACAATCGCAACGTTTGTTAAGTAATTTCATTAAGAAAAGCATTGAGTCATGCATTAGACTATGTAGCTAAAGGTTAATAACCGACGCTGTGTGCGCACGCTGTAGGCTTAAAGGTCACTTGTTCAGAATGAGAACTGCCTCGATCATAACACATACTTGGAACCAGTATGGCGTTAATACATTCCCATACCAGGAAACAGCTGAATGCGTGACAGGGCAAAGAGCTGGCCTTTCTGGCACCGAGCAGCATTCTGATTACTATGGCAACTCTACAATAATTAACAAATTCAAAAACTTGTGCTTCAGGAAGTTATTTACCCGTTCGCATAGGATTAATCCTACTACAAGGAAACAACTGAATGCATAGCAGGGAAAAAACCGTCCTTTCTGGCACCGAGCAGCATCCTGAATGCTATGGCAACTCTACAATAATTAATAAATTCAAAAACTTGTGCTTCAGGAAGCTATTTACCCGTTCGCATAGGATTAATCCTACTACAATTAAACAACTGAATGCATAGCAGGGCAAAAAACCGTCCTTTCTGGCACCGAGCAGCATTCTGATTACTATGGCAACTCTACAATAATTAATAAATTCAAAAACTTGTGCTTCAGGAAGTTATTTACCCGTTCGCATTGGATTAATCCTACTACAAGGAAACAGCTGAATGCATAGCAGGGCAAAAAACCGTCCTTTCTGGCACCGAGCAGCATCTCTACAATAATTAATAAATTCAAAAACTTGTGCTAAGTCATCATCTAAACTATCGGCGTTTATTGACATTATGAAGATAACTTTTATCCGTAACCGGTTGTAATCAGTTAACACTACTAACTTTCTAAAACTACTTTCAATTGCTGAGATAATAATAATTTTAATTAATTTAATCTCCAAAAAATATTACTAAAATGCTCTGTGCTGCAAATTATCTCAAATCACTTTTCAAAGCCTAAGGGCCATTATTACAACTTGCCGTTAACTAAAGGGAAGATTTTAACGGGCAGATAAATTATTTTTCATTATTACAAGTGGACAATATGGTAGAAGTGAGCGTTAAGCTAAAGGGAGGATCATCCTACCTCTAACTTTTAAAGTTATGTTAATATTTGAACTTGCCATATTATATTTATAATCACCCTTATTCTGGTTGTCGTCGTCGTCGTCGTTACCAAAAATGATGTCGATAAAATCAGAGTCGACACAACACAATATCGACGGCGTATTGACTCACAGAATACCAAATGTGTGTCGACAGTCATCTATAACTGTCAATAACAACAAACAGAATACCAATTTTAAACTGTCGACGCAAGACGACGTCGACGACGACAACCAGAATAAGGGTGATTATTTTCAGAAAAAAACAGAAGCCCGTCGTTGCCACTGCGTTTAAAAAAAAAACTCGTTTAATCGAGCAGTGTTATCGACATTGCTCCGGCACTACCATATTTTTTTTTTTAAAGTTAACTTTAATTTAACTGTAAGTTGTAATAACTAAAATAAGTTAAAGGTAACTTTACAGTTCCCTTTAGCTAAAGGTACCTTTAACTAAACTTCAGTTTAACGGCAAGTTGTAATAATAGCCCTAAGTATTATGTTTGTCTAGAATTTAACTCCAAAATTTTAACGTATTCTATCTATATTTAACAGCATTTTGTTTTACTCAATTTCCCTTTACTATTAATAATTTAATTTCAATTATTGTAAATAGTTACACTACAAAAACTGTTTTATTTCCATGTCTTTAAATAACTTTCACTTCCAATTCCATTAAATTTCATTTGTTTTTCTCACCCCCCCCCCCCCCCACACCCTACTTTACAGATCTCGTGGAGAATCGTATATGCCATAATTTATCCACCATACAACTGAATGGTGGTGTTAATAATGAGCCGCCAAAAATACCACCATCCGCATCACCGCCTATAGCCACCACTTGTCTAACTACAACCCTAACAACAACAACAACTCTAACGCCAGCTACAAATAATACAAGCTGTATGATTAAGGCACCCATAGCTAATCAGGAAAATAGTGATGTTGAGGCCAATACACAATCTTCTACACCGGCTAATGCTGGTGGTATTGCTGCAGGAGCTACTATTGGTGTTGCTGTTAATACTGCTGGTTCCACTGCAGCTGCTAGTGAACCAGAAGAGGAACAGGGTTATTCATTGCTTAAATATCCCTGGGGCGAAAGTTGTTTTGCCCAATTCACTTGGATTATTATTTGGCCCATACACCTACTCTTTCGTATTGCTATACCGGATTGTAAAAAGGCCAAAAATAATAAAATATTCCCATTGACGTTTGTAATGTGCATCGTATGGATTGGTTCACTGTCATATGTGGTCGCCTGGATGATAACCATTATAGGTGAGCATTAACAATACTTATATAATTTGTTTTCCATTTTTGTTGCCTCTATTCTGCTTATTACTACCCCCAAGACCCATTAAAGAAGAGGAGATAAAATTTATAAAATTTAAGTGCTGCAGGTCCCTCTTAAACAATCTATTCAAGAATTTGTTTTCCAGTTTTGTTGCCACTATTCTCCTTATTACTACCCCCAAGCCCCTTTAAAGAAGAAGAGATAAAATTTAAGTGCTTCAGGTCCCTCTTAAACAATCTATTCAGAAAGCCCTGCCTCCTCGTGAGAGGATAACGAACACATATTGTGAAAAAGTAAAGGGTCCGCCAAATAACTTTTTTTTTTTAAAGTTTAAAAAAAAACCAGAATATTTTCTCAAATTTCTTTTTTTTTATTTGAAAGTACAATCCTTCCGGTTAATAATGGAAAAAAATTTCATTCAAATGGCTGCCTCGGTTGGCCATGCAGTAGCCTACACGATCGGTTCAATTTTTAAGCATATTATCGATTGTGTGCAGCTGTATTTCTTCAATGGCTTCACGAATATTGTCCTTTAAAGCGTCAATTGTCTCTGGCTTGTCGGCGTAACACTTATCTTTGACGGCACCCCACAAATAATAGTCCAACGGTGTCAAATCGCAGCTCCGAGGTCGCCAAACGACATCAGCTCTGCGGCTGATAATGCGATCTTCAAAAACAGGGCGCAAAACATCGAGTGTAGCTTCGGCTGTGTGGCACGTAGCGCCGTCGTGTTGAAACCAAATGTTGCCAATATCCTCCTCTTCAATTTTTGTGAACAAAAATTCGTTCAACATGGCCCGATAAAGATCGTTAGGGCCACTCCTTGCTCATTTTCGAAGAAAAATTGCCCAATTATGCCTCTGGACCAAAATCCGCACCAAACAGTGACTCGTTTTGGGTGTGTCGGCTTTTCAATGTATGCGTGCGGGTTTTCTGTGCCCCAAATGCGACAATTTTGCTTGTTTACATACCCGCCAAAATCCGTACGCAATTTTTGCACACATTCTGCAACATTACCATAATTTTCAAAGTAATGTCGCAATATTTCCCAGCTTTGTTCAAGCGTATACACAACCATATTCGTTCAGCGGAAGGATAAAACTAATTATCTGTCAAATCAGACATGAGCTAAGTGTTACCATTCACGAAATAAGCACTAGTTGAAAAAAAAAAAACGTTAGATGGCGGACCCGATAGAATTAGGTTAGATCGAAGTCGTAGATTTGATTACCAAAGCTTACTTGAGCACGCATAGAGGCCCGTTGTGGCGCCGCAAGTAAGCACAGTTCCTGTGTGGACCGAATTCCACCAAACTAATCAAGAACTTGGTCAGCCTACGCTGGAAAACCACCCTGAATGTTTAATAAACGAAGCTGAATCCTTGACATCAATGGATGTGATAACTTCGTGATGCTGACAAGGAATGGAGCGCCTAATATCCTATATCATCTGCACCCCGCAAGAGATGGACATTAACAAAGAATGTGGATAACAGTTTCGTCCTCTTCAGCAAATCTACACCCACGGCAGAAATAGTTAGATGGGAGCTGCATTCTTTTTGCGCGTCTTCCCATAACGCAACGACCTGTAAGTATGGCCACTGTGATCTAGATGACATTACGAGTAGTTGGTTGGTGCGCCTTCTACCCATTGAGAGAGTCATGTGAGCCTGGCAGTGGATCAAGATTCTTCGCATTATCCCAGGATAGGTTAGCGGCCAGAAAGAATTTTCTCCCAATGGATTGACGAGGATTCCGAAAGGAGTGCTCCAGCTCTGGCGAGCATGTCGAAACTGCAGTTGCCTGGAATGTCCCGGTGTCCAGGAACCCAGACAAGTGAGACACTGAAATGCCCAGAGAGAACGTCCAGACAGCGGCGACACTCCCTGACGTGCCTAGAGTTAATCATAACGCTCAAGATCTTACAACAGCTTGACTGTAAGAGAAGATTAGGTGCGTTTGTTGTTCAACATTTATAACGCTAGTCTTATACTCCTTTATATTCCTTGCAGCTAGATAATATCTAGGGTGATTTTTATTCCCAAAGCCGAGAAACCGTCCCACACTATACCTAAGGACCATAAACTAATTAGCCTTTGTTCCTTTCTTTTGATAACACTAGAAAGAGTCCCTTGATATTCTTATCAGGGCCTCGATTGATCCATTACTCTTAGCTGCATCCCAACAACCCTACACAAGGGGCAAATCACTGGAAACAGCACTACACTCCCTAGCAGGGTAGCTGGCGAGCAGAGTATCTGGCTAGTAATCCTAGCCAGGCTAGCAGCTATCCTGTTAATATAGCTGGAGAGCTGGGTAGTTTCTCAAATGGATACAGGTGGGTACTTACCTAGTATAACTGGCGAGCTGGGCACCTGGCCAGAAGGGGATCTGGGTATCTAGCTAGCTGGCTGGCGAGCTGGGGACCTATCTGGTATAGCCGGCGATCTGGCTAGTATAGCTGGCCGGCTGGTACCTGGCTACCTACCAATATAGCTGACTAGCAGGGGAGCTGGGTACCTAGCTAACTGCCTGGCTGGTAGCTGGATAGCAGGGTATCTGGCTACACTAGGTAGGTACCCAGCTATCCTGCTACCCAGCCAGCGAGCTATCCTGCTAGGCAGCAACCCTACTCGCTAGCTACCCAGGTACAAGGTCGCCAGCCATACCAGCCAGCTACGCAGGTACACAGCTACCCTGCTAACCAGCTATACTAGATAGGTAACCCAGCTATCCTGCTACCCACCAAACCAGCTATCCTGCTAGGCAGCAACCCTACTCGCTAGCTACCCAGGTACAAGGACGCCAGCCAGCTACGCAGGTAC